>OZ023239.1:21827277-22134509 GCA_964006365.1 Trididemnum miniatum
GGCAGACAAAATAGCGAATTGGATATCCGCATCGGAAAAGCAAGTGCAGTAATGCGCCAGCTCCACCGATCTGTGATACTGAAACGGGAGCTTTGCACCAAGGCAAAGCTATCCATTTTCAGATCGGTCTATGTTCCTATTTTGACTTATGGCCATGAGTGTTGGATCATGAATGAGAAAGTGAGGTCTCGAGTTCAAGCAGCCGAAATGGGATTCTTGCGAAGAATTAGCGGTTTGATCTAGTTGGACAAGGTTAAAAGTGCAGATATTCGTGAATCTCTAAACATCGAATCGCTGCTTCTCCGACTAGAAAGATCGCAACTGCGTTGGTATGGACATGTGACACGAATGCCCCAGGAAAGAACAGCCAAAAAACTGCTCTGTTCAACACCGATTGGTCGAAGGCCTAGAGGCCGTCCCAGAACTCGATGGCGAGATTACGTAGAAGATCTTAGTTGGTCTCGCCTTGGCATCCCAGCAGAGCATCTATCCTTTGTTGCAGAGGATCGAGATGCTTGGAGGCTCCAACTTGAGCTTCGTAAAATATGCTATACCATAACAGAATCATGATGCAAAAAAATTTTTGTATGGTATGTTTCTAACCCCCTCCTGTACATACCCCCTGAAAATTTGCAAACTCCCCTATATTTCAAAATTGCATATTTTGATTATTTTTGAGCTAACTGCATGATGTGACCATTCATTTTTAATGTTTTGTAACCAGGAGTACGTTTATGCGCTTAAACAACCTTTTTCATAAAAATCAAATGTCATCCCTTTTCCTAGTTTATAGTAATTTGACTTTTGGATGAATTTCCAGCAAAGGTTTATTGCATGCTTTCTTACCAATAAGCAATATAATCCTAATGACAGTTTAATCAAACTGAACGTGGAATTCTAACACTACTTTTGCTGGTACAGATAGTAGTTTAACCTGCTGAATGAAAACTAACAGTGATTATTACAGTATTTGAAAAGTTGTTTTGTTCTATGGACTCTTAACAATGACTTGGTAGTTAGCACAGATCATGCACCAGGTAAAGCGCTTGGGTCTACTCGTTCAGTGTTGATGCTTGACAAACAAATCACTAACGCTTATGCAGCGATTGAAATGGCAATTGGAAAAGACAAGTTGCATGGAATTTAAGATAAATGCCCAATTGCCCATGCCACAACCATCAGATGACCGAGTGGATAGAGCGTCTGTTTTTGGATCGGTAGACTCGAAGTTTGATTCTGATTCGCGTCAACCTAATGACTCAAAAATTGGTATTCGCAGTTTCCCTGCTTGATGTTGAGGAACAGTGTGGAGCTAGCCGAAAAGTTTGCTTGTTGTGCCATTGGGAAAGGCACTTAACGAAACTCCCCCATATTGTTGTGGGATACAGATGGCTGACAGCTTACTTTGAAATACAAGAACAACACAATACCAAAAGTTAATACTTTTTATGCAAAAACGTTATTGGTGATAGTCTCACCAATACTGAAGCTGAAAAACTTCTGGATAACAGTATCACAAAACCAGCTTTCGAATTTGTGAATTAAGGTCAGTTTGTAGCCCGACTTTAATGAAATTGCAGTTGTCAAAAAATGGAGTTGGTTCTGACTGGCAGAAGAATAGTTCTGACGTGGAACAGTATCTGAATTTGCAAATTTTGATCCAGCTCGACAAAAACTGTTTATCAGTTTCAATCCAGGCCTTTGTAAAAATGCTGCTGTAAACGATGTGGCTGCCGAAAGTAGAGTATAGGGTGTGTTAATTACGAACTGAAAAATACAAGCAACCAGAGTATTGACTGTGTATCTTCATCGAATGTCAAAGCTCAAAAGCTTTAATTTAACAATGCAATCAGAGTTAAGATCATAGCAAGGTTTCTACCAAGGCAAGTGCATCGATGAAGATTTGGAATGAGTTTCGGCGTCAGCTAGGCCTACAAGACGGAATCTCGGAGAAAGCTGATGAGAACAGACCAACGTCGTAATGAGGATCTAATTCGTCTGAAAAGCATTGGTGGACTCTTTGTTTGTGCTGCCGAATTAACATATATTATATATATACGTGGCTCGCATTGACATTAACTTTAATGAAGTTCATCCGACTTTACTACGAAGTTTGGTATGCGCGTGACACTTGCCTTTCAACGCCCAATTGCAGCGAAATTTTTCAACATGAGCCTTCGTTTGAGTTGTAATTGTTCCTCTGCTGCACTGCTTTCTGTTAAGTCTGGTGATTACACAGTTGTTTCGTGTGGCAGCAATATCCCCTTTCAGTCTAGAGTTCATTCTTTTGCTATATTTGATCGACAAATGTTCAAATTGCATGATATTGAATTTTCCTGCAGCTTTAAAAAAAAATTTTAAAAATTGTTTTAAATAAAATAACGTATTAAGAGCCGTAATCGTCTTTCTGATAAAAAATCATTAAAAATAAATGGCCACACCTGGTATTTTGGTAATAAAATAAGCAAGATATGTTAATTTTGCTATTTAAGGGAACTCCAAAATTTCAAGGGGCATGCACAGAGAGATTAGCAACACAGATGATAAAAAATTTTTTTTGTACCATCATTCTGTCATAGGACAGCATATTTTAAAGGGGGTTTATAAGCGATATCCAAAATTTTTCATTTATCCCCCCCCCCTAATTATAACGGAAGCACATTCGTTGTAGGTAAAGAAGCAATTAAATTGTTTTTTTAAACAAAAAAGAGTAAGGAAGAAAGTAGAAAAGACGTGCGCTAAGTTACGACGAAGAGATAGAAGAAGAAACAACCGCGAGCCAAGTTTACTAACTTGTAACGTAGTCTGCAAGCTGAAAGCTGTAACTTGTCACTTCGTTCCGGCTAGCGAGGAGCTAATTATTTTTTTGACAATTATGTACAGAAATGTGTAAATAACTTAAATTTAAAAGTTCTCCACTTAAATGCAGTATTTTTACAATCTTACTTTAACCCTTAGCTACTCGCGCCCTTTTTTTTAACGTAGCTACTCGCGTGGGTACTTTGTACGCCAATGTTAACGTACAGCATTTATTTTCCGAAACAAGTGAAATTATGCACAAAAACCGCAAGAACGTTCTTTAGAATGATTCATCAGTTGCAAGATGCGCACAGGTGTCACATTTCCCATCAGTTTTTGCATGAACACCTGTGCGCATTTTGCAACGGATGAATCATCCTAAAGAACGTTCTTGTGGGTTTTGTTCCCCAATTGCATCATCATCTAAAGACCTAATCCGTCTAGCCATTATGCATAAAGTATTTCTGCACACAAAAACAGCATAAGCAAGCAAAAAAACTATAAAAAGAAAAAATCTTTTCAAAAAAGCTCAAAAAATTATAGTTACTTAAGTAGCAAGGCTATTGGCTGTGCGTAGCAAGGCTGACGAGACTTTTGTAATAGTCGAAACATTAATTTGGCCCTTGCAAATTTCTATATTTCTTGTTTTGCAGAAAAATATTTATGGATCCCTGTGTTGGTAATCTACTGTATGCATCCTGCGAAGACTGGAACTACTTTTTTTGTTATTCGATTTCATTCACAATCTAAAAAATATTTTCAATAATATTTTGTCAAAAGGTCGAATGCCTATTCCAACTGTTAGTTTTGAGGATATATTGGGTCTAGTTGCCTGGGTTTGTTTGGTAATGTAAAGCATCTGTACGCTTTAGAAGAACACAAGAGCTTAAAAGTTGCCGATTCACTGAAAAAGGCATCCTTGAATCCAAGCAATATGGCAAAAACTTTCCCTCAGCATGCCTTGGGTAAGTTGGACTATTAGTTCATTTGTAGCGTTATAACTTAGAGATTGATCAGTCAATTGCTATTTGCGCATTTTGCTACTATAAGCAAAATGTGCAGCTGCAATTCTTTCAAATGCATGCCTGTTACTAGGTGAAGATTGAACTGGATAGCTTTAAGCTGAAGGAAATAGCTTCCATTGTGTAAATGCAGCTGTCATTTGTTATATTTCTTGGCTCTTTAAAAATTTTTATAAACACTGGCACAGTAGCATTAAAATTATGGTAAAAAATTTAAAAACACATCATCATCATTCTTGTTTATTTACGCGCCAAAGAAAAAAACAGTACCGGTATCGCAATTGTAAAAAAAATACTAAAAATTTCAAGTCTTCCACAATTGGCACATTGATGGGAGACCATAAAAGAGCAAATTGCTCATCGAGTCATTCTTATTCAAATGGAATCTTATCGGTAATGACTCATCAGGTGTCACAGGTTACTTGGATAAGAATCTGACACCTGATGAGTCGTTTCCGACGAAACAGACTGTTGTGTTTTTAAATTTTAACTGTGATTTTAATGCTCTGTTCTGCTCTGGTTTTTATCATCGAGCACTCTATGCAGGAAGTTTACATCATAATTACTAAGCACTGGTACATAAACCATTGTGATTTGCAGGCGTCTTCGATGAATCTACAGCAAATGCTCTAAACTCTAAAGCATTATAGTTATCCCAACTTTGATTTTACTGAAAACTTCATTACTACTTAGCGAATTGGTTGATGATGGCGCTGTCGCGTGCTACGTTGCTGGCTACATTGAAACGTGTATATCTAGAAAAAATGCAGTGCTTGCAAAGACCTTCTCATTGAAACTGACAGCATCAATGATGATTGATGATTCTGACATACGAAACGCGTTAGTGCTGTTAGCAGACCGTGGAGGCCTGTCTTCTCCCAAACAATGCTACTTTCCTGTTAGTGCATTGAGAGTGTAAGTTTATTCCAAACTCTTTGATGATGAAAATGTTCGACAAAAGTTTTTTCGCCTGAAAAATTAGCGAGCAGCATTTGTCGCCATTCTTGAAGACATTGTAAATAAAATGATGAGTATACATTCTTGGCTAAGCAAACTTGTTTAAATGGACATTACAATTTTATTCCTATTGTGCAATCACGATTCAACTGCTTTGCTAAACATGAACTACAGCGAATTAATGAATGCGCCGTGGACCATCTGCAACAATGTGCCGTGGCTTACGCAAGTTATTTTCAAAATCTACACCGAAAAATTCATTGGATTATTGCTCTTTTTTCGTGTTTTGACTCTGGTATACCCTGAGTAGGTACAGTGATAGGCCAACTGTTTTTTGTCCGACGCTCGCTTGAATGCATGCTAGAATATCATTATGATCAGAGATGGGCATTTAATTATCGCGATATTTTATCGGCGATAATTTATCACCGATTATCGTTATTGCTTAAAATAATTTTGATTTATCGATTACCGATATCGCTTTTGTTATATATTTGTTATCGCCGCTAAATTATCGCGATAAACAACTTTTTATGCACGCAGTGTTTAAACTACAAAGTTACTGAGTTGGCGCTATGGAAAAAATCGCACGGTGTCCATTAAGATTTGTAATTTTAAAAAATTATCTCTTTGTTTTGTTTAATTTCACGGCAGAGTCCGTGAACTACATTCTTTTCTTGAAAAATCTAGAAAAACATTTTTGCAATTCGACTTACAAAAAAAAACTTTGTCATACACATTAAAAATTTACCGCAACATTTATCGGCGATAATTTATCGATTACCAATATCGCTTTAAGAAATTGAGAGTTATCGATTATCGGTATCGCCCAGGGATTTTTGAAGTTATCGATTATCGTTATCGTTTTACTACAAAAAGGTTCATCGTGCCCATCACTGATTATGATACCTGTGTTTTGAAATACCGTAACATCGAAAAGTTTCTGTTCTTGTTTGCATCATCAAGAAATGCAACTTAAGTCGCCTTAACTTCACTATTTTTTCAGCGAAAGTCAGAACATCGCAGATTTTCTGACTTTCGTGAAAGTGGCATTATAATTCAGCAATCAGCAGATAAAGTTAGAATTTTGTTTAAAAATTGTGATTTTAATTTACGCATACGATAATTTTGAATAGGCCTATTACGTTCTTACTTTGACTCATTGCATTGCTTACTTTTCTTTCCGCTGCCAGCAGGAATCGAACCCAGATTATTTTTATGTTACTCTGATGATGATTTAAAAACGATAACGGCAATAACTTATCAGTTTATCATTTTTGGTCAGTTTAAACCAACCTAAAACAACCTGTTCTACAATGGCTTTTAGCACCACTGTTGTCAGTGCGATATTGAAGCAAGCGATCCCGTTGTTCTAGATACCCCTGTGTATAACTTTGGTAATTTCCATCTGCGCATTTACTCTTAGATCAATCGATTTTACAAAATATTAAAGCACCAATTGCATACATCACGTTGCAAGCTGCAGTTCTACTCTCACCCACCAACAAGAACTTCCAGCATCATGAGGTCGGATTGCAAAACAAACGCGTCGAGAAAAATGAAACGAAACCATCAGAAATGGATCTCATAGAATCGATAGCGCAGTTCCAAAAATGCACTCCGGTCTGGGCTTAGGTTAGACGAAAATCATTTCGACGGTTCTAATCCGGTTAAGGTTCAAGATTTTTGATGATCTTGGGTTCAGCTTCAGATTAGGTTCACGTCTATTAAATTATAAAGGTTATGGTTCAGTTCGGGTTCAATGAAAGGAAGCGGTTAATACGGGTTATCGGTTTACGTTCCGGTTCGGTTCGACACCTTGTATAAAACACTGTTAAAAATGAACTTCAAACATTGAAAATTTTACCAGATTTTACGTTGACCTAGTGAATAATAACTGAGTGAGTTTTAAAAGAATAGTGATTTTTCGTTGGTTAAAAGCGCTATAAAAAATATTTGCTCCCTTGCTCCTTTTATTATATTTGCTCCCTCCCTTCATTAAGTAAAAAATATTTGCTCCCTTGCCTTGTGCTTGGTTGAGCACTCTCACCTGGGGCCCCTTGTCGTAGCATTGCGCAAAGCTCATGGCTTATGCGATTTGAGCACTTTGGCAGGGATGGAGGTTTTTTGCTTTGTGGCACCACACACAAAAAATTTATGAAGTTCCTTAAATTTGATTTTGAGGATTTTCACCCCAGACTACTCTGAGCTCCTCTGATGAAATTTAATAATGTCGAAACAGTGGCTGTCAGGAGATTAAGTATTACGCTCCATTGTTTTGTGCTTGGTTGAGCTCTCTCACCTGGGGTCCCTTGTCGTAGCATTGCGGAACGCTCATAGCTTATGCGATTTGAGCACTTTGGCAGGGGTGGAGGTTGTAAATTTTTTTTTTAGGTATAGTTAATTATTATTCTTGCAATATTGGTAGTAAGTGTATTTTGTAAATGCATGTTGAGAAATCATCAAACATAAATTCGGTGAACATAAGTGAAAAGAAAGGGTCATAAGTAGGGCAAGTTTCTGCAACTTTTGCAACTTTTTTTTACAGTTTCGGGAAGCTTCCTAAAAAACGAAAAACTTCATTTCAGCATGTATGGAGCTGTTTGCCTAAATTATGTTTTGCAAATTTTTTGGTTTGCAAAGGCAACTTTTGTTGCAACTTTTACGAAATATTAAAAAAAAAAACTCACAAAAAAGTTTGAACAGCCATGTGTAATTTTTTTACTAATAATTTCCCAGGTGTAGGTAAGTCTGCGTTATATCTACTTTGTTTCAATGCAAGCAGTAATTGTCACAGAATGCGCAATGAATGAGCTCTTCCAGCGCCATTTATTCTGTAACAATACGCTCGCTATATTCTGTAATTATAAGCTACAGCGTGCTGGGCAAAGCAGCTGCTGGCTAAAGGCCGTCACTTTGCTCAAGACGATGTTTGGAAATGTTTAGCAGTGTACCGGTATTCAAATAAATCATGTTCGTGTCAATAATAGACACAAACTTTAGGCCTGGTCTACACTAAAGCGACGCCAAGCTAAGCGACGCGATGCGACGCGCTGCTGCCCAAAGCGTCTCTGTCTACACTATGTTTTTACTTGCGCCGCTGAGCGAGGCTTTGCGTTGAAGTGACGTAGAAAGTAGCAAAATTTTTCGCGTTCGATTCGCACCCAGGTTAACAAGATGAATTAATTTCGACAAAATGACCTATTCAGCTCATGCATCTTTTTCATCCAACTTTTATTCAAAATAAAAGCAGCAAAAAAACTTACATAATAGATGATTAGTTGAATTTGCAGTCTGGTTAACACTTAACAGGATCATTTCTAAAAGTAAAAATATCCCATTCAGCTGGTGCAATAAAATTTTTGCTTGTCCAATTTTATTTAAATTTGCGAGACAAAACATATTTAAAAAACATATTACTAGCGTAGGCCCTATTACCTACAGTACGCTATGTGGTAGCCTGGCAGGTGAATGCATGAGCAGCTACAGGGCGTATTCTCGCACAAAACTGCAACCTCATAGATCAGGAGTTGGCAAACTTTTCACACGAAAAGCCACATTTAAAAAAAAATGAAGCCGAGGGCAGTAGTGATTGGAAGAGCAAAAAAAAAGTCTACACGCCCTCAGATGTCCTGTTTTCTAGGGAGAATCAGTCAAGAGCATAAAAGCTTTTGATTTACGGTAATGTTTTTATTTCTGTCAGCGGGCCGCATAAAATGGTCTAGCGGGCTATAGTTTGCCCAGCCCTGCTCTGAACCCATTGAAGTTTCGCCTTTGTGGAATTAGTTACCGGTAGGCTTGTGAAATTGATACGTTTTTGCCAGAACTTAGCCAACATTTTATGTAGGGACGCCGAAATTATTTTTGGAGTGGGTGCTTAAAATGAATTTTACGGCTGAAATTACAGGACATAATGCCACATTGTTTCGCAGTAACCCTGTAGGCACTATTTCGCAGTAAACCCGTAGGCACCGGTCATAAGAATAAGAACCGAATTCAAGTCGTATTAAATTAATCGTATTAACCTGACTAAAAACACTCTTTTACACCGGCAAGAACCAATTTTTATGCGTGAAGCAAATTTTAGCCCTGTAAAAATCGAAACTTAGCGTGATGTTTTTATAGTTTCGTTAAACTATTTTTCTGTCTCAGAATAATTAACGGAGATTCATGCACTCGAAGCTACTGTTTGGTAAAACCTCAGCCGATTCGTCCGTGAAACTACGCAAATTCTTATCTTTCGCTATTTTTTCTCTAGATCATGTGCTCTAATGGTCATGTCTCGCTACCTCTCACCAAAATATTCGGGTCAACACGACTTAATTCAATGCAAAAATTTTTTGTTCAAGGGTTTTCGCCATCATTTCCTCGCAAAATTTGGTATTTTCTGCAAATAGACACTAATTGCATGATCAGTAGTCTGCCTGTTAGCGGCCTCAAAAAAGCACTTGATGCAATTCTTCAGCGTTTAAAGAGAGTTTCTAGGGGCAGTTGTTAAAAGGATAGGCCTAAAAGTTTTCCATTAACAGAACTAGGTATTGTGTAGACTGAAGTAAAAATAAAACCTAGCAACGGTACACATCAAAAGCACATCTAAAAAAAAAATAACACAAACGCTATGGTGAGAAGCACATAATTTATTCAGGTCAACAGTACGGTAGTAGTTTTTCAATATAATACAGCACATCATTTAAAATTACATCGGCATCTTGTAATGGACATAAAAATACGTATGTTGTAATAAATATCCGTAGAACAGATTACATCTGAATAAAATCACTGTAAAATCGTGAAGCCACTACAGCCTGTTTCGCCGTTGTTGGCTCTTCCGGGGGCATAATGTATCTCATTCAAAGAGAAGATGATTTACGGTTTTTATTCAAATACAATACATGCTCTAGCTAGCCATAGTTATTGAGCACTCTGCCAGAGAAGATTGAGCCCTACTCAGACTTGTAGAGCAGATTAAAGCAAATTGTTGAAAATAAAATATCTTTTTTATTATGTTCTTGATCACAATTTTGGCTCGAATTGCATCAAAGCATTTTAGCAAAATTTGGAATTAAACGCTTGAACAATTGTAGGCTACATCTATGCAACGCTTAAAAATCTTGGCATGGTAAACATTGGACAACACTGCAGAATAAACATTTTACATCCAAAATAATGATCTTATTATGTTCACGATAGGTATAAAGTATTGTTTATGATTTGAGATATTGGCTTCATGTTGAGTCGGTTTGTCAAAAACGCAGCTCTGGAATCTGCAGCACAAGAACTTATCCTGCAAGCTCACATGATGGTGAATGAGAAACATTTCAACGCTTTGCATCTGAAAATAAAAATCCAAATTGTAGTTCAATGTTTGATTAGAAACCAAAACCGTTGTTTTATTTATTTAGTCGCATTTTTATCCTCCTATCACGAGAAAGCTACTTAGCGCTGTACTAGCTTGCTTTGGAGTTGCCGGCCATATATACAAGTGCTTTTCCCCACAGCAAAACAATCTCGCTTTGGAGTTGCCGGCCATATGTCTATCACACCAAGATGAAGGAATCCCGTTATGCGCCTTTCCCAACAGCTAAACAAGCGAACTAGCCATCTTGCTCCACACTGTCCAGCAGGGAAGCTGCAAATACAAATTTTTAAGTCATCGGTTCGACTCGACTCGGAATCGAACCCCGAGTCCACCGAACAAGAACCAGACGCTCTATCCCACTTGGCCATCTGATCGGTATAAACACCGTAACACTTTAAAATAAAATAAACTTGTAGGTCAATTGTAATATCACAACACAATAATCAGCAGAGCAACCAACAGTGAAAAATACTGACTTGTAAAAAATGCCTTTAATGTCTTGTTGTTCATAGATAATTTCCATTTCGCTTTCAAAACTGGACATAAACAATGCCAAGGTGATAAGGGTTATAAAAGACTCCAGCACCTAAATAAAACAGTGTTAGCTAACAATATTAGTAGCACAGTAACACTACAGGTCTTAATCCTGCATAGTGCATATGACTAACACCGGCAGGCAATCTATAGCAAACATGCCACTTTACGATAGTAAGGAGAGCTGAAAACGTAGAAATTGTTCACAGTGTGAAAATGATGAACTATAATAGCTTATATTCAGAACAGTGACCAAAACTTTAGTTTACAAAAAAGCTGCATTATATCGACTTTGTTAAATATTTTTCTCAATTATCACATTAAAACAGTGTGCTTGCATGTCATAATTCACATTTTAGCAAAGAAAATCTTGAATAAGCTTTATCTTTTGCAAGATTTCTTTACAATTCACTATTGCATAAAAGCACAATTGCGCACAATTCACTACTTCAACCCAACAAAAAAATTGCAATCCCCTTTCCAGTGCCGAAACTAGCGCCCCTTGAACTCCCTAACCGGGGGTGGGGGGGGCACAAAAAGGGGGCCCAAGTAAATAGTTAGTACGTAGTACTATTAACTCAACGTATGATAAAGGTTTCTCAAATAGGCCTATTCTAAGATTCAATACATTTTTTTGTCTTAACTCGCGCAATGTGGGCCCCCCATACCATATTTATGCTTTTGGCCATGGGAGGGGCCTGCAAATTTTTCGAAAAATAGCAGTCGCAAAACTAGCAAACAAACGTTTAGTGACATACCAAGGGCCCCTCATCCTCATGCGAAAAACGCAAAAATAAGCCTTGAAAATGTTTTTTCTTCGCATTGGTAGCAAAATGTTAGAGTATAGGGTTTGCTTGCAGCATTATTTTAGTGGATTTGGAAGGGACCTAGTAAAACAGACTTTTAAACCTTGTTGAAACTGAGGAATTTTAAAAGCTCAAAACGCACAAAAATCCTCCAAAATAAAGTCAAATTCCGCAAAATTTTCTAGGGGGACATGCCCCCAGACTTACCTAGCTTGGCATCGCCCCTTTGGGGCTCGCTCTTTTGTATCACCATCCAAAAAAAAAATTTTAGGGGGCCCCGAAAGATGATTTTGGGGGGGGGCCGCATTGCCTAGTTTTGGCCCTGCCTCTTTTTCCCACTAAAGTAATTAGCATTATACTGGGGGCACACAAACTGAGCTTATGGCACAATAAATCACGAAATAAAATGCAGTAATCCAATCACTACTGAATGCATAACCAACTAACTAGGCAATGATTTGTAAAAAAATTAACTGTTTGAAGTTAAGGCTTCTTCGACAAAGTAAAATCAAACCTTCAAAACCAATCACTAACAATTCTTGTGCCGTCATATCAGACACTAATGTGGGCAGCAGAATTTCATGCAACTCGTTATACAGTGACTATTCACAATATACCCTACATGCAAAGTACTACTTTTTGTTGCAAAAGTTTTTATATGTGATAGTTCAGCAAAACTTTGTGTAGTGCAAAAACAACTTTTGCCTTACTTTTGAAATTGATTAAGCGGATAGAAAAGTCTTCAATCTTCGACTGCACTCATTACTATCACTGAGCAGAATATATTGCATTCATCACAATCCATAAACCAAAATTGCATATTTTAACAGCAAACCAATTAAATAAAATTCGATTTAAATAAGCCGACAAATAATTAGTGTTATGATCTGCAAAAATTATAACATGACCTGTATTTTTCTAAAGTAAGATATTATGTATGCATTTAGTAAACCAATTATTACCACCAGTAACACAGTAACATACTACCGATAGGCCCATATTAACTAGTCAATATAGTGTTACAATACAAAACTCATACCGGTTATGTGGTGGAAATAAACTTATCTGCACAAAACTTTATCATAGCAGCAGCCACATCCTGTATAGACAACACAATACTAGCAAATCATGCATCTTATAAAAATATTGATTGCATAAAACAATACCTCAATGTAGGCTCTATCAGAAAAAACAGCTGGTGACCGCTGCTGTAAATTTTGTCACAGAAGTTGAAACAATATGGTGTGTTTTGCATAGCATCATAATGGGCTTCCACTTTCACTACCGGTATTGCACTGTAGCTACTTTTTAAAATATCTACTACAGCTAGTATGCTGCGTGATTAATGTTTAGTTAGTCATTAAATTGTGCACCAGATAATTACCTAATAATTGATAAAAAAGTGGTGAAAAGTTGCAGTATTTTTACACAGTACATCTGAAGCAGTGAAATCCATATATTTTTAGTGTAATCTATATTACCGGTATGCGTCTCGATAATTAAGCACTGTTCTGTGTAATTACCATATAATTTATGACTGAAAACTTACTTCATTAGTGACCAGCAGAATCATGAAAATAAACAACTTCAGTCCAGACCTTCTTTGAGCTAGAAATGCAGCTTTCATTTATTTAACTTTTCATAATCGGACAGTACCTAACCAGAAAATAATTGCTGGATTGATAAACTACTGGTACCGGTACCTCCGAATTACTAAAAACTTACTATGGCTTGCATAATACGGTAATACTTCAAAAATCTAGCAGCCTGTCGATAATAAAACATCTGATTTGACCTCAGCAAAACATTTTAGAAAATGGCGCACTGTGCAAGTGCAGCTAGCTGAGAATCCGAGATACACACCAGCAACCTACCCATTACCAGCAGTCTAGACTGGCTGACTGATAAAATCTCATAGTAGCCTTGATCCAGGCTAGACTTTTAGTGGTAGTCTACTTTCTCACACTTTCTAGTAACTAAGTTTACAACTGATGGCAAGAAACTGCAGTTTGGGGGACCGTGGTCAAAAAGTTATCGCTGCTAACACTTTATTTCTTTCTAAATACTTTCTAACACTGATGTCACCAACCAACAAGTTAATATTTTGTCAAAATTAGTTTTACAAAGCTGTTATACATCTCACAAAAACATTTTGTCTTACCCAGTGACGCTAGCCTATACGAGACCTGAAAAAAATGGAGCACGGTGGAGCAACGTTCTTGCGCTACTTGCTCCACGAATCGATACGAAGCAATTCCAAGCTCAACGAAGCATCAGCTCCACCATGCTCCACGGGGCGATGCGATGCGCGACGCAGCTTCATTGCGTCATAATGAAACAACTAAAAGTTGGCGCATGGCGACGCTTCGTGTCGCTCTAGTGTAGACAAGGCCTTAACATTTGATTTCACCACTCGTTATATTTTTTCATGCAACTTCACAATTTTCGTTAAAAAAATTGCTACTTTGCTACTTTTGTTAAAAATAAACGCAACTTTTTTAATTTTTTTCGTGCAACAAAAACTTGCCCTAGTCATAAGAGAACGATTACAGTGTAAAGCAGTGTTTCTCAGACGCCGGTCCGCGGACCGGCACCGGTCTGTGTCTCCTTTTCTGCCGGTCCGCGAAATAAATTCCAACATTATACCACAATTTAAAATTGTGCTTTTTATTATAACCCACTAGGCTACGCGCTCAATACTTTTTCGTCAGCCCACCGACAAGTTCATGCAGTATGCACTGCCGATTGATTGAGTTTTGCCTTTCTTGGAAAAAAAAACCTTGGTGGTGAAAGGAACCCAGCGCATAACCACTCATTTACCACAAGTTTGTTGTAGTAGTACTGTAGGTATATGAAATCTAAGAACATAATTATTTAACTGAAATTCAGCAGCATGATTACCGGAACTTGATTATGAAACGGAAACAAACAAACAGCCAAGTGTTTTCCTTTTCTTTCAAACACCCCATCACCAAAAATCACGTTGGTGATTTTAGCACTTAGTTTTAAGATGACATTTTTGGATGGTTTTGAAGGTTCACCGGTCCACAAAATTTTTTTTAAAATTTTGCCGGTCCGCAACCTAAAAAAGGTTGAGAACCACTGGTGTAAAGGACAGCAACGACTAGAGAGCTTTGGTAGAGTAATTGGGAGAGAAAGTAAAAGAAAAAAATCGTATGAAGATGCTCCTGACCAGGAAACTGCTCAAATTAATGAAGTGTTAAATGTCAGCGAAAGTAGTCCAGGCAATGATATTGAAGTTTCAAATGTAAATTTGGTATCTAACTCGAGTGATGCGAATGATGATGTAAGCAAAGTCGTACTTTGAGTGTCAGTATTGTAGCCAAGGGTGGAAACCTGGCTACATGGCGTTAGGGTGTCAGTTTCAGTTTCGGTGTGTTGAAACCCACATGTCAGGTTTCAGTTTTGGTTTGGTTTCACGGCTTTTGAAAAATAGGTTTCAGTTTCGGCTTCAGTTTTGCTTACACACAACTTCGGTTTCTGGGTTTCAGTTGCGGTTTAAGTTTCATCCAAAAAAGCTATTTTATTTTAAACACGGGTTACGTAAGTGCTCTACTTTTGAGCGTTTTTGTTGTATTGCGATGATAAGTAGCAACTCAGAGGGCCGAGTGAGGAGAGCAATTGCTTAGGAAGTTGTCAACTTGGGTATAATTCCAAATCCGGTGAAACCGAAAACTCAAAAATTAGTATTGACAGCTTTTCTATTTGACGCTCAGCATTAAAGGAACTGTTCTGGTATGATGGTGATGACAATTTTAAAACCAAAAACCTTAGAAAATTCTGAACAGGTTTTAGTTTCAGTTTAGGTTTTGACGTTTCAAGAAAAAACGGTTTCGGTTTAAGTTTAGGTTTTCAAAAAATTGGTTGAGTAGGTGTCAGTTTCAGTTTGGGTTTCAAAAATTTCCTTCAAAACCAGGTTTTCAGGTTTAGGTTTGGGTTTTGGTTTCCACCCTTGATTGTAGCTGATGATTCCGCGCTATCGCTTTGACGATGGCCTTGTCCTCCCTGAGTTTCCATCTAGCTTGTACATACAGCACGTAGCGCGATTCATCGTGGTCATCAAAAATATCTACAAAATTTAACCGAGGATGAAACAAGCGAGCTCGTTTTATCCCCTCAATCGATTTTCGTCATAAACGGGATTAACAGGCAACCAACTAACTCACTGAATTTACTAAAACGTTGTCTTTGTATTTAGAAACTGCAAAAGGTAAAGTGCCCCACCAAAAATTTGCCCTGGGCCCATCAGCGGCTCTCGAAGCCCCTGTATAAGGTGCTTCCTCTGCGACATTTAATTTCTGCAATATAGTGGAATTTGCGTAGGTAAAACAAAAAAACTGTCTTACCGACGCTAAACTATGCTAAAGCCATTGACAGTATGCTATTGAGACTATACTGTACTGAAATTGACACTATGCTAAAGACACTATACTAAAATTGACACTATGCTAATTGTTAATATATTGACACTATGCTAAAGCCTGCAGTTGCAAGGGCTTGGGTATGTACAGCTAAAATTGCATTGAAAACGCTGTCAGCCCGGTGGCCGAGTGGTTAGGGAGATACATTCTCAATCACGAGATTCTGGGTTCAGTGCCGAAACTAGCGCCCCCAAACCCCCCAACCGGGGGGAACCCGCACAAAAAGAGGGCCCCGTAAATAGTCACTACGAAGTACTATTTACTCAACGTATGATAAAGGTGCCGTAAATAGGCCTATTCTAAGATTCAATATATTTTTTGTCTTAACTCGCGCGATGTGGGCCCCCACATACCATGTTTATGCTTTTGGCCATGGGGGCCCCTGCAAATTTTTCGAAAAATAGCAGTCGCAAAACTAGCAAACAAACGTTTAGTAGCATACCAAGGGCCCCTCATCGTCAAGTGAAAGGTGCAAAAATGAGCCTTAAAAACGTTTTTTCTTCGCATAGGTAGCGAAATGTCAGAGTAGGGTTTGCTTGCAGCATTATTTTAGTGGGTTTGGAAGGGACCTAGCAAAAGAGACTATTAAACCTTTTCAAACTGAGGAATTTTAAAGGCTCAAAACGCACAAAAAGCCTCCAAAATAAGGTCAAATTGCGCAAAATTTTCTGTGGGGGCATGCCCTCAAACCCCCTAGCTTGGCATCGCCCCTTCGGGGCTCGCTCTTTTGTGTCACCATCCAAGAAAAAATTTTAGGGGGCTCCGAAAGATGATTTCGGGGGGGGGGGGGGACGCATTGCCTAGTTTCGGCCCTGCCTGGGTTCAAAACCTGTGTCTACCTGATGAGCGGTCAAATCGCGAACGTAGTTGTAGAATTGGTTTTCACAGCGTGTATTTAGTATGTCTTAAGGCCTACCGCAATATGCGGTCATATACCGGTATGATATGTACACGGATTTACATCGGCTGCACTTCCTTCAATCAAACATAACACTAATATTATGACGTCATAAAAATGGTATAAAAAGAATTCAAAACATATTTTTGTTTGTGGTACCTCATTATAACAAATTTTAGGGGTAATTTTAAATCATTGAGGATTTGGGCCACTTACCCTGATCCAATCAACCAAGAATTTTCAAAAATTGTGTGTGAATAAATTATACACTTCGCCAGAAAGTATATAAGCAACAGCTTTAAAAATTTTGGAGAAACTTTAATATAAACTTTTTGCGACCCAAGTCAAAAACCTCGAGTTTGCTGGCCGCCAGTCTTTTTATGTAAGGCGTCTATGGTTTTTTCAAAAAAAAAAAAAAAAAAAATGCGAGCAAACATCAATCATCTTGTAACTCAATTTTTTTCTGAGTGTATAAGCTTCCTCGTTGGGAAAGGCACATAACGGCAATTCCCCATTACACAAAGGAAGACAAGCGGTCGCAATTTCTAAAGGAGCTGGTTGTGGCGTATAGGTTCCTTCTCGCAGAAAAGTGCCACGAAAGTAATAAAAAGAGGTCCTTGCAATCATAGGCGTAGATTCCTGGGGGGACGGGTGGTACGGACCCCCAATAATTTTGCTTGGGGGGTACCAAAGAATAAATGTCCTATCCAATATTTAGACAGCACAATATTTCGATTAAGGCAAACAAGCATGCTTTTTTAAGAAATTTCTTTTGTTCAAACACATTACACAGATATTGCAATTAACCAACTTTTCTATACCCGCCTATCGATGAGGGGTCGCGGGGGGTAGCTGTTCGAGTTGGAGCATGCAAACATCTCGATCCTCAGCGACGAAAGGTAGATGCTCTGATGGGGTGTCAAGGCGGGACCAAATAAGATGTTTTACTTAATCTCGCCATGAAGTTCTGGGACGGTCTCCAGGCCTTCGACTAATCGATGTTGAACAGAGCAGTTTTTTGGCTCTTCTTTTCTGAGATATTCGTGTCACATGTTCATACCAACGCAGTTGCGATCTTGTTTGTTGGAGAAGCAGCGATTCGATGTTTAGAGATTCACGAATATCTGCACTTTTAACTCTGTCCAACAAGGTTAAACCGCTAATTCTTCGCAAGAATCTGATTTTGGCTGCTTGAACTCGAAATCTCACTTTCTCATTCATGATCCAACACTCATGGCCATAAGTTAGAATCGGAACATGGACTGATTTGAAAATGGATAGCTTTGCCTTGGTGCAAAGCCCATGTTTTAGTATCGCAGATCGTGTTGCTGGCGCATTGTCGGCACTGCTCTTGCTTATTACTCAATTTGCTGTTTTGTTTGCCATCACTTGCGAATGAGAGGCCGAGGTAGTTGAATTTTTCCGACTGTTTTAGTGGTACTCCACCAACTTGGGGGAAAACTGCTTTAGCTGCCTGAACTTGGGGGAACACTGCTTTAGCTGCCAATCTTACCCGGGACATTAATGAAAGAGCTGCCCCTACATTTGGCTCATTTTTTCTTAGGAATTACCACATTGGTTTGCCATTGTGTTGGTGCTTGCCCAGTCCTACATGCTACCTGAAAACCACGAGTAAACCAACGAACACCATACACGTTCATTGCTTTCAACATTTCGGGTTTCATATCATCCTCACCTGGTGCTTTTCCAGTTTTCAATGATTTTCTAACTGCATGCACATTTGTTTCGGTTATCTGAATATCTTCCTCAATATGTTTCTCGTAAATTTGCGTCGGCGTAGCATCAACTTGGTTTAAAAGATCAGTAAAGTATTCTGTCACTTATTCAAAGTAGCATCTTCATCTTTTAAGAAGACACCATTCGAATCTTCGATGAAGAAAGCGGTTTGAGATCTTTTTCCACGCAAACGGCAAACGGTCTGTCACAATACTTTGCCATTTTTAAATCATCGTCCAACCTTTGTCCAAAAATCCTTCCAAAATCTTTCCTTAGACAGTTTAACTTTTGTGGCAGCTGCCTTACGTGCTTCAGAGTAGTGCGAACGAATCTCAACTGATGACTTATTTGCAAGCCAGGACTTGTAGGCCACTTTTTTCTCACGAATAGCTTCTTTAACTTCTTGGTTCCACCACAAAGTTCTTTTTCATGCTACTCTTAGTCGCTTCAACACGCTTACGTCCACAACATTTAGTAGCGGTCGTAGTGACTGCTGTTCGAAACAGATACTAGTTAGTTTCAATGTCGTCTGTCGGGGTCGGAAGTTCTTTGAACGTAGACGCAATGCTGTGTGTAAATACATTTCGTGTCTTTAAGTCAGCCAATGATTCCCACTTGATTCGATAAATTTTTTGTGGTTGAAAAGTCTTTTGCTTTCTCATGGGTTTCAAAGCTTTCAAAGTGCAAACAACTAGGTAGTGATTAGTTGTAACTCGACTTTTAGAAAGCTCATGATCATGTCATTTCATTGTACCTTAGACGAAAAAAGCAAGAGGCTGAAGCCCCCCCAACACTTTCTCAGACCTTTGGTTTTTGGGCCAAAGTTGCTAAGAAAGCAGCAGAAAACTGCTCAAAATTAAAAATATTAAGTAAAGCGGTATTGTTGAGTAAAATAGCTTAACAATAGCGCTTATCGCATGAAAGGCAACCAAAGGGGATCTGGGAGGCTTTGCCCCCCAAAAGTTGATACGGTTTGACTATTTCTAGCCCCCTGTAAAAATAAGTCCTCTCTCCATTATATTGGACCTCGCCAATATTGTGCATAAAGCGACGCGCCTGCTTGTAATCTACAGGCCACGACTACCAAGTCGGATTAAAAACTCGCAAACAGAGCATTAAGAGGTCTAATTGCACAGCCAGTTGCAATTACTAAGCAATGTACTGTAGCTTTTACAAAATTATGAAGTAAATGGATATAGCGGTCGCGCAAAAGTCAAGAAATGGCAGCAAGCATTGCAAAATCAAACAAATGCAGTGAATGATATTCCCGAAATCTGACGTAAACTAATCTCCTTCCTCTCAATGAACAGGAAATATGCACAGGAAATTACGTCAGGGCGTCAAAAATTATGACGTTATTTACTAGTTTAAAGTGATGCGTTACGCGTACAAACATCGTTTCATAGATACACCTACAAAAACAGCTGCAAGAGTAAGCTGGTTGTAGCATGACGCTGCGTGTTGACTTTATAGAATTTGAAAACAGATCACTTGACCAGCAAAGTTGCGAGCCGCAAAATGAATTATTACGGCAAGCTGTTAAAGGTGACGCTGCAGATGAGACTTCGCAGAGTAATGGTATTTTAATTGTATTTTTGCAGTTGTAGTAACGAACACAGATAGGATTTACAGTAAGAAATCAAAAGAACATGCGAAGCCTGCGCCTGATATGAGATGTTAAGGGAGGACAAAAAAGGTTGTGTGCATTGCATTGTGGATGCCTGACCTAGAATAAGCCATAGTAGAATTGAAGTTTTAAAAGGTGCAAATAGTTACATGAATTGATGTACCGTACTTTCTTGTATAGAAGCCGCGGCTACTGTCTTTTATTTTTAAATATTTTGTGCGGTTTTTATTCGACTTCAATTTTTGTATTTGAACGTTTTGTTTTATAATTGGGGTCTAGTGAGCAATTAAGTTTATCCACCATGAGTGATCGGAAAACGGAAACACTAAATCAGCTGCTATTCTACTGTCTCTTACGTGAAACACTCGCATGTGCTGCTCCACCGTTAATCCAACAGGTGCTATTCCTGTGGCGTATGCGGAAAGCACTCAACAAATCAAACGCAAGAAGTGTTAGATACTAGGCAGCGACAAAAATAGCATTATTTTACTTGAATGAAATCAGTATTATGGTGATGATTCGCTGCGTGTCGTTAGATTTGTTAGCTTTGTTTTTTTGTATCAGTAAAGAAACGGTTTTATCCAATGCGGCTTTTATTCAAGGGCGGCTTTTAATCAAGAAAATACGGTTATATAAGACATCGAGCTCCTTCAAAAAAATGACGATAAATTAAATTCTCCTCTTGATTTGATTCTGCTTCAACCAAAAATTACCCATGTCTTATTAAATAAATCTAGTTTTCAGGTGCTCATAGTCATTGCAAAAATTACCTGGCAAACTCTTATTTGCGTCTAAAGACGGCACTGAAAATGTGTTAATAAAATAAATGCTCGGCGGCAGCCTGGTATAGCGACGGTACCGTTAGAAAAAATCATCGATGCAAGCAGCCATTTTTTAAGTCAAAAAATCAAACCTTTACAATATAGTATTCGCGGTTTTACTATTAATCGTGTATCGAGTCACGAGGCCCATCTGCGCGGCTTAGTGCCTGGACAACACTGCTCCGAAGAAACTTCGCAGCGGTGGCGGCCCTGTGTTTGATTCAATTGGTTTGGAACCGAACGGATTTGCACCGATAGCGAGGTAACTAACAATCGGCCGGTGCCATCTTGCTAGTCAAACGACATAGTTAGTTAGTTAGTTAGTTGCATATTTATCTTCCTATCACGAAAAAGCGCTATACGAGCTCGCTTAGGAGTTGCCAGCCATCTGTCTACTAGGGATGTGCCGAGTCGAGTCCGAGTATTAAACCATTATCATTTTGACCTTTTTTTTGCTTTTTATCCGAATTTGAGTCAAAATTGGGACTTCTACCGACGTGATGACTTTTTTTTTTTCTTTTTACCTAATATTTTGAGTTCATATTTTGACGTCGTAGATACTCGGACTCGGATTCGGCCGAGTAATGTCGTGAATACTCGTTACTCGGCGAGTCCGAGTAATTTTCCTTGAGGCACATCCCTACTGTCTACCACACTAAGATGGGAGAATCCCGCTAAGTGCCTTTCCCAACGGCACAACAAGTGAACTTGCCGGCTTGTTCTCCACACTGTCCTTTAATGCTGAGCGTCAAGCAGGGAAGCTGTGAATACCAATTTTAAAGTCATTGGTTTGACCCGACTCAGAATCAAACCCGAGTCTACAGCTCAAGAGACTCATAACGCAAAATATTACAGTTCAAAAAATAAAGGCAGTAAAACATTTTTCTCAATCTAATTTTAAAAATTGTTGTATCTGAGTCACCCTTCTAGCTTTCCAGCGTTCGCATCGACCTTTAATCTTTAAATTAGGTTCTAAAGTAATAGGAAAAATAATCTTGACATAACCGAAATATTACATAATGGGCTTGTAAATTCACATAATGCTAAAAAATGATTTACATATCTATTTACACTGAGAATTTTCGAGCAACTTACAAATGTAAAGAAAATGAAAATTTAATTAGTTTAGTTTTTAATTGTTTTTTCAAGAAATAGACCTATACATTATACGCAAATTATTCAGAGTAATTTTACTTCAAATAACTATCATAAAAAATATTTTTGGGGTGTAGTTTGTACAGTAAGAAGTAAAATGGCATTATTTTCCAGATTAATGCGATTTATTGGATGTAACTTGAATAACAAACATGAGAGCAACAAACCGGTCAACAATGATCATGATAATATTTTTCCTGATTAGGAATGTCAGAATGGAACCGAAGTCTTCTTGCAAAACAGTCAGTGGATCGCGTAAGTGAATTAATGTTTACTTAAAAATTGTTGTTAGTCCATAACTCCATGTACTTATGTCTTACCCTAATTTGTGGTATCATTTACTATGGTGAATTAGCCGCATGAACCGATCAACTCACTATTATGAAGATAGTAAAGGCTAGTTAAGAAATTACGTGCATTGTGGCTTGCATCACTCTTGTTAGGTAATCACAATGAAATCACAAGCCTACGCTACTATATTGTCGTGTTGATGATGCCCATTACCCACCTCTTCAATCTACACTGAGTATATACGTAAACCTGCTTCCATAATATTGTAGCTGCATACGATATTTGTTCTCTGAAAGCTTCAAAAACATGCCAAAATTTGAACTGTATTTGTATACAGAAACAGCTGGCAACATTGATGAATTGCAACTTATGAAAAGTCGGTATGATCATAATCCATTAAGTTCTTCCGTTTAACGGAAAATTACAGTTCATTAAATCACTTGATTTTCTATTACAGTGAAGTTTGCACAATGCACATTTTCACCGCCTGATCTTGTTTTAAATTTAGATGCCAGTATGTTTCACATTGCACAAGCTCGTCAACGATCGAACGCTGATCGAGTTACCGGTACAGAAGGTACAAGCACATATTACAGGCTGCTCTGTTCTCTTCACGGTTCTATCTAGTCATAAGCTCGTGACAGGGAATCAATGAATACTCCTGCATTTCCAAAACCTGGAATATGACTTAACTACTCATAATAATTAGTTTATCAGCAGCAATTAAACGTGGGCTATTAATCGATAGCCTATACGGAATAAAGTCACCGGTTGACACTGCAAAAAGCAAAACATAGCTCTTCAGACTGGTGGCTTTCAACCGGGCTTTTTCCGCCTTTCAGTGCAGAGGTTCCGCAAGTTTACAATTACTGTAGAACTGGGTTCAAGTAAGTTAGTAAGTTAAATTAATGTACATTGTACAGGAGTGTTTCGGGTCTCTGGAATGTTTCATTGGGGTTCTGCTCCACCAGAAGAATCGAAAACTACTGCTTTAAACATTGACCTTGCAACCAGTATCTGCTAATTATAATCGCTTGTTCCTTTCAGATATAGAAGAACCTTGCGATTTTCCTGTTCATTATGCGAACGAGCTAGTGCCATGTGTAGACGAAAATTTGAAAAATGTAACCGAAAAGATCCAATGCGTTGCCAATTTGAAGTGCTGCTGGGATGAACACAATGACAGATGCTTTTTAAAACCAAGTAAGCTTGCGCTTCTATAGATGTTTTCAACTTGTTTTTTACATAACGAATTAAAACTGAGCCAAGCCTATAATTACGCGTCTGTGTGTTTCAAACTTTTATAACAAATTTTACTATGGTCACTTTTTCTCATTTATCGGGGAAAAGAGAAACTTACCCATACAATTTCACTTCTGAAAACGTCCCAACCTCATATCTGTTGCGACACCTGCAGCTACTTCAAGTTTTAAATCGCAATAAAATGAGTTCGCTGGAACAAACTTTTCTGTTGCTAATGCCTTATCTTTTTTCTAAAAAGTTTCGTGTTGTTTCTCAGGTTTCAGCATTAATGAGTAAACCGCGTAAAATGAAGATAATTTGGCTAACGACAAAAGTTGATTTCAAACTAGAATAATTGAGCATTCGTCATTGACATCGGTAGATTGTTGTGTTATGTGTAGTAAAAACTGTCACTGTTGTGGAAAAAGAATAGCAACAGGTCTTTCGTGTTGGTTGCATAAATGTGAACTCTTTGTGGAGCACCAAAACGTTTTCCTTTTGCGCTAAACGCCACGTTTGGTGCTTCGTTAAAAGATATATCACATTTGAGCTTAAATATATCATTAAGAAAAGATCTTTTGCAGAAAAATGTTACGTTGATTTACGACGAGAAAGATGTTTCTCAAGAGTTCGGATTACACATGGAATTGAAGGGATTTACACAGGATACTCCGCTAACGGATCTCATTGTTTTGTGCCTAGTCTAAATGTTCTTCCCGAAAGTTATGCGCGAGTGGTGGGCAGTGTGCGTGGTTACGGATTTCCTATTGTCACCTCACCAGCTGATGCCGTGTGCGGAGAAAGATGGGAAATTCGTGTGGCGAAAAATGAAGTCATTCAGAGTAATAATTTAGTTTTTTATTTAAGGTTTGCATGTTCGTTAGCTGTATGCGGTGAATGAAAAATCATAAAAGTAACACATGCAGGTCACTTTTGCGCTAGGCTGAAGAGTAAAAATGCAATTGATACGATGTTAACTCCGCCATACTTTTCCGTTCGACGTCGAAACCGACTTTTCTTTTAACAGTATTTTCTCCGGACAACCCTCAACTACTTCGACTTTACCTACCGACAACAGTGAATCCCGCTCACTAACTTTCTTGACTTATTCCAGGCCTACTCCTCCAACTTAAGCAGTATATTCTTTTCCGATTTCAATTATATGTATAAGCATCAGCGCGAAACATTGGAATCAGATTCAAACACTAACAGTTTCGTCTTAGTAGGCCTACCAACTCTAAGAATCTTATTTTTGAATTTCTACTCGTTAAAATACATTATTACCTGCCATAATGACTTTCTTCGTTAATCCAGCTCCGACTTCTTAATCTTGCTTTCAGGTAAATGTTCTGTGACGATATTCAACGTCACCAACTCATCCAACAATTATCTATCAGAGGAGCAAGTTTATGGTGGCGAGCTTCGCTTCGGTAACTTTTGTATTTTGAACACTGAAAATTTTGATTATTACTTTGATTACGACGGAAACGAAAAACGTCACCATCAATGCATTTGCAGAGTCGTATCTTGGCTCGAGTCAGCGGCGGGTGAGTGGTTTTGGTCCTTGTTTGAAGAGTCATATCAAAAAACACGTTACTTGGAAATAACGCCAATCTTTAATGTTTGTGATGGTCCTATAAGCAACTTCGTTACTTTCACACAATTTTTGCGTTAACAAAAATAATTGAATTTAAATGTGTTACCCAATTTAACAACGTTGCGTCATAAAGTTCACCAGCCTGTAATGTTGCTTGTTTTTTATTGGTTTTGGGTTTAGCTAGGATCAAGACATTGTAATCATTGCTTTTCACTTTTTCTCGACAATCGGTAAGTAGTGAAGTCACCTCATTGAGCTTTTTTAGTTGGAGAAGCAGCTTTAAAACAGCTACGATGTCTCGTCAAACATCATCGAGATTCGATAAAATTTGAGCTGTTAGACAACCACAACCATTTTATTAGCAATTGTTGATATTTTGTGTTTGCTTCTTGCAATATTGCATTTAAAAATTTTTTATCTCTATATTATTTTGTAATATAAGGGTCGTGTCATATGGCTGAATATTTTGTAAAGAAGCTTGTTAAATAGTGTGGAAGCTAATACGTTACAATACCTTTGCACTACTTTATTGATACATCGCAATGACGTCATTTTTAATTCATGTCGTTTATGTCACGCGATGCATCAATGAAACCACATTCTGATCGCATTTTTACAATTCTTAACACATTAAAATAATTTCAAATATATCTGTACAAGTTTGTACCAGGATAAGCCTAGCATGATTTATTCATAGAAATTATAAAATGATTAATGATATCCTGGTCCTCCTCTGTGAAGCAGAGTTTGTTTTCTAAGTAAAGTCGCTCCAACTATTCTGTAATGTGCTCGCTTTCTTTTCAGATGGCATGGGCCGGTAAGAGACCCGCTAACGAGCCGCTACCAATTTTTGAAATCTTTTCAACTTTCATTTTTCTGTTAAATGTGGTTGAACGTTTATAAAAGAATGAGCCTTGGGCGGGCTGGGCTTTGTTTTTGGGATGAGTTTCCGGGTCGGCTACCACTACTGGGCAAGAGGTTCCGGGCCATGGGCGGTCCGGGCTCCAAAAAAGTCAGCCCGTGCCATCTCTACGACTCTACCTTGCTGATATTTAGTGGAATATTAGGATATTTGCGAACGTTTAAGAGAAAATTAGGACATCTGCGGACGCGAGGACCTTTTTTTTTGCTCTTCACTTGATTTAGAGGGGAAATTAGGACATCTGCGCGGACGTGAGGACTTTTTTTGCTTTTTACCGGATTTAGAGTGGAAATTAGGACATATGCAGTCGCGACGACCCTTTTTATTTTGCTCTACCAATCAGTGTGGCCCTCGGCTTCAAAATTTTTTGCAATGCGGCCCTTTGTTCGAAAAGTTTGCCCACCTCTGGACTAAACTAATTTGTGTAAAAGAAGAATGCATTTGATGTGATAGAACGAATAACAAAAAGTACCGGCTTGTCACTTGCATAAATTTGAAAATGATTTACCGCTCTATCACTGGAATCAAGCATGGACTATGTTGATAATTTTCTCCAAAAAAACAGTGAGTGCACCTTAAAAGTACTACAACTACAAGTGGATTATAACTGAAAATTTTGTGATACATTAATGTCGATCAAGCATGGCTGATGAATTAATTGAATTGTAGACATTCCATAAACGGCAACGTTGTGACGATCGGTGTAAAATTGATTGCTTCATCGCGAATAACAAAGGTTGGTAATTCATTCCGATAACTTCCGGTTTATTAATTTCATGCCATTTAGCGTAAGCATGTCACTTCCTCTTGATTGACCCGATCAGGCATTAGTTGATACCATTTGCTACGTGGGTATTAGTTTTCGTAATGTTATGTCTCCTCTTCAAAGTCGACGTCCTATGTGGCAATGTTTGATCTACCACTATGACACGAAGAGCCTGTTCGTATTCAAGCAACCTTTTCTGCTACCCAGGATCCAGCCAATTCGCGTTTTACAAATCGACGCTAAACGCAAGAGGTGTTGCAACGGTTTTTACTTCAGTCGGGTTCTACAAAAAAGACTTTGAAATAGCGACTATTTATAGCTTTTCTGCCAGGTTCTAGCGGGACACAAGCGAGAAGGGAGAAGAGTGGCGTCATTGCGTGTACGCTGGCCAGTATATGTGTCGTGTGCCTTCCATCACTTACAATTGGTATTGTGAAAAGTCTAAAATTACAGTGATAACAGATCATACACGAACTACAAAGTAATGCCTTCCTGACCTACTGAAAGGAAGCCATGACTGCATCCTCTCTTCGGGTCAAAGGATATAACAGTTTTCCATCACCAACAGTTGCAACGCAACTCGAGTAATGGCGTAACCGTAGAGCGGGACAGCGTTGTTTCGGGCTATTATTTTGTTTAATCTTCACCACTCTGGTCACATAAAAAGATTTAATTGGAGTGTGATGTAGCTGTCTACGTACCACAAAGGTTAAATTCTTTTTGATATATTTATCAGGAGGGATGAATGGTCCTAGCTAGATCATTTATACTGAACGGTGAATGTATAGTACCAGGGGGCGACTAATGAACGTTAATAGCCTGAAATAGCGCGGACCCGCTCTACGGTTAAAACAAGTTGTCTTAACCACCATCTGCTCGCTATTCTTTGTCACTGTTTAATGGAAGCCAAGAACAAAGCAGGAATTGCTTTGCTGATATCTATTTTGCCAGATGCGATGAAGTTTCCAATAAAGCCTGCAAGTTTTCCCGATGTCAGCCACTGTTTGCTTTTGAAGTAGAGTTCGTTATAAAGGCAAAAATTGCTTTATCGCGAAACTGCGCACTGATAGCGCATGATCATACTGCAGAATTGTATTTGCTTCTTTCTAAATTTTCTGTGGGAACACTCGCGGGTGAATCAAAACAATCGAACGCGTGTAGACAACACCCATTTCTTTGCGCTTCCTCTGATTAATTGAGCATAAGCCCATTATCAATTCGCAAATACTATTTTTAAATCTTTTGTATGACCGAAGCGGCAAGTCACTCTAATAGAAACTTAGTGCTTTATATCGTTACATTAATCAATAATGGTCGGTTTGCGTGAAAAGATAGTGGTGTAGCAGCTTTGATATCGAGTAAAAAGATAGTGGTGTAGCAGCTTTGATATCGAGTATTGCTGTGCATTTCGCAAGGAGTGGACCGAGATGTTAGCTCAAGTTGGGCTGTGATACTGGCAGCTACGGTTTCGTCTCTCAACGAAGTTCTTTTATAGCTATGATGCATGTTGTTTGTATCATTTACAAAAAAACTAAGCTGAAAACACATATTAGCCGAAAAACATTTCTGCCCAAGTTCCG
Source organism: Trididemnum miniatum (assembly GCA_964006365.1). NCBI lineage: Eukaryota > Metazoa > Chordata > Ascidiacea > Aplousobranchia > Didemnidae > Trididemnum > Trididemnum miniatum. The sequence goes on from OZ023239.1 coordinate 21,855,833, forward strand.
TTTCCATAGGTCAAAAAGTCTTCTCCCAGATTTCTGGTCAATAATATAGAAATGATCAACGAACTCTAAGATACAAGGATTCTGCAGCGTCAAAGTGCTAGCAACACCGTACCACATTTCTGTTTATCACTTTACTGCAAATTCTCATAATTAGGGCAAGTTTCTGCAACTTTTGCAACTTTTTTTGCAGCTTCGGAAAGCTTCCGAAGTAACAAAAAACTTTATTACAGCATGAGTGGAGCTGTTTGCCTAAATTTTATCTTGCAACTTTTTTGGTTTTTTTGTTGCAACTTCTACGAAATATTTTTAAAAAATCTCACCAAAAAGTATGAGCAGCCATGTGTGATTTTACTAACAATTTCCCAGGAGTAGGTAAGTCTGCGTCACGTCTAGTTTGTTCTAATGCAAGCAATAATTGTCACAGAATGAGTATTGAATGAGGTCTTTTTATGAGGTGCCGTTTGTAAAATACGCTTTGCGTGCACTTTACGGACAATTTTACGCTTTTCCCATTCTAAGCCAAAACGGTTACGCAAAAAGTTGGGACTGCATTCTGCGGACTGTAAAGAAACATTGCAACAAGAAAGGATTTACTTGATCGCTTTTTAATGCAGTGCCATTTGTAAAATTAACATTACATTCAGACTAAGAACGAATCAACACTTTTCTCTGTTTCAAGACAAAACAGCAACGCAAAAATTCGCTCATTTTGCGGACTGTGAACTAAATGCGCTTTCATCCGGTCTAAGACAGAACCCGTGACGAGTAACAATGCGACGAGAAAGGATTTCGTTTCTAATCCCTTGGCGAAGAGAAAATGAAGTGATTTATCTACGCGACGAGTAAGGCCTAGACTCAAGACCAGTTTCGGCGGCCTGTAAAATTGTGCCGTCTGTAAAATAGTGCAGATCGAAAAATCCATTCGGGAGCGATCGGAAAACTTACGTCATTCAGTGGCGCAAGCGTTATTCGCAAGCGTTATTGGCGGCCACTGAATGACGTAAGTTTTCCGATCGCTCCCGAATGGATTTTTCGACCTGCACTATTTTACAGACGGCACAATTTTACAGGCCGCCGAAACTGGTCTTGAGTCTAGGCCTTACTCGTCGCGTAGATAAATCACTTCATTTTCTCTTCGCCAAGGGATTAGAAACGAAATCCTTTCTCGTCGCATTGTTACTCGTTACAGGTTCTGTCTTAGACCGGATGAAAGCGCATTTAGTTCACAGAGACTTGAGCGACTTTTTGCGTTGCTGTTTTGTCTTGAAACAGAGAAAAGTGTTGATTCGTTCTTAGTCTGAATGTAATGTTAATTTTACAAATGGCACTGCATTAAAAAGCGATCAAGTAAATCCTTTCTTGTTGCAATGTTTCTTTACAGTCCGCAGAATGCAGTCCCAACTTTTTGCGTAACCGTTTTGGCTTAGAATGGGAAAAGCGTAAAATTGTCCGTGAAGTACATGCAAAGCGTATTTCACAAACGGCACCTCATATCTTTTATCGTCATTTATTCAAGTAACAATAGGCTCGCTGTATTCTGTAATTATGAGCTACAGCATGCTGGGCAAAGCAGCTGTCAGTTAAAGACCGTCACTTTGCTCAGGACGATGTTTGGAAATATTTCGCAGTGTATGTAATTTAACCGTGTTCATGTCAATAATAGACGCAAACTTCGAAAACTGATTTTACCGCTAGTTATATTCTCTCGTACAACTTTCGTTAAAAATAATTGCAACTTCGTTAAAAATAAACGCAACTTTTTTATTTTTTTAGTGCAACAAAAACTTGCCCTACTCATAGTAAAACTCTGTTCAGACGATCGCAATTAACTTACAAAATTTGTCTAACTGCATCGAGTCAAATAATTCACTAAAATATGGTACACATGGGCCAGAATTTATCCAACATTTGAAATTCTTTTGTTTCTAATAGAAACATATCAACCTCTTTTGGTCGCTGTTTAGAACAACAAACTTGTAATTACAGAAGACGTTCCTGTTTCTGATGACGTCAAAAACTACGTCAAAAGGCTGGAAAATCGCACAACATGCACTCAGATTCTAGGGATGTTTATAAGGTCGTCGTGGATGAGAATTTTGTCTTTAGAAAACGAGGAGGAAGCTGAAGAAGTCATGGATGCTCTCGTCAAACTAACACGAGTGCGTTGATTATAATTTCTAAAACTACATTTGTTCCTAACTAAGAACGTTTAGTTCTATACATTAGCACAAATTTTAATTTTTATGCTTCTAAGCATGCAACTGATTTTTTATTTTTTTCTTGCGAGGAAGCGATGGATGCGGATTGCTTTGTAAAAGCTTAGTATTTCTGGTGAATTCAGCCAACTTACCGGCTTGCTTTTTGCATTTTCTCGGCAGAGGAAGACGCTCTGCCCTCTGGTGAGTATAAACCATCGCGTACCACATGAGAACAACCTTGCCATGACAACGCGCTACTGTCTCGGACGAAGGATGGTCGGCGCTGAAGAGAAAAAGAGACCAGTTGCTCAACTATACGCAAGCGTAACCCGACCGTTTTCAAAGCTAAGATAACATACTTAAAATTTCTTTTGAAAGCAGTATTATTGATTAAAAACACAACCTTGGAAAGTACGGATTGACAATCAAAATGGTTACTGCCGTGCGTAGGTCTAAAAGTAGTTCAACCACAGATACTAATTGTAACGATATAACTGTTTAATATGTCTTTGTTTTAAATGCTTTGTCTACTGTAGAAGGTTCTAGACCAGGGGTGGGCAAACTACGGCTCGCGGACCGCATGCGGCCCTCGAGATCATTTCATGCGGCCCGCGAGCACTTACAGAAAAATGAACCTAGTACCCTAGTGAAATCACATGGAAAATAGGACATTTGCGGTTGTGATGACCATAGGCGCACGCAGAGAGGGCCACGGTGCTATGCCTCCCCCTTGGCCCTGTAATAAGGTGCTAAAACCTAACTTTCAGTTTATAATTTCTCTAGCTAATAATGGTTGCAGCCTCCTTTTGCTTATGTTAGCCAAGCCTCAGCTTTTAGACAGAAGCTGCTGAAGGAAATATTTTTGCAGTGTCCATAGTGACTCCACTCACTGCATGCCCTTTTTCGATAAAAAAGTGTGCTAAAATGAGTGTTCTTTATGTGAAAATCGTAAAAATTCGTTGGCCGCGGGGAGCTACGCCCCCCAGGCCCCCGGTGGTGTCCCCCCCCTTTACCAAATCCTTGGGTGCGCCACTGGTGATGACCTTTGTCACTTTCCTTTTCCAAAGCAGTGCGGCCCTCGGCTTCAAAATTTTTTTCAATGCGGCCCTTCATGCAAAAAGTTTGTCCACCCCTGTTCTAGACCGATGCGTTGTTTTCCAAATTTTTATTGGTGGGATTGTTTCGTAAAGTTGCATTATGAAGTCATAGTTTTCTACTGACGTAATTTCATGGGTCAGAATTTGAGCTTGAGACGTCACAATCGTGTTTACTGTAGTTTGGTGTGAATTTTTGCATGTCATGTGATTTCTCTTTTTGTTTCTTTTTGAGAATGTTATAGAACGTTCTCGAACTTGAATTTAGAGTATAAGTAGGCGTGAATTTTCGAGCGTAGTTATTCGAGTGTAGATTTAGTGTGCGTAGAGTAAGCAATATGGTGCAAGCTGCAGGGTATAGCCCTGGTTGTACAGTGTTACTGAAGTGAGCAGTGGTGCTTGTGTTTATTGAAAAATAAATACGGTGAGTGCCGTAGTTAAGTTGGGTCGATTATTATATTCGTTTGGTGAGAGAGATCTTTTTTTTTTTCGTGAGGTCAGATCTAAGAACGAATTGATTCCTACGGTTTGTCATATAATTCTTATCAATCATCCTGTCAGCGAAGTAATACAATCTCCTATTTTGCGACACTAATACTGAGCAATACTGCTTATAAGTGAAGTTGGTATTTAATTCACTTTCAGTGAAGATTCGAACCGGTTACTTTGCGAAGGCAAATAAAGTCAGTAACGAAAAAGATGAAAAAGCAAACGAGTGGCCCCACATGGTTATTCGGTAGAGTTAGCCAGTAAGCAAGTACATGGGTGGCCCAGTCTTACTACACTAGCAAAAAGTAACTTGCAACGCAAAAGAATAAATGGGCTGGTAGTCGAAACAAGACATGCTAACTTGGAAGAATTTAGTTTTTGTTGTTTTGGTTTGACGTTTGCTGCAACTTAGCAAGACCTTATTATAACTGAATCAATATTTTGTGCTGCTGATCAAAAATCAAAGCTTCATTTCTCCCATGTTATTAGGCCTACAGTACACCGAAGCGTGTAACTAGTGGTGGTACCCATCTACGCAGCTTAGCGTCGGGGCAACACATCTCCCAAGAAATGTCGCAGGAGTGGCGAGCCGTTGGCGACACTGTGTCCGATTTAACCGGCCCTGAATTTAAATCCCAGGCCTCCCCCAACGCCAAGCTATTGTACTCTATCAAAATGTACTGATAGCAAAATTATTTTGAGGCACACGACAGGATATTTCCACATTCTTTCTGTCGTTCACACTATTGTTTTCTTGTTTACGCTTAAGGTTATGTTTTTTGTAAACTAATCAGTTTCTAGTTTTATGTCATTGCTGTCGGTACTAAACCGCATGCACAGTTGCACAAGAAGTGATTTCAAAATTTAAGTTTAGTGATTATGGGGCGGTATTTCTAAGATGTTAAAACGTGTTTCGGCAATTTGAAAAAATATTTAGGAGCTGAAACTGATTTCAAAATTCAGAAATTGCAATTACAAGAGCAAAGTCAGGTTTCGTGTTTGCTTACGAAGTGATTAAGTAATTTAAACAGTAGTTATTATGTGCTCTATTAAATTTATTGTGTTATTGAAAGGATTCTAACGAGCTGAATTTCCACGACATCGAAGTGTTTATCAACAGCACGACCAAAGTGGCAGATTACAGTTTTTACAACGGAGTGGAGAAAAAATCCGCGGATGATCTGATGAAGGTTTGTTAGAAAATGTTGTTACATGATTCAGTTTGTCAGAGCGATTGGATTTCGGCAAGATAAACATGTACTTCTAGTTCTGTGCAGTGGAGAACTTTTGCTTGTGCAATGAATGATTGATCATTGTTACGCAGTGATGTGGTGTCTGTTTATTTTAATTGTATTGAAATATGTGGAGCCGATGTAAGTGTATATTATATGAACACATAAAAGAGATATTATGTTAGGCCGTGGAAGACATACTAAATAAAGACTGTAAAAACCAATTGGTTTATCACCGGCTTAGCGCCTGGGTAACAAAGGTTTCAAACTTTGCAGAATCGTCGCAGCGTTGGCCAACCGTTGGCCATCCTGAGCTTAATTTGGCCGGTTTGGGAATCGAACCCTTAACGTGCCGCGCCGATTACGATGTCGTTTACCACCACGGCAAGCGGCCGGTTAAAGCGGGGTTTAAATGTCAAAATCTTAGAAAAGAGTTTGCAGCGGATAAAATTGCCATTGGGCCGTTTGTAGAAGTTCATAAATCGACGTGATATAATTGCATCAGGTCGTTTTGCACATATTTACTGCCTTCTTGTGCTAATTTTATGAATTGAGGTGAGATAATTATATCCACTCGCTTACATGCGCTGATTTAGCAAATCAACGTGACATAATTATATCAACTCATTTTGTGGTCGATATAACTAAATCAGCTAGATTTATTTATATTCTAGTAAAGCCACGTAAATCCGCTTGCTATAATTATATCGTGTCCTCAAACAGTGTCAATTTTGTTTTGTCTTTACGAATTTACCTTGCAGTGCGGGATTTAACGTTGAAGCATGACATCAGTCATGTAATAATTTATTCTTGATGCTGGTCGTTTATATCCGGTTTGATGACAGCCTACGGTACCAAATCTAAGCGTGTGAGGGAGGGGGAAAATATTTTTCTTGCTCCTCAAAAGCAGGCTACCAGCATTGAGCCTGAGATTGAGGTCACTGAAGCAATTAGGCTATCATGACATCTCAATATGAAAGTATTGTTAGTTAGTTAGTTGCGTATTTATCCTCCTATCTCGAGAAAGCGATCGAAGCGCCATACGAGCTCGCTTAGGAGTTGCCAGCCATCTGTTTACCACACCACGATGGGGGAATCCCGCTAAGTGCCTTTCCCAATGGCACAACAAGTGAACTTGCCGGCTTGTTCTTCACACTGTCCCTTTAATGCTGAGCGTCAAGCAGGGAAGCTGTGAATCCCAATTTTGAAGTCATTGGTTTGACCCGACTCGGAATGAAACCCAAGTCTACAGCTCCCTAGAAACTGACGCTCTATACTACTCGACCATCTGAGCTGTTTTTTTTTTTTTTTTTCACTAAAAATACATGTATATTTTTTTCTTTTTTTTGCTGAAAATTTAAGTATAGACATATTGTGAATGTACGGTACTGGGTGGTGGTGCTTCATTAATAAGGCCTGCAAGTTTGTGTGGCTGGCCTGTATTCACAGTTCATTTTTTTGTATTGCAATGTGAGCTTATGACTGTATAATCGACTGAACAGACTAGTATTGTCTATACCAAAAACAGTATTTGATTGAGACCAGTGGCTTTGGAAGTACTTTTAAGTAGGGGGGCTGAAATTTGTGTTACCATACGTACGCGTATCATGCACTTTGCTTCAATAAAATTCACTTGGAGACTGCTTGATGCACTTAAGCTTTCTTCTGGCTATCATAACACACAGTATCCAGATCGACGTTTTTAAACGTGTTAACCTCATTTAAATAAACTTATTATCCGTTCACAAGCTCCTAGTCTCAGGTTCCTAGGCAGGGGCGTATCTAGTCTCAGGCTCCTAGGTAGGGGCGTATCCCCCCCTTTTGCAACGATGACGGAAGCATTTCTAACTTGGGGGGTGGGGCCCGAAACCAATGACCAGATTTTCTTCTCAACAACCAGGGTCGGCAGTGGTGTAGCGAAAAATGTTAAAAGGGGGGAGGGCATATTTTCCACGTTTGTTTCCTGCTCATTTTTTTCGGCGGAACTGATTTGAAGCTGATTAAGAAACAAGAAATGTTCTAGGGGGGGGGGGGTTCGAGGGCATGCTACCGGAAATTTTTTGAAAATGTACATGCTGTAATGGCTATTTTAGTGCTTTGTGAATAATTTTCAGACAAATTTCGTTTAAACTTTTTAACCCTAATTTTGAGTGCTTCGCCAAACATGATGTATTTTGTTCGCACATTTTCGATTATGCGTGCTTAATTTAGGCGTGAGGCTTATAGCTATCGAAAGCTTATAGCTATCGTGCTTAATTTAGGCGTGAGGCTTATAGCTACCTAAGACAAAATTATAGAAAAATTGTATGCATCAAAAACATTCTTGAAAATGGCTGGTGGGAGAATGGATATTCCTCATCCTACCGCCTGGATCCGCCCCTGGCCATAAGCTACAGAAACCATTAGCTTAAAAGAATCTGGCGTATATAAGTTATTTGGCACCATTAGTATTGTTCTTGTTTACTAAAAGGCAGAATCAAAAGGACATGGCACAATGGCCCTGCCCCTAAACACGCTCATTAGGGCCGGATTTAGACAATGAGAGGCCCTAGGCTATTTGATCACACTGATTGGAAGAGCAAAAAAAAGGTCATCACGTCCTCAGATTTCCTGTTTCCACTGAAAATATAAGTATAGTGAAAAGCAAAAAAAGGTATACACGTCCTCAGATGGTCTGTTTTCCACTGAAAGTATCGGTGAAGAGAAAAAAAAGGTCTTCATTGTTGGTGATGAGGCCCCCCATTTTCTCCCAGGTCCTAGGTTTCAGCCTGCTTTGCCTAGGCCTATATGTAAATCCGGCAATATGCCTGGAATCTGTATTTAGTCTGTCCACACATGACATGTCCAATTTATGTGGGCTTCAGACCCACGGTTCTTGCTTCTAGTTTTTGTTCCCCCACCCCACAAACAAAAATTTAAAAAAGACGTCTCTGGATTTAAGCTCTTTCCTGGGTTTTATTTTCGATGGTAGGTGTATTAAGTTTCAAATGCATTCATGCAGAGGCAATTATGTAGAAATAAACGCGTAAATTAGGACCCCCCAGGCCACCCTCTCTGAAAAAACTAAGGGGCCAGGTCCCCCCGGTTCCGCCACCTATGCCCATTTGACTCTGCCTTCTAGTAAAAAAGAGCGAAACTGATGGTGCCAAGTGACTGAAACATGCTAGACCAGACATGGGCAAACTACGGCCCGCTGGTCTTTTTATTCTGGCCCGCCGGCACTTACACAAACTTAAACTCCCACCGTAAATTGAGTGGTAGACCTTTTTTTCTTTTAGAGATCATGGATGGCAGTGATTTTTAAAAAATAAGCCTCAACGGTGCAAAATTGGAATAAAAAACGAGAAAAACGAGGTGAAAACCTTTCATATTGGAGATCCCATTCGTACGTGGACCGTGATCTCCGAAAAAAAAAGAGTCTTTTCCATGTTTTCCAATCAGCGTGCGGCCCGCGGCTTCAACAGTTTTTCCAAATCTGGCTCTTTGTATAAAAAGCTTGCCCACCCCTGTGCCAGACTTTTTTGATGATTTCTGTAAGCCTATGGCCAGCGGCGGATCCAGGGGGTAGGATGAGGGTATGCATCCACCCATCAGCCATTTTCAAGAATGTCTTTGCTGATGCATGCAATTTTTTTATAATTTCGAACTTCTTCGATAGCAATTAGCCTTACGCCTTAAGCACGCATAATCGAAAATGTGCGAACAAACCGCATCATATTTAGCGAAGCACTCAGAATTACGGTAAAAAAATGTAAACAAAATTTGCCTGAAAATTAATCAAAAAGCAGTAAAATAGCCATTAAAGCATGTATAATGTTCAAAAATTTTCCGGGGGAGCATGCCCCCGCGACTCCCTTAAAGCTTTTCTTGTCTCTCAGTCAGCTTCAACTTAATTCTGCCGAAAAGAAACATTCTTTAAAAAAATGTAGAAATTATGGCCCCCTCCTTTTAAGATTTTCGCAACGCCGCTGCTCCTAGGATAAGCCAGCTAATTGCAATTTGATATTTTGTTGTTTCGTTATTATGTGCCTAAAAACTTTTTTAATAATTAGAGAAAATTTACCTGTGACATCATAATAAAGCTCTAAGAGCTTTGTATACAAAATTACCAGAAAATTCAAATTTTTGCGATTTTGTTAACCTTTGCCACAAAGTTGTAAATGTTAGTACATTGGTTTGATGGCATCAATGAAGTGAAGAAACGAATGACAAGTGACGCCATAAGCCATCGTTGAAGTGCTATAGGGTGTACTGTAGTTATAACTTTTTGAAAAGAGGGGCTGAAGGGAAACTCAAAATTTTTATAGGGGGCTGAAAAATTATAGGGGGGTTTTAGCCCCCCTCAGCCACCACCTTCCAACGCCCTTGATTAAAAACATTGCCAATATATCCAGCAAGCTTATTCTAATCTGAAAAAACACAAATCAATTTGAATCGATGTATACAGTGATAGCTCATTTAGTACAATAAAAACTGATATGAAGACAGATTACGGTTAAATAGCAAATTTTAAACACCATTGCCGGTATATTTACTGTACTCTCCTGCCAAAATTGAAATTGCCTAACTTGCTCAAATTTCATTAGCAAAACAAATAAGGCATGATCTTAAAAAGACCTGAAGCCTGAAAAATAGGTCCACAAATAATTTTTTGCATCCTGGTTGCTTCCAGCTACCGGCAGTTACCGGTACTGAAAGCAGACAATATCATAAGTATATTCTAGAAATAACTAATGATTCCTGATACCATAAACAGGCGGAAAGTTAAAGAGCCATGGTATCATAATCAGTAATCACCCTATCTTCCTACTACTGTAGTGTAAGATACGCTGATGATTAGGGTGCATATTTTTTCATCAAAAATTTTATATTACTCTCACTCTGTGTTTAAAGTGTTCCTTTTGGAGAAAAAATAACTTCTGTAAAACAATTTTTGAAAAATATTAATCCTTAGGGGGTCCTCTGGAGCGATTTCATGAACAGTTGTGACAATAAGCATTTTTGCTTGTATTTTATTTTTGATGATAGAAACATGATTTTTGTGTCTAGCTCCCCTTAAGTCGACTACAAGGATGCCATTTTTGCCTATAAAAAGGTTCCAGCGACATGCATTAGTAACAAATCTTTACTTTTTTGAATTTTTGCTGCAAAACATAGCTATCAGTACCTGCTAAAACTAAGCAATCAATGTCTTACCCATATTACGAGTAAACTTGTACCAACAGAAGTAGCTTACTGTTTATGCAAGAGTACTAACCATATCAAAAATAAGATAACAATGCCTTAATTTGCACAGCAATCACAAATATTAAACGCTTTCACGAATGTTTTGAAAATGTCTACGATCATCTTCCATTACTTGCAAAACTTGCAGAAGATATTGATAACGATCTTCAGATCGTGCGTATGTTGCAAAATCTGCGCCGACTTTTACTACCCGTTCAGTGCAGTCATTTACAGCACCAATGTTTGAGCTGGAAAAAGAAATAAAGCTCCTTCAAAAAACACTTCCACTGTGGCCTAAAAATGCGAAAAATCAAATAACAAATGAAGAAAACATCTAATTTTTGGAGTCCATGAAAACTGATCGAATTGCAACCTTTGGTAGTTTTGATAGATTCCACAAAAAGACAATGGAGAAAAAGAAGAACAAAGAAGTTCAACAACAACGCAAAGAAAGATCACTGCAACAACAAAAACCTGCTGAAGAAACAGTCTTGCTTGCCTATAGTAGTGAAGAAAATTCAACAGGCACAGACGACACATTAATGAGCGATGATACTGCTGAGATATCCATATCATCTAGTGCTAAAACATCACTAGCCAAGAATTACCCACAGCAAAAAAAGTCGGGCACTGCAGGTTTTTTCAAGCAGATATACTTCAATTTGAAAGAATCTTTAGCAGCAAAAATAAAAATGACACCAGCTCAACAACGAATTTACACCACAGCTGTTGTTGAAGAAAGTGGAAGTGACTCATCAAAACTTGATATTTCTTACAGTGATGTGGACAAGTCTCGACGCAAAGTTGTTCAAAACATTGCTTCCACAGCAAAAGAACACTGAATTTCACCAACAATTGCGTCTTTTCATCGGGACTCCAAAATCTTGCCAACGCTGAAAAATTCAAATGTATCAGAAGAATGAGTTATTGTTATAATCGGCACCCAGCAGGAAACAAAGCTTCTCGGATCTCTCACTTTTCAATTGTCAAGAGAAAGGCAAGCTGGGGCTACAATAGCCAAATTGATTATGGAGTTACTTCAGTCATGGAACTTACTGTACTTCGCGTACCGCTAACATGGTGTTAGACACCACAGCCAGCAACACAAGCCATTTAACAGCAGCATGTTTTTGCGTCCAGCAGCAACTGGGCAAGCACTTTTGTGGTCTGTATATCGACACCACATCAGAGAAGTTATTCTGAACCAAGTTTTTCAATATTTCAAAATTAAAGCATTAAAATTAACAGAAGTGTCTGTGTTCTCAAGATTTTAAAAGCACTTAAATTCATTGGGTACTTCTACACAACTAATGAATATCTCATATTATGAAATGAATACCAAGTCAATGCCCACTGTTAATCGATTGAGATAATATTCTTTGTTAGTATTGCAAAGTGATATTTTATTTCAGCAAAAGACGACAACAAGGAACTGATTCATCTCTGTATTAAGTTCAGGGGTGGAAAGATATCTTTCAATTTTAGAACACCTGGAGCTTTACATAAAGTTTGTGGGATGGCAAAGTTTTTGGTCAGTTTTAAAATTTGCCTCCTTCAGTCTGAAACTGAAAAATTACCACCAAGTACAATTACAACAATGATACAGCTTGCAAAATTGAGGCGGTTCATAAGTTTTTTATTCTGATCTATTGCCATGGTGGTTTCTAAGCACTTCTGCTCCAGATGCTCCTTACATTGCTTATATTTACAATGACTTGATGTTGCTGAAATCTATCATGGATTATGCTGAAGTGAAACGCAGAAAAGGCGCTTTTTGTCGACATCTTTGGTATATTGTGCCAAAAATAATTCCTCTTATTCTTCTCAGTTCTGTGGTTTCCACCACCGAAAAAGAATTGCAGAAAAACTTTTGCTGTGTAAACCATTTGATCCTGTGGTTTGTCCATCAATCCGTTTTGGTGCAGGCTTTGGAAAACACGACTTTCCTTTCAATGTGGATAAGTCTACGTCATTGAGTGAACTAATTACCAAAGATTCCTGTTATTTTTTTCTTTACATGCATATTGACTCCAATATCCTACTTGAAAATCCTGCAAGTTGGCGAAGCCTCAATTCATACCAAAGTGGTTTAAAAAACATTAGTGCTGTAAATGCGGTAAATGACTACTGAACGGGTAGTAAAAGTCGGCGCAGATTTTGCAACATACGCACAATCTGAAGATCGTTATCAAAATCTTCTGCAAGTTTTGCAAGTAATGGAAGATGATCGTAGACATTTTCAAAACATTCGTGAAAGCGTTTAATATTTGTGATTGCTGTGCAAATTAAGGCATTGTTATCTTATTTTTGATATGGTTAGTACTCTTGCATAAACAGTAAGCTACTTCTGTTGGTACAAGTTTACTCGTAATATAGGTAAGACATTGATTGCTTAGTTTTAGCAGGTACTGATAGCTATGTTTTGCAGCAAAAATTCAAAAAAGTAAAGATTTGTTACTAACGCATGTCGCTGGAACCTTTTTATAGGCAAAAATGGCATCCTTGTAGTCGACTTAAGGGGAGCTAGACACAAAAATCATGTTTCTATCAGAGGTGTACGGAGTCGCCTTTTTTGGACTCCTGCCCCTGTTTTGACCAACCAGACTCCTGATCCTGCTCAATGACTACTTTTTATACTCCTGCTTCTGTTCGACTCCTGTTTTTACGAAAAAGTGTCTGTTTAGGAAGGGAAATGGACAAATAGTTCAGATGGCTATTTTACCGCAGCGCTGCTACTGCTCAGTGATTTGTAACATCTCTAAGTAGGCCTACTTCGGAAGAAGCAGAAAAGATCAATTGCTAATGCTCAAGCCCTTCTGAAATTCAGGCACTTCAGAGATACTCATGTTGTATTTTCATATGAACACACTGCTGAATAGCAAGACATAAATTTTCATTTTGGACATGTGAAACTGTTCAAATGAATTAATTCAATTTTGATGCATACCAATAGCTACATGAAACTTGAAAATCAATTTAAAATTGTAATGTACCGGTAGTTATTTTGAAAGAACCAAATACTGCAGTTCAAAACGAAACAGCCTTTGTACACTGATCCTAAGCTCTGTCTGTAGAAGTGCCCACTGCTTAATTGTAATATGTAACTCACAAGCTCAACTTTCAGCACTGCAGAAGTAGGATTACAAACATTTTAAATTCAAACTTTTTGCTATAATATTGGCCTATGTACAGTGAATAAATGCTAGTTCAGTAGCTGCTGAACTAAGTCAGCCTGTCCGCAATCCACAAAGACTTACTGCAAGACAGCTTTGTCTGTTTGTAGTATGCATTAACACTAGAAAGACGGAGGGTGTCATTTTGACACCTTTTGAAAAATAAAATGTTGTTACATCAAATCCGATTCCTGTTGAACCGACTCTTTTTGTGACTTTTAATCCTTTAATGAGCTTGACGTGGTACTGTAGTCATTTTTTGTGTGGACAACCAAACGTGGCCTAATTTTCGTAATTTACCTTGCACGACAGAAGGTGTCATTTTGACACCCATAGTACAGTTTTCACAAATTGTCATATCTTTTTGCTATGCAGTTGTCTATGACGTCGCTTCAATAACAGCTTCATTGTTTTATGTCGAAAATGAACTGTTGATAAGTTTGGTTAGCCACTAGCATTTATTCCATGGACTACACTAGCTTAGTAAATGGCTCAAAAAGAAGGATTAGTTGCAAAGTTTTTGTCCACTCTGCGTTACATGCCTGAAGATATGGCATAAAAAGGCATACAATGGCATAAAAAGGCATGGAAATTTCAAAAAAATCAATGGCACAAAAATTTCAAGAGGGCATTTTTTGCATTACTTGGTGGAAGAACCTGGCATGCTTTTCGTGAAGAATTCTACTATGTCAATCAAAAAAAGGTAATGCTGGTGCAGATCGAAACTTCCAACAACCTCCATATCCTCCAACATGAAACTGCCTAGTCAAAGACAACTGTGCAAAATGAACCGTTCTGCTGGCATACGCAATAAATGCAAAAAATCTGCTAGTGGAAAATTCACTGCCAGTACACAGCGAGTGTGCAACAGCCTGCAATGGAACTACCACTATTCGCGTATTGCGATTCTAAAATTATCGAGCGTCTGATTGCCATTATACATCGCTTGTTTAGCTAATTAGTTAATTGTTTCTCCAAGTTTGACCTGTTTGTGCTGTTTTGCTAAAAAAAAATAAAGAATAGCTGAATTATGGACTTCAAACTACAAGGGTGTCAAAATGACACCCTCCGTCGTTAAGCGTAAATCAAAATTTCAGTCTTTCCAGTGTTAAAACAATAAACTGCGGTACACAAATAATTCCACATTGCTTAGCTGACTACCCCTAGTACTAGTACCCCTTAACCAAACCATACTCAGTCATAATTAGTTGGTTAGATTAGGTCTGCCGCGTGTGGTCTATCGTCTGGTACTACCCGCATCTTAATTTTTAATTCAGTTTATCAGTTTATTTGCCAAGTGATTGCATTATGCTGCTAACATCAGAAGAACTTGTTATACTAAACTTGTTTTGTTTTTAGGTATACTATGGCTGCTCTGAAGATGCAAAATATGGGCTGTAATTATCTATCAATACCGATACGTTGGTAGAATTATACTGCACAAAACAAGCAAATTATCAGAACCAAATTATGGCAAATTTTGGACAAATATCACAAGAATGCAGTAATTTTTCACTCCGTATCCTGCTCCTGCTCGTGCAACAATTGGAAACTTATGACTCCAGATCCGGCTCCGGCTGAAACATTGAAATCCTGCCGGAGTCGACTCCGCTACTCCGGTTTGTGTACATCTCTAGTTTCTCTCATCAAAAATATAGAAAATACAAGCAAAAATGCTTATTGTCACAACGGTTCATGAAATCGCTCCGGAGGACCCTCTAAGGATTAATATTTTTCAAAAATTGTTTTACAGAAGTTATTTTTTCTCCAAAAGGAACACTTTAAACACAGGGTGAGAGTAATATAAAATTTTTGATGAAACATTAAGCACCCTACTGATAGCAAAACTACAATGCGTCGGTTTCTGTGTGCCTATTCAGAATCTGAATGTTTTGTTGTTGACATCAAAATGCGCAATGCAACTTAAGCAAAAAGATAAACACACACATAACAAAGATCGACATCAAACGTCAAAGGAGGCTCCGAAGGGACCTTAACGGCCTTCGAGTCAAACAGTTCCCCGGAAAACTGAGTTGTAAGTTTAAATTTTACAAATAAACGATAAGGAAACAATCAAAAAGAAAAAAAAAAAAAAAACAAGATACAACACAGAAAGGAGAGGAGGCTCATAACTGGATTAAATGAAAGAGGAAAAACTAGTCAATACGAGAAATGATAAATGATAACTAAATCAATAGAAATTCAACAAGTAATTTTTATACTTCAAGCGAAAATATTTTTGACACAGGATGAATGTTGAATTTCTACGCTCAGCTACTACTCAAGTTACTGTCATCGTTATAGACAATACTAGTCTGTTCAATTGACATACAATCATAAGCTCACAGTGCAATACAAAAAATGAACTGTGAATACAGGCCAGCCACACACACTTGCAGGCCTTATTAATGAAGCACCACCACCCAGTACCGTACATTCACAATACTTTCATGTTGAGATGTCATGATAGCCTAATTACTTTAGCGACCTCAATCTCAGGGCTCAATGCTGGTAGCCGGCTTTTGAGTAGCAAGAAAAATATTTTCCCCCTCCCTCACACGCTTAGATTTGGTACCTTAGGCTGTCATCAAACCGGATATAAACGACCAGCATCAAGAATAAAGATATTACATGACTGATGTAATACTGAGGACACGATATAATTATAGCAAGCGGATTTACGCGACTTTACCAGAATATAAATAAATCTAGCTGATTTAGTTATATCAACCACAAAATGAGTTAATATAATTATGTCACGTTGATTTGCTAAATCAGCGCAGATAAGCGAGTAGATATAATTATATCATCTCAATTCATACAATCAGCACAAGAAGGCACTAAATATGCACGAATCGACCTGATATAATCATATCACGTCGATTTATCAACTTCTCCCAACGGCCTCTCATAAAATTGCAAGACCTCACTGGCGAACCACTTTGCTTCGCTACTTCTTGATTCATTTTGACGATGTTTTCAGAAAACAGCTTTTATGGCCAGTCATGTGATCGAATCGTTGATGGAAAATAGCGCAGCGCCAAAAGCTGGGAAAGTAGCTGCTATTTATGGTGAAAACAAGGAAAGTAAGAGGAAGTTTTCTGCACTTTATTTAGTATTCTGGATTACATAATACACTAATCAAGTTCTTTGTTTCTCCACATTGAAGCTGAATCAAGTTTTTGCATTTCAAGAGATTGATTTGTTTCCCTATTGCATCTTTCTGCAGCAACAGTAATCCCAAAAGAGATAGTCCGAGCCTAAATATCGTAAAAAATCTTGCTCAAATGTTTTCAACTGTTTCCTAGGACGCAACAAGAAGGTTTGGGTAAATGTAATCGCAGTTTTGTAATCAGAGCCATCGTAAAAGTTCTTTTTGACCAAACAAGTCTGGAATAGCCTCGTATCTTTTGTTATTTTTGCAAAAAAAATCGCAATTTGGTTTAAAACCCTGTTAACCTTTTAGCATTGGCTAATAGCTTTGGTGAGAATCTCGATCATTTTTTGAAACGAGTTCGATTATGCAAAGCTTGAAAACTTAAATGATGAAATTATGATGTCAGATTTCACATTTTCAGTGAACTTTTCGATCAAAAATTCCTAATTCAAATTTTTCTGATAAAGATGTTTGTCAATTAAACCATTACATTCCGGTTTTTACCGTTTTTGTCGGTTCAAACTGTGTCGACTGTGTCCATTCCAAATCGAAGATCTTCTCTTAAGCAATTTCTTTAAACATCGAAATGAATGTCCCAGAATAAATTAGATTTTTTTTATCGATTTTTGATATTAGGCATTTGCACAATTGCACACTGCATGTACCAGCATTTCTAGCCTATATGGCGGATTCGTAGTGAGGAGGCTCAAGCCCGCCCTTAAATTTTGGTTGCTAATCAAGAACATTTTCCTTTTTTGTTGCCATAGTAGGCTATTCAGTACACTTTTGATCTTGTGACGTCATAACTTTGTGGCAACTTGATTTTTCACAAGCCTTTATTAAACTGCAAACTTTATCAACTTATTAGCGCAGCACTTCTTGTTTTCACCCACGAGCCGCCACTGGTTTTTGTTGCAATATATTTGCGACAATCGTCCAATTACACGTTTACAGAATTTCAAACATAAGCTCGATAAAAAGCTCTTGAATATCGTTGATTACGACGATGCAGAAAATTAGCCGGCTGCATTGCGGTATAAATTAATTTGGATACCGATATATTTTACAGATATGGTTTCGGGCTGTGTGTTCAAACTAGTCAATTTTCTTACATAGTGCATGGGATAATTTCAAACCAAACAACATGCTGTCAATGTAGTTGCATTGAAAGCAAACACCTGCACTCTCAGCAGCTGTGTGACTGATGTAACAGTAGTTGCAGTTAACACATTTTACAGACATCGGCTGCTGGTAATCGATACAAATAGGCTACTACAGTGTACATTGATTTTGTGCAAGCTCTTTTTTTCGAAGCTTAAAGCTTTTGGTTTGATTTATGAAGTACACAATACCACATAAATACCAATAATAAAATGAACCTTAAACTATTAACCATAACTTTGTTGAAGACGTACAAAATAATTGCCGAGGCACTTATTGTGCTTCTAATTTCAATTTGTTGACATTCAAGAGCTTTTTATCAACGAGTCTTACACAGTGCATAAGTTTAATTGGACGATTGTCGCAAATATATTGTTACAAAACGAATTAATTGCAGATGTGTTCTCAATGATTAGTGGGCAGCTTTTAACAAAAATACTGCCTGCAGCTTTAACCAAAAAGCCGTAAAATGTTTCTCAAAACGCCGTGTTCTGTAGCCTATGTTCACATTCATTTACAATAGCGCAGAAGCATTTTACACAAAACGACTGATTTTACGCCTGTAAGTGTTTTGTTTTTGTTGCGTATTTGTACGCTAATTAGTTATAATTTCAGCTAAGCCACATTTACGAAAACATTCTTACCCTGGAATTTCAGACGAAGAATCGAAATTGAAATATGATTTGTTCAAAACAGTTGATTTGATGGCGGAACGCATCGCATCGCGTGTTCAAAATCTTAACAACGAATCAGGTTGGTCTGTTGATTTTACAATAAAAATTTTTACGCTCTCTTAATGCACTTTTGCGTAAGACTTATCAACCAGGCAGCACACCCCCAAAAAACAGCTACCCCAGTGAGAAACAAACCAAATCTCTGACAAAAATCGCTCAGCAATTACGCAATTAATTGGTGTATTTTTTGTCCTCGTTGAGCGTCGTCGTAGAAATATATATTAGTGCATTACACTCTTCTCTACTTTCATTACATTGGCCATTCAAATTTTCAAGTTTGTCAATTTTTGCGCTAAAGGAGACTTGAAATGAATTAACTTTGTTTAATAAAGCTCAAAATGGTCATGTTTGACAGTTCGTTCTTCAACGTGGTCACCTCCTGTTTTTACCTTGGAGCCTACTTCGATTTTTCTTTCAATTATGTGCTAGTCTGCTTTCGACTAAACCCATTCGTTCGGTTATGTTCCTCAAATTTTCCAAAATCTGTTTACCTCAATAACATTAAGTCCTAGAATAGCAAAAATTGCTGATAGAAAAGTGGACTTTATTTAGCCAATCACGTATAGCCTATCACTCATTTACTTGCCCAAAAAATATCAGCTTCTTAATTGACAAGAAACATCACCCAACACCATGCAAGGCTATGCAAATTTTGAAGAATGAAGCATATCAGCAATGTAACATCTGCGTGGATATAACATAGGTGAATGACGTTGACATCAACTAAACAAAGGAATGTAATTGGATAAAAAATGAGAGATCGTTAAGATGTCGTCACTTCGAAAACTGCTCAAGAACTCGCAAATTTTAAGTTACAAGCTTTAGTGATTTTGCGAAGCAAAAATCAAACTTGGTAGTAATCAAATCATCAAAAATCAACACAGGTCGATAATTCAATGGTGAAGTGATTTCAGACAAATCCAACTGTAATTCCTATTGCAGAAACTTTGTTTTTTTTACAGAATTCTTGCTCAGAGTGCCGGAAAAACATATTGACCTCTCGCTTGCTGTCACCAAAAACTCCTCTGCATTGCAACGCCGAATGCATCACAGCAACTTCAGCAATACCAAGGATGACGTCATCACTGTTCTAAAAATACCAAATGACACAATGCCAAGTAAATCTATGGGGCGTCGTTTGCAGAAAAAAAAACATTTAGCAAATTTAGCACCAATGTTCAGTAACATTCAGCAGTTTTCAGAGCTATTTAGCTAAAACGCAGCGAAATGTAGCTGAAAAGGATCGAGCGAAAAATACGATGGATCAATTTTTGACTGAAGCGCTGCGTCATTTAGCTAAAATGTAATGAAATTTAATAAATAGCAGCAACGTTTCTTAAATAGCAGCAACATTTAGTAAACAGCAGCGACATTTAATAAATAGCAGCAACATTTATTAAATAGAAGCAACATGTATCTAAAGTGTTGGAAAGAAGTTAAAGTGCTACAGTGATATGCTAATGAGATCAACAGTGTTACCATTTTGATTATCTCTGAAATTGGTTTTAAAATTTATAGTATTATTTTTGTGCAAGTTTGAATTACAATATTATGCAGTGATTAGGAAGACATACTCTTTAAACTACTTGAAACTGAGCTTGTTATTCGAAATTGATTATCACAAAGCTGATGGAGATACCATACTACCAATGAGTCTCCTTTTGTACGATTTTAAAGATAACATCTAATTATGAAAGAAGCAGCTTACTGTATGTATTTACTCGTGAAAATATCACTGCCGATGAACATGTGGTCAGGGTAATTGTCGTGTAGGACAGTGGTTCTCAACCTTTTTAGGTTGCGGACCGGCAAATTTTCGAAATAAATTTTGTGGACCGGTGGACTTTAAAGACCAATCAAAAACGTCACGGTAAAACCAAGTGCTGATGGTGTTTTTGAAAAAGAAAAATGTTTGTTTGTTTCCGGTTTATTATCAAATTACGATATAATTATACTGCTAAATTTTAGTTAATAATGTTTTTAGATTTCCAACGTTTTTTCTTTTATACAAGAAAGGCAAAACTAAATGAATCGGCAGTGCTGTTGCATAAACTTGTCTGTTGGCTGACGGAAAAAAGTATTGTGCGCGCGTAGCCAAGTGGGTTATAGTACAAAGTTCAATTTCAAATTGAGGTATGATATTGGAATTTATTTCGGCGGACTGTCAGAGAAACAGACACGGACCGGAACGCATGTTTCGGAATGGTTGCATAGAAAATTTCCACTTTGCTCTCCAGCGATGTGATTGGCTAGAGCAATTGCGCGAGTATGCTGCGAGTAATCAACAATAAACTGAAAAGTTCTGCTTCACTGATCTCGAATGGCGAGAACTGCATGCTGTTATCGCAAATGCTAGCTAATCAGATCGCTGGAAAACAAAGTAGAAATTTTCTATGCAACCATTCCGAAATATACGCCCAGGACGGGAGCGGCGATTGAGAAACACTAGTGTATAGGATATTCGAATTGATTAAACCAAAATATAACGCTTTGACTTCGTAAACACTACCAGTATGTGTGTATGTAATGCAATGTCCCGGTAAATAAATATTAAATGTGGTTGCCATTTAATAAATATTGCTGCTGTTTATTAAACGTCAATACGCTTTTGCTGAAGGTCGCTGTGTTTTAGTCCAAAATTGTTGTATTGTATTTTTTGCAGATTTTTGACTACACTTCGCCGCACTTTCGATAGCTCTGAAAGTTGTTAAAATCTAGCTGAAAATTCTAACTGAATTTGCTAAATGTTTTCTTTACAAAAGGCACCCCATATCAATCAACGCAGAAAATTTTAGGACAAAACTAACCACAAAGTCTGTGCAGCTATGCGATACTGTAATGGAACGTAAATTATGAAAAAGTCATGTGTGTTTGTCATGCAATGTACCGGTAATTTTTAAAACAAGTATTGTTGTTTCAAATTTTAAAGAAAAGGGAGACGTGATGGATTGTTGGGCATACAGAGGAGTAAAGCTGCTGGAGCATGCAATGCAGATAGTGGAGAGGGTGATGGAGAATAGAATAAGAGGAAGAAATGTTGTTATTTAGGAGACAGGCTAAATGCTAGTGGTGGATGTGAAACTGCCGTGACCTCTAGAGTAAGGATTGGATGGATGAAATTTAGAGAATGCAGAGAGTTGTTACGCGGAAGGTTTTCTTTGAGAATGAAAGGGATGGTATATCGTACTTGCGTAAGATCAGCAATGTTGTGTGGAAGTGAGACATGATGTTAAAGGGAGAGTGAAATGGCAATTTTGAGAGGAACTGAAAGATCCATGGTGAGGTCAAAGTGTGGAGTAAAATTAGTGGATAGAAAGAATATGGAGGAGCTGATGGAGATGTTGGGTTTGAAGGAAACGTTGAATAGAATGACAATGGCGAATGGAGTAAGATGATATGGACACGTGGTTAGAAGAGATGATGATAATATACTGATAAAGGCAATAATGCTGCAAGTGAATGGGAAGTGAAAGCGAGGACGATCAAAAATGACATGGAGGAAGCAAGTGGAAGAGAGTGTGAAGAAAATTGGGTTGAAGATCGAGAAAGCTGCAGATCGAACGAGATGGAGGGAAGGTGTGAGAGCGATCGCGGAAGAGATGAGGTGTATCCGGCCACCTTCGGTGACGAGGAAAAAAACGGATTGAAAATGGACATGATGATGATGATGTTACCAAAGTTACCGTACCAATTAATCAAAAATTATTGCTTTCACTTAACTGACCGCTGAGATCAAATAAATCAACCAAACTTATATTGCTGTAACTTTGCACTGATTTAACAGGACCAAGATAAATTCTCGAAATTTTACTTACGTTGTTTACCTATATTTCAAAACAACCGATGCTCTTTTTACACAAAAAATGTTCAGTTTGAATTTGACAAATTACTGAAATTACAATATCCGTATTAATGTAAAAGATGTCAAAAATATTTTAAATTTGAACATTTAAAAAGTTGTTGTAGTTATTCAAGGGATGTGATGGATTTTAGTTGTTAGGTATTAAAAATTTATTTAATTATTCATCGATTTTTGTAGCGCTTTGATCGCTTTCTGGTGACAGGAGGGTGAACACGCAACCAAATTTAGGCCTAGAATTACAAATTTTCATTAAAAACAACTATAAGCAAGCTCTATGACTGTCTCACCTTAGAGGATTTTCAAGAGGTTTCTGAATCTAGCGGAACGTTACTTTGATTTGTGTCATCGGGCAGTGTGTTCCTTGGAAGGTTGAAGTGAAAGCAAGATTCAATTTCTGAATTTTGATGTATTTAATGTGTGTCTATTTTAGTTTCAGATGAAGAAAATGTAGCAGTAATATCTGTGTTTTACGACTATCCAGTGTCAGAAAAGGATGAAAACAAAAGGTAAACTGTTTAGTTATAGTGGAACCCATGCAAAGATCGTTTTGTTTGATTTATCACACACTTTTTACTTTTTAAAACTTTTGCTATGTCACAATTTTATTTTTGTCTGCATCAGGGGTTCCCAACCTTTTGCTTTCTGCGTTCCACTTCTGGACCTTTTCTGCAGCTGCTTCTCACCTACCTTAAATGATGAATATTTTTTGACCAAAACAACATATAAGAGCTATGCTGAAAGGTTTACTTTACATACAGAAACAAATGCGTAGTTAATCCAATGTTTATCATGTTCGCGGTGCGAGTCATTATTGTGAGCCGAGCTTTTGAATGAAGGTAGTCTAAGGGTGGGCAAAATTTTCATTGAAAGAGCCACTCGCGGAAAAGTAGAACAATGGAAAAGTTGCAACCGGTGAGTCAAAGAGCAAAGGAAAATTCTTCGACCACACAAGGGCTGGAAATTGGGAGTGTAAGTGCAGTTGCAAAACGAAAAAATGTCTACAGTGTTCCTCCCAAAGAGCTGAAGAGCGACGTTTCGAGGGTCAAAAAGCCGCGGGTGGCTTGCGATCCGCACTTTGTCCACCCCTGATGTAGTGTCAATTTGATTGCAAAATCAACGATGTTGCTCCGAGGCCCTTGAAGATAACAATTACAGTGATTCATTACTGCCAAAATATCTGACAAACAGGAAAAGTGAAGAATGAAGTTTAGGCTATGCCTTCTAAAATCTGAATTTGGTAATTTTTTGTTTGGAAGAACTGAAGCAGCTTCTTTTGCAATACAAAAAGACGCTTCCATAAGGGTATTCCTTCGAGACCTCACTTCCCTATAAAGCAGCAACGACGTGCATTCTGATTCAAGTGGTGCGGCTTCGCTATGAAGCTCTGCAAGGTCGTTGCTTCTGAGATATCCAAAGGTTTTAGGTTAAAAAAAGTAGGGTGGCAACTGGCAACGCACAATTTTAAAGCGAAAACCTCCCCAAAATGGGCGCTTTTAACTGCAAAATTTTGGGGAGGTTTTGGCTTTAGCCTGAATGATGCACTAAATCAATAGATGCATAAATGCACAAGTTTAGAAAAGTTTTTCACACCCGGTCTACATTTATTGTTCCTACATAAGCGTTCCTACTACACATATAAGGCTAACGCAGGGATATGTTAGCTAGAAATGTGATACTCAAGTAAGGGATAATTTTGAACCCTGAGTTCACTATTTCGATGAAGACGAAATGAGCACAAAATCGTGTTTTAAAATCTTTTTTACTGGTTAGGTTGATCCATAGATTCACCTCACCACTTCAATTACGCCGGCTACAATGTTCGATGGTGTTGCAGCTTGCTGCTGCAGAGAGAAAAAAAGGCCCGCAAGAGGCGAGCTATTGACAATGTCCATACAAGAGTATGCTACGTCATACCATAGTCTTCGCACATGATTGCACACACATCTGTAGCTAACCTATTTTCATGCAACTATTTTCATTTGGAAAGCAAAAAAATTTTTGTGAGGAATCCGTGAAAACAAATTCCTTTTGCAATTTTGTAAAGTATCTCGCGTACCACTTAAAAAGCTTCCGCGTACCACTAGTGGTACGCGTGCCACAGGTTGGGAACATTTGGTCTACATCTTTTGAATGGGCTTCCTGTGTTCAATAGGCTGGAATAGTACCGCAATACCATATGTTTTGGTGCTGTTATTATTGTGTAGCACTTGGCTGTGGCGTACGCAGATGAGCTCCTATGAATGCGTTCCTCCTCAGGCATCCTGCGTTCTATGTTTAAAACTGGTGTCGCTCAAATTCTTTCAAGAAATGTGCGCTTTTGTGGTGAATCTTTTTACACGCTTTCTCCCTCTGAGGAAATTCTGGGTACGATCAGTTTGGTAGTACAACAGCATGTTACAATGCTGTAGAGCATACTTATTTTTTTATGACACCGGTTCCGCTGGACTAGCACATTGCTGCGTGAAATTTTACACCAATCCAATAACACATTCGACACCATTTTTGTAAAACACAAAGAAGATGTAATCAACAACATGTTTTTTAAATTTTAACATTTAGCCTAATTTGATAACTCATCATGCAATTATGCGCAGAATCAGCAACTATTTAACTGTCAATGTGTGGAAACTTGGTTTGGGAGAAAACAGGGAAATATCAGTTCCAGTACACTTCACCTTAACACGAACTAACAGTAAAGGAAGGCAGTGGGCTGGAAAACCTACCTGCTCCTTTCTCGTCTCCAACGACAGCAGGTGTGCAGTTGCGGTAAAAGTGAACCTAATTAATTTAAAAGCTGGGTATCCAACAGATTTGTTCTCGGCGGTGCGTACCATTCTCTTTCATGGCACGGAAAACTTTAAGACAATCACAGACAACGAACAACACAACATTTGGATATTGTACCTTTAAAATCAGCAATCACCACAGAGTTCTTGAAACTGACCTTGCTTCACCCAAGGAGAATGCAGCACCGGTACTGAAAACTACAATTTGTCAGTGGCCTATGAAGCGATCGATCTGTCAATATGTTTTAAGTTTCTCGGCTACCAATCGTACAATTGATACTGCTAGACTGGCAATAGTCAAACAGTTGTTACATCATATTAATAACCAACATTGGCTCATGTGGGTAATTTTTATAGCTTAGTCTCAGGCTAGCATCAAAAACTTTTCAACTTTCGTTTCGACAAAAATTTGTTGTACAACTTTGTTCATCCTGACGCTGCATGATCTTTCGTCAAATGTTTAAGACTAGATAACCCTTTAATGTTTTTTTTGCGCAAACACTTTTACAGAGAAGTTTGGTCGGATTTTGGATGTTCTACCGAGAACTCTATTCACTCAAACACGACTACTTGTGTTTGCAATCACACCACCAACTTTGCTATACTCATGAAAGTATCCGGATCAGATGTAAGTGCAACTGAGTAATTTGATCTTTTCATCACTTAAGTTTGCTCTTATGTACCTTGCATCAATTCGTACATTACTGCCGGCACTTCTACACATGTCTTCAAGCAAAGTAGATGTTATGTCAGTGAACTGTAGCGCTCAACAAATTAGTATGTTAGAATTAATTACAGCAATACAAATTACAATATTATGTCAGCATAACTACAGTAATTCAGCGTTAAATGTATAGTAACCTGTTATAACTGCCTATTTGTATGGATTGCTAGAATAAACTGCATTTAGTACTTTGCAAAGCGGAAATAAAAAGATATTTTGTATTTTGTTTCAGCTTCCGGATGAACACAGCGAGGCGTTGAAAATTGTGTCTGTGGTGCTTGGGCTACTTTCCCTTGCCTCTTTGATCGCCACGATCTTCATATTTATTGTTTACAGAAAAACTTTGCTCAAAGAGAGAATGATCATTCATTTCCATTTGATAATTGCTCTGTTTTTTGGTTATGTATCAATACTTCCGACGTCATTACTCGCCTCTGAAACAGCTGAGGTATGTCGATTATGCAAGGTGGCATAAAAAGTTCTTGGTGTTGACGCGATTTAAATTCTTTTGTTACGCTTTAAATTCTTTTGTTGGGTATCACAAAATACTCAACGTTCTTGTAAGCTGTTAAATACCTTTATAACCCACTTGCATGTTTTCTGTTGTTTGTTTTTGTCTGCAAGATGAATTCATTGATCTCTTTCATTATAATTCATTACAAAGACAAATTTATCTGTATATCACAACAAATACACTGAAGCTGAGCTTCGGACTTTTGGCACTCATTAGCATTTAAAGGGAGTATCGCAAACAGCTTATTTACTTGTTTGTGTTTCAGTATCCAAGCTTCCTGTGTATTGCATCTGCTGTTCTCACTCACTATTTCTATCTGGCTGTCTTTTTCTGGTCTTTAGTCGAAGGAGTTTATATATTTTTTAAAATTGTCCTAGTCTTCAAAAGGCGCTGGGCAGAAAAGGTTCAAAAGTTCTCACCCTTGCTTGGCTGGCTCTGCCCATTTATCATCGTTCTGGTCGCGTTTGTATTATCACGCACAGCTCTCGTAGAAGAAAACATGGTAAGTTTTTATTTTTTGAAATTATAGGACTATGCGGTTTTTATTTTATTTTCTTTTTGTTTCTCGGCCACTTGCAAATAATGACTGCATAGAAATTATTCACTCAATATTAATTATTAAAAAGAAGTGACACAAATCACATTATCTGCATTCTTTACGTAACTTAATGATAACTTTTGTAAAATTAACATAATTACACACAAGAATTAAACATATTTTCATTAACTCACATTATGCTCGATTAAAAACATCAAATCTTCATTATACTCGCGGTATTACGCCGAAGCGCATAACGAGTGACGGGACCCATTTTTGCTGCGTAGCGTTTGAAGTACACAGCTCCGAAGGAACGTCACAGCAGTGGCTAGCCGATGGCGACACTGTGTCCGATTTCACCCACCGGGAATCGAACACTTGACCTCCCTCACCAATAGCATTGTCTTTGCTACTAAGCTGATCGATTATATCATGTTTTCTTTATTCTCTTCCTATATCCACAACGTGAAATTGAGCATCAAATTTTAATTTGTAAACTACATTTTTAACAATCTATTTTATGTCACTTTTATTTCATTATAACAATTTTCAGGACGCTTACGCGGATCCAGCTACTTGTTTTCTCACTTGCAAAAACAACATGATTTGGTCGTTTGCGGGGCCGGTCGTTTTTGTTCTTGGAGTAAGTGCTAAAAGATTCATATTATCGCAAGCACTGACCGCGTTGATTGATGACTTAAAATTGACGCTAATGGTTTTGTTAAAAGTTTTTATTATTAATGACGTGAAATGCTACACTATTTTAGAAAATCTGTACCAAAAAAACTTGTCGGCGACATGGCCTGGCGGTACCACGCACAGGTGACATGATCCTATGTTACGGGTTCGATTCACGGTTGAAGCCGATCACATTTGACGAATATCTCGGGTGGCTGCTGACTCGATGAGCGCAAGCTCACCTCGCAGTCTCCTTCAATTACTCTTGAATTTTCCGTTCAATATAAGATGTAAATAACATCGATTATTTATTTATTTATTTATTTGGCTGAATCTGTAGCCCATGGTTTACATGTTCTCGTAAGCAACGTTTTATCAAAGCATAATCTAAATCTCAATTTTAGTCGAGGGTTTAAGCAATGTTGTAATAAATCTACTACAGGTTGTTGCACAGTTCGAATCAAAAATCTTGATTAGTACGCTGTAAATCTTGAGTGCATGAATTTGTCCGTTTTCATGCTTATTCTTTAAATTTTTTGAACATTTTAAAAATTTCTGTACTGCCTCTACTGCATTATATTAGCATTTCGTTAAAATACACTCACGTAACACTGCATTTAGGTGAACATTCTTATTCTCTGCAAAATTACCCACGTAGTGTTCAAATCGTCATATTCTTCAAATCGACTATCAGCTGCAAAAAACACAATCAAAATATCCGTTTCTCTTAAGTAAGTTATCATCCGCGGTTTGTATTAGAAAAGCTGTAAAGTGTAAACCTATATTTGTTTGTTGCAGTCTATCGAGTGAACAATTAAATGTGTTCCTGCCAATTGCTGCCAGATAGTATTTAGTCTAATTAGACCACGGACCAAATTTGGTGACGACACCCATGCGACAAATAGACGCAAAATTTTATATTCGTTTGACGTAACTTCATAACGTTATACCAAATGTGCCGCAGAAGCGAACGATCCATCACTTATGAATCTGCTCTATTGAATGAATGTACGCGCTGGAATCAGCATTGCGGCCTCGTTGACAATTTGATGTGGTGAATCCACGAGGTATAGGAAACAATGTTCATCTGATTCGCTCTCTCTACGTTATACTTCTCTACTATTGCGTGTTATTGGTACTCTTCGATATTTCTCTCACCAAAAAAGAGATCAAGCAGCCTTCAACATTTGCCACAATCGTGAAGAAAATAGGCTATTGAACAATTCGATATTGTTCGATCGGTTCGATTAAGGTCGTGGATTTAGTTCGTTTTCTAAGTCACGGGTGCCCGAAGTTTTTGCCGAGCCGCATTACACTTCTCTTGAGTTGTTGTGGGCAGCACAATGTTATTACTATCAGACTGATGTTTGGAATATTTTCAAAACTGCCGATCGATCTTTGTATTACTTGGCAACATCAAAAGATTGTAAAGCCAATCCTTGCCTCTGATATTATTAAACGTTTTATTTTACACCAACAATTTTATGGAAAAACTTTACGTTGAGCAGCATTTGTTGAGAAACGTTTTATCATGCACCAGTATATCTAGTGCCAAATATGGAGCTGTGACTCCACCAATAAGTTTTTTTATCTTGGTATGTATTGTGTGGAAGAACCTAAAATGCGAAAGGCAGCAAATTCCAGAAGCAAACTCGAACCGAAAATTTGAAACCGGGAAGCCAAAGAACTTTTGAGCAAAGTGAAGCTCGTTTTTTTTTTTTTGGAAGGTGTCATTCTCTCTTACTCGTAATGCAAATTTGTGAAAGTTGATCAACGAATCATCATGCTGTAAATAAGCTGAGTTAATTTTTGCAGGAGGTCACTTAGAGGAGCAATCATATTAATGCCTATACTAGGAATTCCGACTGTTGTTGCTCTGCTTTATAATATTTACGATGATAAAACAACAGAATCGGTTGGTAATGATCTGAAATTGATATTTGGTGCAATGGGAGCATATTTGCAAGTAATTTTGGCTGGTGTCCAAGGAATTGCAGTATTTTTATTCTACTGTGTTTGTAATGATGAAGTGAGATCTGCCCACAAGTTGGCGAGCAACCGAAGAAAGTCTCAAAGCAGCCTGGTATGTAGGAAATGCTTTGTTAAGTTTCAGCAAGCAGTGTTGCCGCGGCCACAAAACAAATTAGACTGCTCGTAACAATGAACTATGAGGCGCCGTTTGGAAAAAAAACTATTTGTTTTGCGACCCTTGTTTTTTTGGTCCGACTTAGATATATCGGACAAATAATGGTCTAAATATGCTTAAAAAACATGGGTCACAAAACGAATAGTTTTTTCCAAACTGCGCCTCATAATGAACGTCAAAATTTATGTGCTCTTGTAAAAAAAATGAAAAATTTTATTGTTAGAAAGTGATGATTCAGCATGTGACGAATAAAAAAAATCAAACCTTCATCATACTCACTTTATTACGCCAAAGCGTGTAACGAGTAGCGGTTTCCATCTCCAAGGCTTGGCGTCTAGACAACACAGCTTTGAAGAAACATCGCTACGATGGCGAGCTGTTGGCGACACTGTGTCCGAATTGCCCTACCGGGGAATCGAACCCCAGGCCTTCCGCACCAATATTACTGTCTTAACGAACTGAGCTATTCGGCCGGTACGTTGAGACAATTAACTGTTTGTCGCCGGCGCCGTTTGGCCCAGCGATTCTCTCCAGATCAAGTGCAAACACTTCCAAGGTTGCGGGTTTATTCTTTTTACCGCTGAAGGTTGTTGCACAGATCGAATCAAAAACTAACATCACATTCTTCAATTCGACTCAGCATATGTTGGTTAGCCAGCTTCTGGTAACAGAGACAACAGAATAATTATGCATTTCTCTGGGTGCAAGCTGTACTGGGCTCAAAAAGAATTTCGTGACCTGCTTTTTGCCGATAAGGGCAAGAGTCACGTTTTACATTAACCGTTAATTGGTTTTCATCCGAAAGGCAGCATTTTAAAAAGTTATAAAGAAAGATTTTCAGTTGGAACAATAAATAGAGATAATCTATGCATCAGAAATTCTCGTTCTCTGACAAGCGGAAGGTTGATGGTATATTCAAAAATCGTACACTGTTTTTGTTTTTTGCTTTTCGAAGATATCTGATAGCATAAGAAGTGAATGGCATGTGCTCTATGTTATGATGGTAAGGGTAGTGAAATTCATTTTTTTTACGTGCATAATTTGTTTAGGATCTTCCTTTGGGAAAAAGTGGGCGCAAGCACAGTCGCATTCCTTTGCTGTTTAGTCGAGGTGATGTTACTTCTGAAGGAACTTTATCGCAAAGTCAATCAAAGTACGTTCAATGCCAGTCAAATTTACATTTTAATGAGGATTGCAATGAACTCATACGTTGACCATCAGCTAGTATTATGAAGATGTTGTAGCTGCCAAGGAATCTTTACTTAGTCAAAAGTTTCGAGATTCAAATAATTTTATATCAGTCTTTTATTTTTCTGAAAACTAAGTACTAAACCTAGTAAAAAGAAGTTACAACAGCAACATCTTCGCCGATCAAGAGTTCCATATAGGTGTCTACCTCTTAAGCGGAAGACTTAGGGTTCGATTACGAGTCGTATTTTTATCTCTACCTAGTTCGGCGGATAAGTTTGTTGCGCAGCCACCGTCAAATGGTAATGATTAATTCTTTGTGAACCGTTTTATGCAAGCACGCTGCAGTAGCGAAGTGATAGTTGAACTTGCTCCATAGCGTCGTAATTATGAAACTCCGGTAGCCTGCGCCACGTAGGCTAATGCAGACAACTGAAAGTTGTCGAAATTGTTAGGCTTAATAACTTTCATTAAAAAATAAAACACTCCCCTGCCTTTTAGGCTGAGGGTTTTCAGCATATAATGCCTAAAGAAAGAGGCACATTTGCTGCTCATGTGACTGCCGCTTCTTTGCATAATGCATAATCTTCTGAACTTGAGGTGTAACAAAATATAGAGAACAAACTTGTCAGGCGTTCAAATAAAAGAAGATGAAAGAAGTTTCGTTTATGACGAGCATAAAATTCACAATACTGCTTGGGTACGTTAAATATTTTTTTTCCTTCGTAATAAAGCCCTGATCATCGTAGAAAAGTTTTTGCGTTCTATGTTACAACATATCGGCGTAACATAATAATTAGCAATCTGAACTAATCAAACATCTTGGTTTATCCTAGAGGCCTCAAGAAATCAACAAGCAACCACGACTTTTATCAAACGACTCGCAGAGGAACAATAACGTCAAAAGACAACGTCAAAATAACAACGAATGACGTCACTCACACAGTTACTTATGGTCGAAATTTATCCCAGAGTCACGACCACACCATTGTCATGGACTTATAAGCATTGTGTTAGGGACAGTGGTGGAATTCAATTTTTTGTCGGCCAATTCCATTACAAAAGCTATGTTTTCAACCGATTCTGTTTCAACTAATGATACAATTTTAAACAGCATAGTTGGCCGGTTCGCAAGTGTAATAAAATCCTGCGAGACCTTTTTGTAGACCTGGCTAAATCCCACTACTGGATAAGCCCATATTCAGAAAGTCAAACAAATCGTGACAGAAACATTTTAAAAAAAGGTTAGTCTACCCTGAATCATGCAGTGGAAAATCATCAGCTAGACGTAGGATTTCGCTTACCTCTTTAATCTATTTACTGTAATGATTCAGGATTTAACACGTGGCAGTGCAAATCATAAAGCATAAGCCAAGTTGGCCGCAGTCGTAAGCAACTGCTGACTGAGCGGCTTCATACACTTGTGTAATTAACCGTTGACCAAGAGTCATATCATTTAGAGCAGAGTTTCCCAAACTGTAGTCCGCGAACCCCTGGGGGTCCGCGGCGACCGCACAGGGGGTCCGTGACAATGTTGCAAAAAATAAAAAACTAGAACTTTCAAATGATTTTTACAGGACGTACACAGACCCAATTAATTACTGTGGCGATCGAAAATCTTATAGAATGTTGTTTTCTTCTATCTCTTGATCGTTGAGTAATTATTAAAGTTAGCCATGGTTTATGATACTCTTGCCTTTATTGTTTATGAATTATAATGCTGTAATATCTTAATTGCAATGACAAGTTGGACGCACGAGCAGAGATGATAGACTAGATCAGAAAGACCCCGATGCAAGCTTATTAAGACATAAGTTGATAAGATACAAGATGAAAGCTTTAACGGCCTACTTTTTTTTATTCATCCTGTTGGTAGAGCTAAATAATAACTAAAAGCATTGCAATTGTGTAAATGTAAAATGAAATCAAAGCTTTATTATACTTGCGATAATGCGCAGAAGCGTGTAACGAGTGGCGGGACCCATCTACGCGACTGTGACTTTTATTAGCGATCGTGCAATACAGCTTCGACTGCCAAGAACCTTCGAAATGATGGCAAACTGCTGCTGACAACGCTGTGTCTGATTTGACCGACCCGGGGAACGGACCCCAGACCTTGCGCACCGATAATGATGTGTTTTACAAGTACGCCAGGGGTCGGCAACCTACTGCACTTAAAGAGCCATCTTAACCAATATCCCGAAATATTAAACAGTAACACACTGTGAGCAGCAAAAACACTACCGCAATCAAAAAATTTAAAAAGATTTTTGTTTCTCCCTCTTCCAAAAAAGGTCTTCGTTTATCCCCACAAATAGCCGCAACCTGAGGATCAAAGAACCGCAGGTTACCGATCGCGCTACGCCAATTGCTCGGTCTAAATGTACAATTTACGGACAAACATTTGAAACAACAGCTGTGAGAATCAACCCCATCCGTCGATAAAAATGAAACTACGATTAAGCACAATTTATTTTCGTGTTGCATTTTATGCTTTTATAGCAGTTGGGTGAAAAATTAACGCAACTTAATAGTGGGGTCCGCGGCAAACTTGATTCGCAAAAATGGGTCCGTGGCACAAGAAACTTCGGGAAACCTTAGAGTTTCCCGAAGTTTCTTGTGCCACGGACCCATTTTTGCGAATCAAGTTTGCCGCGGACCCCACTATTAAGTTGCGTTAATTTTTCACCCAACTGCTATAAAAGCATAAAATGCAACACGAAAATAAATTGTGCTTAATCGTAGTTTCATTTTTATTTTTAGAGAGTTCATTCTAAGTATACTTATGCTGAAAGAACAAAGTTTCCATTTAAATTGTCAGCGACATGGCCAAGCGGTACCGCGCACAGGTGACAGATTCTATGTGACTGGTTCGATTCGCTGCTGGAGCCGATTGCATTTGACATATGTAACGAGTGGTTGCTGACTCGAAGAGTGGATGCTTACTTCGCAGTTACCCTCAATTCGTTCGTTCGTATGAGCATGATTTTAGATGTCCGGGCAAGATTCATGCAGCCAGGTAATTGTGTCATCATCCAGTCGGACCAATCCAGTTATTCCGTGAGGTGGGGAAAACAGGGGACAGTGAGCTAGTATGTGCTCTGCCGTTTGACTGTCGATGCCGCAGATGGAACCGTTCCCCAGTTGTGCAGGGATGAGCGGAATTGTCCAACACCAGTGTGAAGATAGTTTAGCCGCACCCAGGAACGTCTGGGGAGATGCATACCTGGAGGAGGGGTGTCGATGTTGTAAATGAAGTGGTGAAGTCGGGTGTTGCAGTTGTTCCACTCGGTACTTCATGAATGTTCCGCCCAATCAGTCACCCTGATGTCCAGTTGGTTGAGA
This sequence comes from Trididemnum miniatum, assembly GCA_964006365.1. Classification (NCBI taxonomy): domain Eukaryota; kingdom Metazoa; phylum Chordata; class Ascidiacea; order Aplousobranchia; family Didemnidae; genus Trididemnum; species Trididemnum miniatum. The sequence goes on from OZ023239.1 coordinate 21,890,078, forward strand.
TTGGATAGTAGTTTTCTGGCGGCGGGCACAAAAGGGTGTCTTGATTTCAAACGCCAAGATTGCCTTAGTTCTGGGCTGATGATCTTGTGATGGAGGAGATGGTTTGGCTCCAAGGCTCGGCGAGCTAAGGTCAGTGCGGCTTGTCTACGACGAAGCTCTGCAGGTGGGATGCCAGCGAGAACCGTTAGGTAATCCGTTGGTGTGGGAAGCTGGCATCCAGTCACAATGCGCAGTGCGTTATTAATAACTGGATCATTCAAACAAGTGTGGGCACTGCGACACCAGACATGTGCACAATACTCTGCGGTCGAGTACACAAGAGCAAGAGTTGCAGTGCGCAGGACTGACCCAGCGCCCCAGGTAGTTCCAGCTAGTCGTCTGATTAATGAAACTCTGGTGTTGAGTTTTTTGCGAAGCGACTCCAAGTGTCGCCTGTACGTGAGAGATCTATCCAGTGTTATGCCAAGATACTTCGGAGTATTGGAGAATGGGAGTGGCTTGCCATTCAACTCCGCCGAAAGCTCACGTTTTGCTTCCCTGTTGGTAAGATGGAATACAGACGACACTGTTTTTGTTTCGCTGAGCTTCGATCTCCATTTTTGGAGGTACGTTTGTAGAGTTGCCATGTCCTGGCTAAAAGTCTTCTTTAAAGTCCGCCAATATCCAGCAATACGCGCGAGTGCTAGATCATCGGCATAAGCAAATTTGCTGGAAGTGGTTGGTGGTAAGTCACTGACGTAGATATTTAAGAGAAGGGGAGCCAGGACAGATCCTGTGGAACACCGTTCTTCAGGCGTCTGAGTCTGCTTTGCTTTTTATTACCGGTCGTGAGGGTGAAGCTGCAGTTCTGGACAAGTACTGTTGAATTTTCAGTTCAATATAATTTGAAAATAACCTCAGTTATTTTAACATTTTTAGTTATTTAAATTACTTAAGAGTTTGTGCATGAGATTTCCACGTTTTAACTGTTTTTTGATCTTAGGCCTTGATTCACGTGACCTGAAATGCCCAACTGGGATATCACAGTACAAGCAAAATATACATAAAGTTTCAAGTTTTCATCTGTGTTCGTTTAGGTTTTAAAGCACTGGTTCCCAACCGATGGGGAGTTTGAAGTTTTCAGGTGGGGAATTAAAGACTCCCTGAAAAATAACACCGTCCCCAGCACAGAAATGCAGTGCATCTGAAGACGTGAAGACCTTTTTTTTTTCTTCACCGAAGTTTTACTGGAATACAGGACATCTGAAGACGCGAATATCTTTTTTTTACTCCTTATTGATCATAGGCGCACGCAGGGGGGCCAAGGTGCCATGCCCCCTCCTTCTTTGGCCCTGTAATAAGGTATTAAAACCTGACTTTCAGTCTATAATTTCTTAAACTAATAATGGTTGCAGCCTCCTTTCGCTTATTTTAGCCCAGCTTCTGCTTTTAGACGTAAGTTGCAAAAATATTTTTGCGTTGTCTGTAGTGACTGCATTTACTGCATGCATTTTTTCGATAAAACAGTGTGCTAAAATGAGTGTTTTTTTATATGAAAATCGCAAAAATTCTGTGGCGGCTGGGGGCTACTCCCCCAGACCCCCTTAGCCTCCGGCGGCTGGGGGCTTTGTCCCCAGACCCGCGGTTGTGCCCCCTCTTACCAAATCTTGGGTGCCATACTGTCATCGATTGGTTTAACTGCGGTAAATTTCAGTAAAAAGTTGAAGTGGGTAATCGAGGATCATTCACATCAAAAGTGGGGAATGAAGAAAAAAAAGTTGGGAACCGCTTTTTTATAAAGGCTTTACTAAATTTCAAATTTTTTAAAATCTTTGACCCCAATTCACAATCTGAAATACCCAATCATAGACCAAAGTAAGATATCTTTATAACACATTTATACTGAAGATTTGAAGTTGATATATCGGTTGGTTTAGGCTTTATTAGAATTCGTAAATTTTAATATTTTTATGACCTTGTCACGTGATTTGGGGACAAAAGTCATAAAACTACAAAAATTTACGAATTGTAATATAAACATATGGTAAATTACATTGGTAAAGCATAAGCAAATGATAAATATGATTGGGTATCCCCAAGTCACGTGACTTGACGTTTACAGTTACCAAAATTTCAGTTACCACGGCATCTCTTTCATTCCTACTTACGTGAAAAAAAACTTGCTCTTTAAAAAATCAACCAATTTATGCACCACTATGATTCATCAACCTACGTACAAAAAAAAAACAACAAACAAAACAGAAACAAATAAATAAAACAAACAAAACACCTAACAGCAATAAAAATTAAGCTAACAAAAAACAGCTGAGATGCAAGGCTTACGATAGTTGAATTGATTTAAGCAATAGTGACCAGAGATAAACATTAGTAGTTAGTATTTGGAAAGCAAGTGATCTTTTACAGTTCGTTTGAATTTAGAAAAAGAGAAATCCTTCCATTTTGGCGGAAAATTTTTTTTCGACATTGTTTTTGTTAAATTTTGACCCGATGCGTTTGGCTTAGCGCAGGGGTGGGAAACCTTCATGGCATAGCGGGCTACATTGCACGCAAGATATTTTCAGCGGGCCGCATTTACGTTTCATGCGTAAAGAGTAAAAAAAAGTTCCTCTGAAAATTTAGTGGAAAGCAAAAAAAAGGTTATCACTTCCGCTGAAGCTCAATTTTTCGCCCAAAATCAAGTGAAGAGCAAAACAAAGGTCATCACGTCCGCAGGCCGTAGTTTGAGCTGCGTGACTGTGTTTTAACATGTTTTCACTGTTCAATATGCCTAAATGGTGAGCCTAGCATTACATGAGCCGTATGTACACGCGGGCCACATTTAAAACTTAAGCGGGCCGCAGGTTCCAACCCCTGGCTTAGCGTAACGTTTTGATTTGCGGATTTTGATTAAAATATGCAACTAAGCGGTGCTTCACTACCTAGAACAAAAAAAGAACTTACAGCAACACGCATTTTTTTTCAGTAACTTCCTGAGCATTTGCAATGATCGCTTAACGGCAACATGCGTTGGTTGAGCTTTTTGCAACAATGCGTGGATGGTTGAGCAGTCTCTAAGTTGGTGCAGTTTATTATATTGTTTCTAAATCACAGTTGGATAGTCGCTTTTTGATGAAAGCTTGAATTGAGCAGGGATCATCTAGAAAATGCAGAATAGGGTGACACATTTTGCACGATTTTTCGAAAAGTTTGAAGCAGAGGTCCATCGGTCTGAATTTATGTGTAATTTGTAGTACTTGTTGGAAAAATAGAAAAAAATTTTGTTTTTGAAGGACGTTTGACTCTGGTTGATCCCTTCGTTTTTGGAAAAAAAAACACAAAAAACGCCAAATTTTTGTTACTCCATTACCGCTAAAGCTAAAAAGTTGATTTTGGAATCAAAAGATGCAGAATGTACAAGTTTCTATCTCTTTTAAGAGAACTTTTTTCTGTAATTCTGGAAAACCCGTAAATTGCAAAAATTTAAAAAATGAAATATTTGCGATGGCCAAAATTTAGTAGCCTACAAAAAACTTTTTGATCATTTCGCTATGATTTTTTGCTAAAAACTAATCAAAAAATGTTTGCGTGCAACATGTGGGACTTTGGTTTATCAATTTGTCACAAAAGTGGCTGTTTAGATGACGCATGCCTAGCTGCTGCTAAGCAATGGTATCAGTATGGGTAAGAGACGAGAGTGAACAATTTCTTAGCTTATTGCAAAATATCAAAACTGATGCAAATTATGAATACGAGTTTGCAGAGTGCTTTCAACACATGATCTACAGTATTATTATTCGCGTGATAGTCATCATTTCTACTAGTCTGCAACGTAGCAAATCAGTCTACCTCAACATTTTGAACAAAACAGTCTTGCTTAATGTGTCTGAGGAATTCCTTAGAGTTTTGTTTGCGGTGCTCGCTACCAATTGATACCAATATCGCTTTTGTTGGCTGTCTTTGGTTATTTTATTGGTATGAATTCAGACACCTAGCCCAAAGCACTTTCAGCAGAATGGTTTGTCAATTGTCACATTCAACTGCTCAAACACTGTGCCATTCTGCTGGCGTTTTGGTACTCAAAGTCATCAGGCCATAACCGAGCAGGTTTGCGCAGAAAGAAAACGCCGAGGTTCAAAAGATTAAAGAGTTGTCGTAAGTCTCTTCCTATCAGATCTTTCAATTTAGTCGATTCACTAATTACAGGAAGCAAGAGTTCAGCAGGAAAATCTCTTTCTCAACAGCTTTTTTGGTGGCGGTCAGAAGCGTACTTTGGGGGTTTCATTGTGCTATGCCCCCCTTTTGATTCTGCCTTTTAATATAAAAGAACAAAATTAATAATATAAAGTGACTGAAATATGCCAGACTCTTTTGATGCTTTCTGTAGCTTATGGCCAGGAAGGATCCAAGGGGGTAAGCAGAGGGTAATGCATCTTCCCACCAGCCATTTTCAAAAGTGATTTGATGTAGGCGTATGCAATTTTTTCATAATTTCAAATCTCTTCGATAGCAATCAGCCGTACGCTTTAAGCACGCGTAATTGATTGAAAACGTGCGCACAAAATGCATTAATTTGGCGAAGCACTCAGAATTAAGATCAAAAAATGTAAAAAAAATTTGCTTAAAAATTATTCAAAAAGCACAAAAATAGCCATTACAGCCTGTAAAATTTGAAAAAATTTTCGAGGAAGCATGCCCCTGGATCCCCCCCTCCCCCCAGAGCTTTTCTTACTTCTCAATCAGCTTCAAATTAGTTCTGCCGAAAAAATACGCTTAAAATAATGTGGAAATAAGCCCCCCCTTTTAAAATTTCTTGCTGCGCCACTGGTGCCACTGCTTCTGTCTTGTTTTTTGTTGAATTTTTCAAGCCTCGTCCAATCAAAACTACCAATACCATCAGGTTTATCAAGCATTTTCATATTGTTTGAAAATGTTTTACTTTCATCACTGAGCATCGATTCACAGTGTGGTTTCAGAGCCCAAAATGAAATTTCAGATGTGGCTCGAAACTCTTTCTGACGTTCATATTGTTGATAAGCTGTTTCCACGTTTCTTTACTTGTAAAATTTGGTCCAATCATCTTTTCAATCAGAGTATTTTCGGATTTGACGGGAATTACAGCTTTATGTGTCCACCAGTCACATGTGGATTTAAGTTTTAATTTAAGTTTTAATTTAAGTTTTAATGGATTTAAGAATGGATTTATTATGGATTTTATGGATTTAATGGATTTTATTTAGTGGATTTAAGTTTTAATGGATTTAAGATTTAAGTTTTAAGATTTAATGTTTTAACAGTGAGTTTTGCTGCCTCCCGCACGGTGGCAGATCCTTTCTTTGCTTCTTGTAGTTGCACATGGTGATAGCAAAAATGTAAGAAAACATTTTAACGGTTGGTGGCTTACTTCCTGCAATGGTTTCAACAACTGACTGCTCTAATAACCACAGAAGATATTTTTCAGACGATCTCGTGTTCATGGTTAAATAAACTGCAATGCAGTGAGCTGATCGTTTAATTCAGTATACCCTCGATATTATGCGCATTTGGTAGTGCGTAGCTGCCAAGTAATATTACTATCTGTATTTATTTATTTTCCATGACGCAAAAGCGCAGGTGGTAGCGGTGAAAGACCGATTGTTCGCCTCAGTCAACAGCACCAAAATGCAACAGCTGAATGATCGGCTGTAAGTTGATATTAAAAAATTATTTTTTAATAAAATCTACAACAATTTGATGCCTCAAATCAATAGGCCCATTTACTTCATCGATTTTATAACCTCACAACTTGCTTGTGATGTAATTCTTTTTAGAATCAGCAAAACACGGTGTTACCGTAGAGCGGGACAGCGCTGTTTCGGGCTATTAGCCCTCATCAGCCGCCCTCAGGCTTAAGGTACACTCATCCTTCAGAATGCTTGACCGTGATCAGCCAACCAGTCAAGCACCCCTCCGGATTTGTATATCCCAAAAGAAAAAACACGGTGTACTGGCAAATGCCTATCATTAAAAACTGGTTTGCCTGATTTCAGCGACTTGGGAGCTAACTGAAACATATTTTTTCAAAAACTAATTGATTTTCACCAAATACAACCTGTACCAGATGTCTTCCATTAAATCTTCAAACTTTTATGACCCTTGACCTAGGTTATTGCAGTTGGATTCTAGGAAGTTTATTTCGTGTTACGTCATAAAGATTAAATTGTTTGCTTATTCACGGTATCAATTGATTTGCTAAAAACAATTGGCGTGACATTAAAAGAATTTTTCGCCTTCAACCAGGGTCAAACGCAAGCTTACCAAAATTTTTTTGGCATTTTTGGATACAACAGACCAAATTGCATGATACACATTTCAACCGATGGAAAATTCGGCAATGGTCGTGCAAAATGGGTCACCCTAATGCATAAGGAGAGTAGGATCCCGCAGCCCTGCAAAACGAGTGCCGACGGAAACAAACCAAACAAAAAGTTTCTGCGTATCACTAGTGGTGGCTCATGCATTGGAACTTCAGAGCTGCAGCATTTCCTCATTTTCCCATTCTATCCACTTAGGACTTGCTTTGGTGTAAATAAATTTTTGATCAATTTTAAGTTTTGTTTTTGCTAAAATTTCATGTTTTTTCACGTAGAAATAAAAATTTTTGAATGGAAGTTCTTTTTTCTGAAGCTAAGAGTTTCTTTGTGTTTTTCTATTTAGTTGCATATTTATCCTCCTATCACGAGAAAGCGATCAATGCGCTATACGAGCTCGCTTAGGAGTTGCCAGCCATCTAGTGTGGTAAAAACGTTTGCGGCCCGCAATAAATTTCCTCACGCGAAAGTGGCCCGCAACACCAAAAAGGTTAGGCAGGCCTGACTTAGAGACTTTAAAAAGAAATAAAAACATGATAGGAGGAAGTTAATAAAATTTAAAATTCAATGAAAAGGGCATAGACTACCGGTATATCATAAAAATCAGATTCACAACAAGTATAATGGAGGGAATATTGGCGCGAACGGTTGCGTGGTAACTTTCGGGCGGTAACGTTGCTCGCAGCTCAAAAGTCGCTCAAGCAGCTCGCTCATTTTTTTTGCGAGTAATATTACTCGCGCGACTGACTTACTCCCTCGTGTGACCAGGCCTTTACTCTCGATGCTAACACGGTTTCGCTTTTTCAGGTGACAGGCAGCCAGCAACTGTAAGGGTATTGCTCTTATCGCTATCACCCTATGTGCTCATTTTTTGACTACCTCGCTGTTTTTTTTTTAATGACATCTTTTGTGGAATTTGTACATAAATAAAACATTGCTTGTGAGCTACGTTCCTTGCTGTGCGGCCGTGCAGCTGGCCGAGAACTCCCGCGCAGTGCATTTGTTCTGCCTCGCACTGCATGAGTATCGACAACAATGCAGGCTAAATACGTGCTTTCAATCGGAAACAAGCCCCCCACATTTGAGATTTGACAAGATTGTTTTGCAAATTCAAGGTGCAATCAGTTAATTGTGCAGTGATACCATGAAATTTTTCTGTGCCAGTAATCAATCGAGCATACGAGAAAGGATGTCATAGTCGCTTGACAATCTCAATGTCAATTGAACGCATTGCCATTAAAAACTCGTAAAAAGAAAAAGGCATGTTGTTGACAAAATGGAGATGTTTCGTGGAAGCACTGTTCTCACAAGGGTTAAACTAAGTCTAGTAAGCACAAGGCGTGTGATAGTTAGGATAAGCGCACGCTGGGGGGAGCACGTACCCCCCCTTTGGCCCTCTAATAAGGTGCTAAAACTTAACTTTCAATCTATAATTTCTCAAACTAATAATGGTTGCAGCCTCCTTTCACTTATTTTAGTCAAGCTTCTGCTTTTAGACATAAGCTACGAAAATATTTTTGCGTTGTCCATAGTGACTGCGCTCACTGCATGCCCTTTTTTGATAAAAAAGTGTGCTACTTTGAGTTTCTTAATGTGAAAAGCGTAAAAATTCTAATCTGATTTCAGGTACTTTATGCCGTAGGCTACAACTGTGTGTCCGCTTTAGGCTAGAAGTTAAAATTGCTGGATAAATGGCTGAGATACTGTTCCTAGCTTACAACGTGGGCAGACTGTAGCCTACGGCCAGGGCATGCTATGGAATGGAATGGAAAATGATTTTTTGATATTCCATACCGCAAAATTTCTTTAGTTTCGTATCCATTCCATACTAAATATTTTCCATTCCATACGAAATTTTTTTCCATATTCCATTCCATTCTTCCATACTTACGTAATTTAACGTACGATGACATCATGGTAAATACACTATCATCCAGGGCCGTTGAGAGCCAAGCCCGGGCCCGGTATCAAAATTAAACCCGGGACACCACAAAGTGACAAAAAGAATGGTCAGCCAAAATAAAAAAATGATCTGCCAGAAGAGGCGCGTTGTTATATCGAAATCGATTAACAACCAAAAATGGCCAATAAAACTCTTGATCAGGTGGTGCTTACTGTTTGGCTATCCTAGTTGAAATATAGGATAGGCCTACCATTTAGCTAGTACTAGTTGCTCTCAGCACTGCAATATCTGATACCTTTAGTGACCACTGTTGATCCGCAAAAACATTGGAAGATAACCAGAAGCGTCGTGCAACTAAAAAATTGGAAGGGCCCGAGTGACAACTTAAACAGATATACTGATTGCAACAATTGTAAAAGCCTTATTTAGCATTAAGTAACATCACGAATAAAGAGGTTAGGAAAAGATACCAAAATATGTCGTGATACCCCCATCTTTTAGATAAGAAATCAAAATTTATTTTGATGCCTCGCCCGCTTTTTAATTGAAGACATTATGCGCAATCAGTAGGGCCCCACACGATTTCGCAAGGGGACATAGTCTCAGTTTCCGAAGGCTGAAGGGGTCTGGGGGTTTCCGAAAGCTAAGGTTGGGGGCACAGCCCTCAACAACCTACGGGTTTTTATGGTTTTCACAAAAAACACTCGTTTTAGCACACTTTATTGAATAAGGACATACCGGTCTCTGCAGAGAGTGCAGTCACCATTATAGTGTCAGACAATACAAAACTATTTTAGTAAGTTATCTTATGTCTAACAGCAGAAGCTTGGCTAAAATAAATAAAAGGAGGCTGTAACCATTATTAGTTTGGCGCATTTGATAGGATGACGTGTGATAGGATGACGTGTAGGTTTGTTGTATAATCTTCAACAACGCATGCAAAATGTTTTCTAAATTCTAACTACACATCAAGAACTTCACTCCTAAGTTGAAGCGATTGATTGAAGCAAAAATTAATAAACAAAAATTGGAATTGTAGTATAAGAAAGGGGGGCGGTTAGGATGAAAACGAAATGACTCTGGCTAAATTTTTCATTTTTTTAATTTTCAATTTTTTTAACTATAAAAAAAATCTCAGAAAATTTGGGGGCCCTGGCATCCCCCCTCCCCGGACCTAATGGCTCGACGCCTCTGACTGTAACTGATCAAATCACAGTGGTACCGGTATTAGGTTAACTATTCAAATTAAGAGTAAACGAGCGTTTTGCATGATTTGATAAAAATTATTTCTTATGCAAGGCCTTTTTCTTTTTTGAGCCCCATTCTGTTATCGATATGACCAGTAGCGTACGCAGGGGGGGAGCCCAATGCGCGCGTTCCCCTTAGGCCTTCTTCGATGCATATTAAAACAAGTTAAGAGGTGTGGTTAATGGTTATGTTAAGATAGCACTAACACATCTAAAAACAATAGCGGAGAAACTCTAGTTAATATCACACCGCATTACGGAGGCGGAACACATTGAAGACTCTTTTTATTTGGTAGGCTGACTACTTTAGCTGTGGCGCTGACTGGGGGAAGGGGTAGTACCCTAGCTGTGAGTGAGTAGTACGACCGGTAGGTGTCGACAAAAGGTGACTTTGCCTGCCTTCAACCGGTCAAGAGTTGCCTTTTCCAGCTTTTTACGAAATTTTTACGCGCGGCATTCTTAAAATTTCAGGCCCCTCAAAAATTCCGAGCACGATACCAAAGGCACCCCCTGGACCTCCCTCTCAACGTCCCTGCTATCATCAAACTATGCGGCACGCGCATTAACTGCAAGATACGCTTTCCTATCTAAAACTATTCATGCTCATTCGTTGAACAATCCTATAGGCTTACTGCTTTGCAAAAAAACTTAATAAATGAACACATAACATCAGGTCCGGATTTAGAGGGGGGCCTCCACCAAAAGGGGCCCCCACCATCCACCATAAGTTACTTGTACATTTGTGCAGTGTTGGGCAAAATAATAATTTTGTCTTGTAACAAACTGAATTGGTCAAGATGCATTGATCGTTAGTTCGTTACTCCAAAAGCCATGACTGTGTCGGCATGAGATAATTTCGCAATCAGCTTGACATACCGGTGGCAATCATGTTTAGTCGTCATTTTACTTCCTGTTTATGGTAGCCCAATTCGTTCGTTTATAGGCCAACAATATAGAGGTGAATTATCATTAGTGTTTTAAAAGATTTATCGTACCGGGTTAGTTTTGAAGGCAGATTGCTGGCAATTTGGCAGGATAAAGTCACAGTAGTGTTAGCTGGCATATGAGAGAAAAAGAGGTGTAGCCGTATTAGTCATGAAGGTTTATTAAGAAATGATTGAATGTTTAGTTTGCCGAATTTGTTCTAGTATTTCCAGATGAGCGTCAAGGCAGCGAATGCAGTTTGGAAGCGTTCTTGTATCGGTTAATAAAGAGAAAATAGGTGGACTATACTTTTCCAAATGTGGAAACACCATAAGCGAATATGCGTTGTTTTAATGATCTCCAACGTACTGCACTGGAGAACGCTCCTTTTCTAAGGTAAAAATAATTGAAAATAGGTTACGCACAACCATGACTCAAAGCAGACTTATTCACGTAACTGTCATGAGCATGGAGTGCGATATTCTACGGGAGCTAGATTTTACAGCCGTCATCCAAAACTTTCCAGCAAGAAAAGCGAGAATATTTGAAAGTTTTCTGCAATGACTGTTTTAGTTTTTGATTCGTTCAGGTAAAGGCACAGCGTTTCGGAACGCACTGGACTCATACGAAATAAATAAACACAGATGTCAATAAATTTCTTTTATCTAATGTGGCAGGGCCTTCTTAAATTGTAACCTAGGCGGAAGAGATTTAAATTTTGCTTTGGGTTAATTGATTGATGATATTTATTGATAATAATTTTTAGTTTAAAATGCTTTTATATAGGCCTAGTAGCTTAGCCAGAGCCAGCGCCACAGCAGTCGACTTAGGGGGGCCAAGCGTTTATGAGGGGGGCCAAAATTTGAAATTAAGCACAAAAGCCGCTGTCTTCAAAAGAGAAAGCTTGTTAATTGGGGGGTCAAGCATGTCGATTTGGGAGGCCAGGCTACCCTGGCCCCTCTTAGTGCCGGCCCTGAGCTTAGCATAGTGTGTGTGCGTGCTATTCACCCGCAGTATTAATTCTGAGCTTAAGTGCGCGTCGAAACAGTGTAAATTGTTACTCTAGTCTAGGTGCAACGGTGTAGTAAGCCTTTAATAATTGAATACTTTTCTTTTGCTGCTTGCAGTGACGACTAGCCTAACCTTTTAAGCATTTTGTTGAAATCAACGATTTAATTTTTACACCTTCAAAAAATGGGGCCCGTAGGAGACGCAGGGGAGGAACGGTACCATGCCCCCTCCCCTTTGCCCCGTAATAACGTCTATATTTCTCAAACTAATAATAGTTGCAGCCTTCTTTCATTTATGTTAGCCAAGCTTCTGCTTTTAGACATAAGCTTCGAAAATATTTTTGCATTGTTCATAATGACTAAACTCACTGCAAGCTCTTTTTCAATAAAAAAGTGTTATAAAATGAGTGTTTTTTATGTGAAAACCGCAAAAATTCGCTGGGGGCTAAGCCCCCACACCCCCTTGGCCTCCAGCGATTGGGGATTTCATCCCCACACCCCCGGATGTGCCCCCCCAAATCCTAATCCTGGGTACGCTATTGATGGGGCCCCCACCAAACTTGAACCCCAAGACACTCCACCACTTAAATACGGCACTGCAGAACATGCATCTAAAAATATAACTTGCCTAACTATATTTGTCAGCTGGTTTGGTCTAATTTTAAAAGAAACAACAATTTCTTGATTGCCCACATCACTTTAGTTTGCCAGCTCCGCTATGAAGCATAATGCTGCAGTATTAAGCAGAGCAAGCAGACGAGAAATACTATGCAGCGTAATAGAAATCTAAAACAGAACCCACCGCTAAAACTGTCAATTTAATTTCACAAACCATGTTATGTCAACAAGTCGACATCGAAACACGGTGCATAAAATTAAAATTTAGGAAAAGCAACCCAACCAAGTATGTCATACCTAGAAAATAAACTTAGGCCTATTACTCAAGTCAAAACAGCGGCTCAACTGCTAAGTCAAAAAATCTTACCACCCGACCCAGGCACCCTCACAAATAGTTCTTTTAAATCACCGATCGAAATGCAGCTACAGTTAAGTTTCGATATGGGACTAAAAACAATGACCCTGAACTATAGCTAGGTTTTTGACTTGATTAACTTCTCTTGCCAAAAACTTATCGTACCGGTACTGTCACGCGCTACCACCCCAAGTTCAGTCCACAGCACTTGCAACGACGCAAGAGCCTTATCGACGAAAAATTATTAGGCCTAACACTAAAGCAAAAAGCGGACAGGTGCAAATAACACCTCTGAAAGGCTCTAGCAGTGATAAACATCATTAATCAATTATTATCACAGTTTAAAATTTTCACAAAACTTTGTTTATTATGACGTAGCCTTAATTGTGATTTTCGTTTCGGATATTGAGCACAGCGAGTGGTTCCATTGTTAGCATTAACAAAATATGGATACACTGTGATATTAGCATAGAATCATAAATCTACATACTCGTACTGGTATGCAGTATCTATAATTTTACTTTCAGGGGCGTATCCAGAGGGGGGCCGCGGCCCCCTCCCGCAGAGAAATGCACAAAACGTTCGTGGTGTAAAGGTGATATATATATAAAGCACAATTTGAGGGCGTGATGACCTTTTTTTCTGCTCTTCACTTGACTTTGTGCGGAAAATTGGACATCTGCGGACGTGTTGATTTTTTTTGCTCTTCACTTGACCTGGGCGGTAAACGAACGGCTTTAAATTGTGCCCCCCCCCCTTTCAAATTCCTGGGCACACCCCTGACTTTGTAATTTGTTGCAAGTTTTAATATATGTAGTTAGTATGAAAGTATGGAAGACGATCTTCCATTCCATTTTACAAATCTTCCATTCCATTCTGAGCATCTTACATTTTCCCAAAATTCTTCTTCCATTCCATACCATTTTCCATTCCATAGCATGCCCTGCCTACGACATAAATGCCTGAAATCAGATTAGAATCTCAACTGCTCCCGTGGCCTAGTGTTAACTGGCTAGGGCGTAGCTTTCTTTGCCACCTGCCTAGTTCAGGGGTTCAACACCTGCCTTCGTCTGATGATGGTACAAATATGCAATAACTTCAGCAAAATTTTCGCCCATTAATTGTTTTTTAATAATTTTGGTTTTATAACTCTATCTGAAGATCTTTAACAAAGCGAAACAGGTTGTTGGAGGTTAAGTCTGTCATTAACATTCAGCAACACAACAGATGCTGTAGTATGAGCTTATTATGTAACAGCAGGCTGGACATAAGACCAACCTTGCCTCCACGTGGTGTCCGGTGGAAACAACATCGTAATGTTGGCTAAACAGGCTCTGGCATTTTTACTTTTTATGTTTTCCTACTTAGTCTTAGCAACGGCCTTACCGATTGAATTTGCTCCTTGAAGCATTTCGGCTTCTTTTCCTAGCGGATGAGAAGTCGAGCTGTGAAGGAGGAAGTGGATAATGCAGATTTGGCATTAGCGAGGATGCGGGTGGTTGGCACCAAAAATTGTTTATATGGGACATGTCAGGATTGCGTGACTGAATTTCAGATGATTGCAATGGAATCTCATAGTTGTAGAGGGTACCGGTCTAAAACGCGCTCCGTACCGCGGCCGCAAGATAGTTCAGAGGCCCGCCCCTGATCTAGCCAATTGGGGGGGCTGCCTCCGTCAGCTTGTGGAAATCTCCATGCAATTGTAGCTCCAGTTGGCGACTGGTAGGGGGCCTGCAGTTGTATCGGGGTGGGGGGGGGCATTCCTGAGGCCACTGCACAGTATGACAAGTCCATTGCACATAGTTGCCCGGGTCCAGCTGCGGGACTTGACGTGGCCTAATAACATTTTTTTTTTTCAAATCTGGTTTTTAGGTTTTTCCCAGTTATAAAGAAAAACCAAAACTTTATGAATGGAAAATAAACAAAAAAAGAAAACACTACGGTTTGTTCCCCTGACAACGAAAGAACCACTGTCGCAGCGAACAGTTCTTGAACTATTCCGCGGCAGTGAGAGTACTCAGCTATTCAAAGCCTCTACTTCTGCAAGGGTTGAGATGGAGACAAGAGCCAAAAAATTGCCTTCAGCCTGGACTTTTCTTCTGTGGGAAGAGAAGGCTCTGGCAAATCAAGAGGCAACAGTTTCAGCGGCATTGTCGATTGAAAAGTCGAATACCGCTCAAATATCCGGTTCGCTCACTCAGAATCCATCAATGTCTCCGGACGCTGGTAGCACGTCTGAGTGGCGTTGAGGAAAAAATTATGAAAGAAAGCAGAAGCAGCGAAAAAGGTTGTGGAAGGGGTTGGAGGGTTTGAACCTCACTAACCCTAAAGATAATCTTCACACTGCCTGCAACTCTGCGTCAACGAAAAGGTCGATGGAGTCTTCTAGCACTCAATCGAGAACGTCAGAGCTGCTTAGGAAGAAGCTGAGGAGCCTGAGAACCCTGATCAGGGTTCGAAGGCAACCAGTTCCAACTAAAGTAGACTGACTATCAATACCTTAGAGCAAAATTGTTGTATTTTCAAAATTCATACTGTGTATGAGTAATAGATTTGCAACAAACGCTTCAATTAATCAAAAACAAATCCCAGCACGAAAAACCAAGTCGAATGGATTTGAATGCTGGCAGATTAATTTTCACAGAAGTAAGGCCGCTAGCTATAACTTATGTGAAGTAACAAAAAACATTCGTTCAGGTATAGTCCTAATTCAGGAACCCTGGACTTATGGAGATGCAATCAGAAGTAAACTCAGGGGATGGAAACTTTTCTAGGTAATAAAAAAGATAAACGTCCCCGAGCATGTATTTATGTCACTTCTGATATGACATGCTCTCTCACACCACAATTTTGTTGCGAAGATGTGGTAGCAGTGAGAGTTAAAAATGTAAGACGAGAAGGAGATAGCTTTGTCTTTGTATCGGCTTACATGGCTTTGGAAGAACCAGCTCCACCAGGAATTCTGAAAGAGCTGCTATCATTCAGTGACAGAGATAAAATTCCTACCGTTATAGGAACTGATGCAAACGCGCATCACACAGTATGGGGCTCCTCCAACGTCAATACAAGAGGTATGGATTTGCTTGTGTTCTGTGCTAGTGCGAACTTGCACATCTGTAATGTGGGCAAATAACCCACCTTCAGAACGAGGAAAAGAGAAGAAGTGCTAGATCTGACTCTAATAAACCGAAATGCTGAGAACTGTATAAGTGACTGGCATGTCAGTGATGTGCCATCCTTTTCAGATCACATGTATATTAGGCTTAGAGTTCAAAGTGGCACCAAAAGAACAAAAATGATCAGGAACGTTAGACGTACTTGCTGGAATAAGTATGCAAACGAACTTGATCACAGGTTACATGATTTGAACAGTACACCAGTTAGCGTATCATCAGTAGATGATATAGAAAAACTGGCATCAACCGTTCAATCACAGATAATTAAATCTTACAATGTATCTTGCCCTCAGCGTAAGATCCGTCGTAAAACTGACAATGTTTGGTGGAATACAGAGCTAACTTGTCTCCGCAGAGAGGCTCGTAAAGCCCAACGTAAAACCATCAAATCAAAACTTGGAAACAACTGGGAAGCTTTTAAGCAGGCCCAATTGATTTTTAAAAATGCCGTAAGACAAGCCAAGGGAGATTCCTGCCGTCTTTTTACGGAATCGATGAATAGCCACTGTGCAACCGCTCGGCTGGCTAAAATTATGCGTCGAAACGAAACGGTGCAAGTGAGCAACGTTTTAAGACCTAATGGTGAATTCACCGAATCTTCTGTTGAGGCTATGAATTGCCTCCTAGACACCCTAGCACCGGGTAGTCGAGAGGTAAACTATAGTAAAGCAGCAGAAGAACCAAATGATAACACTGCTGTGTTACCAACGCACGACGAAATTGTTAGCTCCATCTGTTCACTTGAAAAGATGGAAAGAGCAATAAACGAATTTCTACTATTTAAGACGCCGGGACCAGACGGTATTTACCCGGTGCTACTACAAAAAGGCTGGAATAATATTAGAAATATATACCAAACCATTTTCCAAATGTGCTTGAAGTACAGCTATGTGCCGAAATCATGGAAGGAAAGGACTGGTATCTTCATCCTTAAATCCGGTAAAGAAGACTATCATAAAGTTAGGTCTTTCCGGATGATCACTTAAACTTCCTTTCAACTTAAGTGGTTGGAAAGGTTAGTACTGTATCATTTTAATGATGATTCTAATTTGCAAGCAAGGTTTTCTGCGTTCCAGTATGGATTCAGAGCAGGAATTTCAACTGAAACTGCAGTGCACGAATTTGCACGACGCATAGAACTAAGCTTGGCAAAGAAAAGAACAGCACTAGGAATATTTCTGGATATTGTTGGTGCTTTTGATAATATCACACATAGTGGCATTGCCGATGCTCTGCGAGAATTGAAGGTGTCGCCTTTTCTCGTCCATTGGATTGAGAATTTATTGAGACACCGCACAGTTCAAATAGAGCTAAATGGTGAAAAGATTAAAAGAGAAGTAGTAAAAGGGAATCCCCAAGGTTGTATTTTGTCACCTTTTTCTATGGAACTGTGTATTAAACTCCTTGTTGGTAGACCTACGCAACAGGGGTTTTCATGTACAAGCCTATGCCGATGATGTAGCAATTTTGGTCACTGGCACCAACATGCTGTCGATCAAAGGTAGGATTCAAAAAGCGCTAAATATTGCAAGTCATTTGGCTCATAATCAAGAGCTTCAATTCAGCACTAAAAAGACTGACATAGTTCTGTTTACTAACAAAAGGAAGCCGGATTTTGGAACCTTAATTGCGTTTAAACGGACGCCAGCTAGAAATTTCCAAAGAAGCAACATTGCTAGGTGTATCCCTTGATAGTAAGCTTACTTAAAAACCTCACATAACACAAATTGCTCGCAAAGCGACTGCTGCGTTATTATAATGCAGACAAATAGTGGGCAGAGCGTGGGGGTTAAATCCAACTAGCATGCGATGGATATACACTGCAATGATACGACCCGTCATCACATACGCGTGTACATCCTGGATTGGTGGAGTAAATAAAAAATATCTAGAGAAAAAACTTTCAAGAGTACAAAGACTAGCGTGTCTTATGATTTCTTCAGCATTTCCCAGCACCCCCACAGGAGCTTTAGAGATGCTGCCGAATATCATGCCAATTAATGAATTCATACTGTCAGAGGCACTAAAAGGATCATATCGGTTATCCCGTGTGGGCTTTTGGCCTGCCAAGACAATTGGTTCAACAAGAAAAACCAAAAGTCACGTAGACGTATGCAATGAAGCAAGGGAAAACTTGCCTTTGCTGAGTATGCCAGCAGACCTAATAACTAAAACAAAGGTATTTGGAAAATAGTAGAAACGCCTCGTTATGGAACGCAAGGACGCAGTGCAGTATGAGAATGCTTTAGAACCAAGCATAATCAGATGCTACACTGACGGATCCAAGTTAAATGGAAGAGCTGGTGCGAGTTTTTACATAGAATACGCATCAGGCTCTCAAACAGATCAAAATTTTTTCCATCTGGGAAGACATGGTACTGTCTTCCAGGCAGAAGTCTTTGCTATAGGTGAAGTAGCAAAGAAACTGATCATGGATAGAATTGTAAATGAAAAAATTCTAATTTTAGTGGATAGCCAAGCAGCAATTCTGGCACTCCAAAATAATATTGTGAAATTTAACACAGTATTAACGTGCATCAAATTCTTGAATACATTGGGTAAAGACAATGACGTCACTGTTGCGTGGACGCCGGGCCACACCGGCATCCAAGGAAATGAGAAGGCGGATGTCTTAGCTAAATCAGGATCAGCATTAAACTGCTCGGGGCCTGAACCTTTCATTTCCATCCCATATGCTAGTTGTCGCGCTGCAATAAAGGATTGGAGTGTCAAAAGATGGAAAACATCTTGGATAGAACGAAAGGACTGCTTGAGAACAAAAGAAAATGTAGGATGGGCTTCGCCCCAGTTAACTCAACGACTTTTGAGGCTCAAAAGACCTAGAATAAATGAAGTGTTGCAAGTCCTCACAGGTCACTGCAACTTACAGAAACACAGGCGCACCATGGGACATGACGTATCATCGACATGTCCAAAATGTAACCTGGAAGAAGAAACTCCAAATCACCATGTTGGAGAATGCATTTACTACCAAGCCCTACGAAAGAGGGTTTTTGGTAAAGAAAACACAATAAAGTCGGTGGTCGAAAAACTAAATATAAACCTACTGGCAAAGTATTTACAGCAGGCCGGAAGACTTGCTGAATACGGCCAGTAGTACATTGAAATATTGAATAAACGAGAAAGCGGTGAAAGTCGTAATGGGCTTAAATATTGGTCTACACAATGTGCCAGTGAGGATTGAATCTGGTCAGTCTTCTCTGGCACCACCGCCCTTTAATAATAATAATAATAATAATAATAATGTAGCAGCAGACATCAATACATTTGTAAGACTTGTGATCATCAGACATTCATTTTACAAACTAAAGGTCGTTATTTGTCTACACTTGTGCTTCTCCATTGCTGTAATTTGAGTGTACAAGTAAATTCTGTATTTATTTAAAATGCTGCGTTCTTTTCAATTTTTTCAAATTTTCCGCGCAGACCTTTTTTTTGGAGTTCACACGGCTTTCCATTCCGCGCACACTAAGCAAGTTCTTGGAGGGAACGTTGCTTGTGAGATATCATTTAAATTTCGATCTTACGATCTATGAATTCCCATTGAGTTGTCAAAACAAACGGTTGCTCAGACGACTTCTTTAGTTATAATTGCAATTGTGCCTCCTTACCGCGTGATTCGACAACTCGATAACTTGCCTGCACTGCAAGAATTGTCGTTTTGTTATTCGTAATAGACGGTGCCGGTAGTGTAATTGGCAATTAGGAGTGTGTTCATGTCCCCCCCCCCCTTGACTTTGCCTAAGTGAAGAAAGATCAAATGGTGCTGAATGCCCAAAATATGTCAGACTCTTTTATTGGTTCTTGTCCTTTACGCCTCCCTCCCCCCTTTTTGAAATTTCTAGCTATGCCACTGTTGGCAATCCATTTATGGTCTCATGACGTCATAACCTGGTGGCAAAGTAAATTTTACATGCCTCTATTATGCTCAAAATTTTTTTAGCTAATGAATAGCGCCGCACCATCTATTTCATTACATACGAGTTGACACTTTTGATATCAATTTCTAGATATCTTTGGATCCACTAATATTAATCTAGATTCTCTCGAAGTCAGTTTGAGAGTCAAGGTGCTTCTTACCCGCTGCAGAAGGGAAAAACCATTAAAATCTTTGACGAATAAACCGTTAATAACTAAAAAAGCAATGTCCTTCCTGGCCTACTGGCGGGAAGTCGTGACGACTTCCTCTTATTGGGTCGGAGGCTAATATCAGCTCTCCGTCGCCAACAGTGCAAAGCACTCCAGTCAAACGTACCGTAGAGCGGGACAGCGCTGTTTCGGGCTATTAGCCCTCATCAGCCGCCTTAAGGTAAGATACATTCATCTTCCATAACGAATGATCTTGGCATGATCACTCATCCCTTCGCATAAATATATCTTAAAGAATTTAACCTTTGTGGTACACTTTAACCTTTGTGGTAAAGAATTTAATTTAACCTTTGTCGTAAAAAATTTAACCTTTACCACAAAGGTTAAATTCTTTAAGATATATTTATCCGAAGGGATGAGTAATCCTGGCAAGATCATTCGTTCTGGATGATAAATGCATCCTACCTGAGGGCGGCTGATGAGGGCTAATAGCCCAAAACAGCGCTGTCCCGCTCTACGGTACGTTTGACTGGAGTGCTTTGCACTGTTGGCGATGGAGAGCTGATATTAGCCTCCGACTCAAGAAGAGGAAGTCGTCACAACTTCCCGCCAGTAGGCCAGGAAGGACATTGCTTTTTTAGTTATTGTTCTTCACCCTGGCCACGTAAAGGATTTGGCCAACGCGGTGACGTAACCACACGAGTGGATACGTACCACAAAGGTTAAATTCTTTAAGGTAGAATTATCCGAAGGGATGAATGATCCTGGCAAGATCATTCGTTCTGGAAAATAAATGCATCCTACCTGAGGGCGGCTGATGAGGGATTATAGCCCGCAACAGCGCTGTCCCGCTCTATGGAAATATACAGTTATCTGTGAAACTACAGTCTGGTGTACTGTTTGTTCAAGGACGCAAAAATTGGGCACACATGATAAGAAAGGCAGGCAGATTGGTGTGTCCTCGCAATTAATAATAACTGAGGTTATTTTCAAATAATATTGAACGGAAAATTGAACAGTAATTGAGGGAGACTGCGAAGTGAGCTTGCGCTCTTCGAGTCAGCACTCAGCAGCCACACGTTAAATATGTCAAATGCGATCGGCTCCAGCCGCAAATCGAACCCGTCACGTAGGATCTGTCACTTGCGCGCGGTACCACTAGACCATGTCGCTGACAGCTAGGCCATTCGCGCAGGTTAGTCAGTGCTCACTACGAAATTAATGTTCGCGGTACCGTAAATATTAACAAAACAAACTGGGTCATCAAATGTGGTTTAATGTTACGTCATAATTGGTAGTAAGACCATTGATTCCATAGAAATATGAGCAGCAAAAGCAAGTTTGCATTGCATTGGAAGTACTAGCAAAGAATTAAATTTTAAAATGGACCGACGATCAAAAAAGTCTGAAGTTAGAAATAGTGCGAAAAATAGGTCAGGGGTTGACGTACTACTTCACCGACTTAGCTCATCTTCGAGTCGGGAAAGCCAAACGTACGGAGTAGATGTTCCGCAAAGAGAAAAGAGAATAAAAGACATTCCTATTTTGATTTTATTTGTATTTGCCTTGGGTAGTTTGTTTTATTTGGCTAGTTTCGCCGTAAAGCATGGAAACCCATTCCGCTATTACGAAGGCTACGACTCGTGGGGAAACATTTGTGGAGCCAAAAATGATCCTATTCCAAACGTTAAATTTTCAGGAAGAGATCAAACTTCGAGAAATTTTGCTTTTCACATGGGATTATCTGATTTCAACAACTGGAAAAACCCTTTCACATATCTCAGATCAAAAGAGAAACCAGCTGTAATATGCGTCAGCGAATGTCCGACCAATATAACTACTTGTAGAGAGTTGCTGCAGAAAAATGGTTACAATAAGTTTACGGACGCCTTTATAGATGCAAACATATGTGTTGCGCCAACTGGAGTTATTTTGGAACACAAAAAATTGCTCAATCGCTGTGTTCCCCAAAAAGTAGTTCAAGTAAGTTACACCAATAAGATTAGAAAAAAACTAAAGCAACAGTAATCGTTTATAAGGCTTAATGCTTTGCAGTGCTCCTTTGCAAAGAAACTATGGGTTCAGTGGAATCCGCTTGGTAAATCGACCATGGGCAGCCGATTTTGGATTTAATAAGCGGCGGATTAAAAAACCGACTTTTGTATAATGCAATCTAAACCAACACCAGGAAATAAAATACGCTCCAACTAACGATTTTCCTCATTTATTAACACAATAAAATCTGTTCAATGATGCCATAGTTTTATCTTGTCTTGATTTTTTCTTTCTATCCTAATCCCTGGATCCAGACAAAAACGAGTTTTAACTGCTTTGGTTAACAAAATGATTTAAAATTTCAGCAATTGCTATTCCAAAGTCGCTTTGCCTAAGACAATTGAACTATCGTTTTTCAATAGTTTTGCCAAAGACAATTGAACTATTGTTTTTCAATAATCAACAATTTCCATATATAGACTAGTATTTAATTTTACATTACCAACGATCATCATGAAAGTAGGGGGGATAAATGAAAAATTTTGGATATCGCTTATAAACCCCCCTTAAAATATGCTATCCTATGACAGAATGATGGTACAAAAAACGTTTTTGATCATCTGTGTTGCTAACCCCCCAGTACATACCCCTTGAAGTTTTTCAGTTCCCCCAAATAGCAAAATTAACATATCTTGCTTATTGTATTACCAAAATACCAGGTGTGACCATTCATTTTTAATGATTTTTTATTAGGAAGATAATTATGCCTTTTAATGTGTTATTTTATGTAAAACAATTTTGAACATTTTTTTCTAAAGCTGCAGGAAAATTCACTATCATGCAATTTGAACATTTGTCGATCAAATATGGCAAAAAAATGAACTTTAGATTGAAAAGAGATATTGCTGCCATACGAAACAAATGTGTAATCACTAGGGCGATTTTTTTATGAGCTATAAAATCGAAAAATACGACTTTATTTTTCGAAACATATGACTTCATATGACTTTAGTCTTGAAACAGCAAATTTATTTATGCTGTTTTCCGTGATTAACATCTCATAAGTAAGTCTAAACATGCACTTTGAACAAGAACATACTCAAAAGAACAAAGAATTCACTTGAAAATCAGTACAAAAAATTCAAATGTGCATCTTACAACAACTGTTGAACACAGTTTTATGATAGAAAGCGACGTGTGCATTGGTAAAATTTTGGTTTTCATGAATCATGGACTTTAACATAGAAAATGACCATTCTACTAGACTACTACAGATGCTGATGTAGGCTAGCTGGTATGTTAACAAATTGGCAAGCAATGCTGGAGAAATATCCGGCCTACTTGTCTCCACAATGGTTTTTGTACAACTTTTTTCTAAACTGATAATAAAAAAGTCGCTTCAAATGCTTCGTGAAAGTCGGCATGAAAATTTGAAAATGCTCATTGCCCCTCTTAACATAAAATTATCAATTTTAAAGTCTACAGGAACTTTATCTACGGTGGTACTGGGGTTTAACAATTTGTATTTCATAACAAAAATCAATGGTCATAATTTATGACCTAAAAAAGAAAATATGACTTTTTATGACTTTATAACTCCATAAATAGAACTCGCATGAACGTAGTTTTTTCGCGATTATCGGTTTCATAAGTTTTTGCGCTACTAAAAAAAATTTAACTTTAATGACTTTTATCCCCCCTAGTAATCACCAAACTTAACAGAAAGCAGTGCAGCAGAGGAACAATTACAACTCAAACGAAGGCTTATGTTGAAAAATTCGCTACAATTGGGAGTTGAAAGGCTAGTGTCACGCGCATACCAAACTTCGTAGTAAATTCGGATGAACTTCATTAAAGTCAATATCAGTGCGAGCCACGTATATATATAATATATGTTAATTCGGCAGCACAGACAAAGAGTCCACCAATGCTTTTCAGACAAGTTAGATCCTCATTACAGTACGACGTTGGTCTGTTATCACCAGTTTTCTCCGAGATTCCGTCTTGTTAAAGCTGACGCCGAAACTCATTCCAAATCATCATCAATGCACTTGTCGTAGTAGAAACTTTGCTATGATCTTAACTTTGATTGCTTTGTTAAATTGAAGCTTTTGAGCTTTGACATTCGATGAAGATATAGAGTCAAGACTTTGGTTGCTTGCATTTTTCAGTTCGTAATTAACACACCCTACTTGACTTTCGGCAGCCACATCGTTTACAGCAGCATTTTCACGAAGGTCAGGATTCAAATTGATAAACAGTTTTTGTCGAGTTGGATCAAAATTTCCAAATTCAGATACTGTTCCACGTCAGAACCATTCTTCTGCCAGTTTTGGAAGTACAGTATTTTCTTGAGAGATTTTCATCAACTCCATTTTTTGACAACTGCAATTGGCCTTAATTCACAAATCAAAAGCTGATTTTGTGATCCAGAAGCTTTTCAGCTTCAGTATTAGTGAGACTATCACCAATAACATTTTTGCGTGAAAAGTATTAATTTTTGGTATGATGTGTTGTTCTTGTATTTCAAAGCAAATAAAAGTTAAACCACATGAATGCCGAGGATGGGAATGTGACCAAACAATCTGCAGTATATTTTGAAAAGTACGCAAAACACATGCAAGATTGTTTGTAACATGCTCATACTCTTTCAAAAACACCAAAAGTATTCAATGTGGTACACGCCACATCGCCACATGCACACGCACAGACAAATCTATGCATTATTCTTTTCTTGATTACACTGCTTTGTTTTTATTATAGGAGCAATACGAGCAGCAAATTCTTCGGAAGAATTCTAAGGCTGTTGATGAAAGTCCTTACTGATAAAATCGCATCAGGATCCCCTAAAATTCTTTTGTGACAGTGTCACTTGTTTTTTTATTTTCATTTATTTGAATTTTATCCGCCTATCACGAGAAAGCGACTATACGAGCTCGCTTAGTGGCTGCCATCCATCTGTACCCCACAACAATATGGGGGAGTCTCGTTAAGTGCCTTTCCCAATGGCACAACAAGCAAACTTTCCGGCTAGCTCCACACTGTCCCTTAACATCAAGCAAGGAAATTGTGAATACCAATTTTTAAGTCATTAGTTTGACGCGAATCAGAATCAAACTTCGAGTCTACCGATCTAAAAACAGACGCTCTATCCACTCGGTCATCTGATGGTTGTGGCATGGGCATTGCGCAATTGGGCATTTATCTTAAACTGGGCATGCAACTTGTCTCTTCCAATTGCCATTTCAATCGCTGCATAAGCGTTAGTGATTTGTTTGTCAAGCATCAACACTGAACGAGTGGACCAAAGCGCTTTACCTGGTGCATGATCTGTGCTAACTACCAAGTCATTGTTAAGAGTCCATAGAACAAAACAACTTTTCAAATACTGTAATAATCACTGTTAGTTTTCATTCGGCAGGTTAAACTACTACCGGTACCAGCAAAAGTAGTGTTAGAATTCCACGTTCAGTTTGATTAAACTGTCATTAGGATTATATTGCTTATTGGTAAGAAAGCATACAATAAACCTTTGCTGGAAATTCATAGTCAATTTACTACAAACTAGGAAAAGGGGTGACATTTGATTTTTATGAAAAAGGTTGTTTAAGCGCATAAATGTACTCCTGGTTAAAACATTAAAAATAAATGGTCACATCATATATTTATCTCAAAAAATAACCACAATATGCAATTTTAAAACATAGAGGAGTTTGCAAATTTTGAGGGGTATGTACAGGGGGGCTAAAAACATCCCAGACAAAAATTTTTTTTGCATCATGATCCTGTTATGGGATAGCATATTTTGCGAGGGGGTTTAAAAAAGAAGTATTTATCCCCCCCCCCCTAATAAAAACTGGATTTGCAAACCGAAGTTTTTTCAATGGAGAAAGAATAAAAAAATTCCATTCCAAGCTATTGGCATGCATAAATCGGCTGGACTTACTGGCCGTGGATATATTAAACAGATTACTTTTAAATAAGGAATTTTAATTAATGAATAAAACTTAAATGTTACCGGCCGGTAAGCTCAGTTGTTAATTCAATTGCTGTCGGTGCGGGAAATCTTGGGTTCAATTATCGGGTCAGTCAGCCACCGCTGTGACGTTTTTTCGGAGCTGTGTTGCCCAGGTGCTAAGCCGCAGAGATGGGCTCCGACACTCGTTACACGCTTCGGCGTAATACCGCGAGCATATCATTGAACATTTAATTTTGAATACACAATGTTGTATGATTTAATACCTGTCCAAATATGACACTGCCCGTACTCCGCAGTACAAATACAGTATCGCACAAAGTGTAACGATCTGTCGAAGCGCCAATCCCAACTACCTCTCGAAACTCTCGATCGTCACAGGACTTGTGAGTGATATTTTTACGGTTTCTTTTATTATTTATAAACATAGTACATATATGACAGAAACAAAAGAAAACCATTCAAATAAGATAGATGCACACTCAAACAATAAGGCAGGGGCACAGGTATTAGCAGAAGTAACTAAATTTAACAGCCACACTTACATAAAGGCTCGGGGAGTAAATCCAAGATATAGATATAATTTACTTCAATATGTTGAAGATATGAGCAACAGCTCGGGAGCAATAAGGGCTCAGGTAAAGTTTTCGAATTTTCTTATCAAACTGCACTCTCAACGTGCAAGCAGTTAGTTCTATTTCAAACCGCACTCTTAGCGTGCTAGCAGCTCGTTCTGACTTTGACAACACAGCAGTATCCGTTTACATCAAGCAAAAAGAAAATCACAAATTCGGCGCGTAATCAAGCAGCTTAGTGAGTTAAACAAAGGTCATCGCGAAGTTACTAGTAAAGGTAAAGGTAAAGGTATGGGACAGCGGGTGCAAGCACACATTGTTTAGGCCATTTTAAATTGTCGGCCCATTACAATTTTCAATCACGAACGATTGAACGCTGTTAAGGGACATACATGACGAACAACGCATACACAAAACCCTTCGCACTTCCGCTTGTGCCGAGCGCCTGGCGTGAAAGCTGCGAATACTATTTTTAAAGTCTTTAGTATGACCCGACTGGGAATAAAACCCCAGTCTACCGGCTACCAAGTGGACGCTCTTAGCTATCGGTTCTAGCGACGCAGATGACAAGACACGGTATCGATTCTCTGGTAGAAGTTCATATTAAACTTTGTGACACCGGCACTTGGTGTATCGGTTAAGAGCGTCCGCTTGGTAGCCGGGCAACTGGTGTTTCATTCCCGGTCGGGTCACACTAAAGCCTTTAAAAATAATATTCGCAGGTTTCGCACCAAGCTCTCGACACAAGCGAATATGCGAAGGGTTTTGTGTATATGTTGTTCGTCACGTGTGTCCCTTAACAGCTTTCAATCATTTGTGATTGATGGGCCGCCAATTGAGAATGCCCTAAACCAGGGCTTCCCAAACTTTTTCGCTCGCGACCCCTTTTAATCTACCAAAATTTTTTGCGATCCTTGACGGTTAAATTTAATGAGAAACAGTGCGAAATATGCGCTGTGATGGGCTGCCAATTGAGAATGCCCTAAACCAGGGCTTCCCAAACTTTTTCGCTCGCGACCCCTTTTAATCTGCCAAAATTTTTTGCGATCCTTGACGGTTAAATTTAATGAGAAACAGTGCGAAATATGCGCTGTGATGGGCTGCCAATTGAGAATGCCCTAAACCAGGGCTTCCCAAACTTTTTCGCTCGCGACCCCTTTTAATCTGCCAAAATTTTTTGCGATCCTTGACGGTTAAATTTAATGAGAAACAGTGCGAAATATGCGTTTCGATAATTATTGAAAGGCATAAATTGAAAAAAGCTACCGTCATTCAATGCAATTAAATTTGGAACTCTACTCCACATGAAATTACTGTAAATCCTTTTCTTTCAAAACTAAATACACACAACACCTTGCGACATCCTAGCCTTAGTTCCTATGTGTTATTCATTTTCAGGTTGTTACACTGTGTGACTCACACAGTAATAAAACTTATGATTTATTTAGTTTTAAACTCAGTTTTTAATATCTATGAATCTTTCTAGATCTAGGGTGGCTGCTTGACTCGATGACCGAGAGGTTTTTCGCAGTCTCCCTGTCGCAAAAAGTTTTCCAATGTTGTGCTTTTTTTTATATGTTTGTTACATGCCCATTTTTGTCTTCGCGACAAATATATAATTTCTGATTCTAATACCTCCTTGTTTACACTTAAGCAGCCTATTAAAAACAAAAAAGCAAGCACATTTATATTAATGTGATCGATGCGATTGCTTTCTCCTACAAAGCAAATCCAGCCGTGGCTTAATATTTGTTAATGCAGGTAAGAACAAAAAAAAAATGCATCCACTTGTGCCACGTGATGCCAAAGTGGCGAAACAAAACAGTTTGTGCATAGCCAGGGGTCAGCAACCTTTTGAGCCTAGCGTGCCATTTTTTGATAGAGTCAAGATAGAAACTTCTCCGCGTGCCAAACGGTTGCTCTATTTTCCTCGCAGACAAAAAAAGGTCCTCACCTCCGTAGATGCACTACTTTCCTTTGAAATTTCAGTGCAGAGCAAAAAAAAGGTTCTCATCTCTGTTGGTGTCCTACTTTCTTCTGAAAATTTCAATGCACACAAAAAAATGGTCTTCTCGTCGGTAAATGTCCAGTCTACTAAGAAACACCTCAATAGTTCAGTGACTTTCGAACCCACAACACTGAAACTGACTCATGAATTCAAAAGCAAGTTTATTAAATCCTAAGAGCTTAAAATTTGCTTGCCATGCTAAACCTTCCGGCGTGTCACTTTTGGCACGCGTGCCAGGGGTTGCCGATCCCTGGCGTAGACTTACAGCTGTGTCATCAATAATTTTTTCAATTCAGCAAGCTAGCGCGGCAAATTGAATAAAATATTTAAATGTAAGTTGATTTGTGTCCTGAAATGTGTGTGCAAAATTTGAATTTTTTTAAGTCGGCGCGTTGGAGCGCCAAATTCAAAAAAATATTATTGAAATGTAAGTTGATTCGTAAATGTAAGGTGATTTGTGTTCTGAAACCTGTGTGCAAAGTTTGAATTTTTTTTATATTTTAACGGTAAATAGTTTGCAACTTTTAATAGGCAAATCTGTTCTCAACCAAGGGTGAAAAATTTCAATCATTTTTTTTAATCAGCGTTTTTGTCTTTGCGACAAATATTTCAATCACTTTTTTAATCATTTTTTTAATCATTTTTTCAATCATTTTTTAATCAGCGCGCTAGCGCGCCAAATTGAAAAAAAATTGTTGTAACGGTAAATCAGTTTGCAACTTTATAAAACAAATCTGTCCTAAAACATATGTGAAAAATTTAGAAAAAAATTTTAATTTGGCGCGCCATAGTGTCACTTAATAAGAACGCGGAAACATTCATTCGCTGCTTCACTGTAGCCTAGAGATAGGCCAGAATCGACAGCTAGGTTAAGAATGATATTTGCGCAATTGCACCAATTTTAAGTCTAAAAAGTACAACAGTATAAATGCGGAATACGCAATGCTTTGCGTAAAATTTGCATATTTCCTGCGACCCCTAAAGCTTGTTGCGCGACCCCGCGAGAACAATATGTGCTTGCACCCGCTCTCTCGTACTTTACCTTTAAACTTTGTGACAGCGTAACACAAAGAGAAGAAAAATGCTAACCTGCTATCCAAGATGCGGAGCAGCCTAAGCACTGACGCAGTAGAAAAAAGAAATCCACTTCGTAACTTTATTTTATAATGGAAACAAAGGATGGCTCGGACGTTTTTGAACAATAGGCGAGGAAATACACCACCTCAAGCAGGAAGTAGGTGGTGGAACGTGTTTGGCTGTTTGGACAAGACTACTGGATAAAGCTGCGCCAAACACGGTCACAGTTTGCAGTCATTGTAGCGCGTCAGCTCGTTGAGCGTGTATCAATGGTGATTGGAAACTTACAGCGAGCAAAGCATTGTTCCTCAACCGCCGGTCTGCGGGTCGGCAGCGGTCCGTGTCTACTTTTCTGCCGGTCCGCCAAATAAATTCTGATATTATACCACTACTGATTCAAATTTTGGGTTTTTATTATAACCCACTTGGCTACGCGCGCACAATACTTTTTTCCGTCGGCCAACAGACATGCAGTATATGCTCTGCCGATTCCAGAGTCATTTAGTTCTTACATTCATTTAGCTTTGAGTACAAAAAACGTTTAGACAAGATAAGCTTACGCATAACCACTCATTTACGACAAGTGGTTGTAGTAGCATAATTATGAAATCTAAGAACAAAATTTAACTAAAATTCAGCAATGTGATTATCGGAA
The DNA here is from genome assembly GCA_964006365.1 of Trididemnum miniatum. Taxonomy (NCBI): domain Eukaryota; kingdom Metazoa; phylum Chordata; class Ascidiacea; order Aplousobranchia; family Didemnidae; genus Trididemnum; species Trididemnum miniatum. Next base: position 21,920,033 of record OZ023239.1, read on the forward strand.
GTTGATTGTAAAACGGAAACAAACTAACGGCCAAATATTTTTCTTTTCTTTCAAAAACATCATTAACGAAAATCAAGTTGGTGGTTTTAGGACTTGGTTTTAACATGACGTTTTTGGTTGGTTTTTTAGGTCCACCGGTCCACAAAATTGATTTCAAAATTTTGCCGGTCCACAACCTAAAAAGGTTGAAAACCACTGGCGTAAAGACTGCGCGTCGTAAATTAATGAACTCCACCTTGGTAGTAAACATTTTGAATTTCTTCGTTTTTGATATATTAATGTAAGGAGCAAACAGTAGACTCTTGCTGCAGTACGTACACTGACTTACATTTTGAAAGAGACCCCAACAAATGTTTTTTTTTTTTTTTCGTTGTAATGCTGCTTCAGTAACATCATCACTCAAAATCAAATCTTCATTATACAGTACTCGCAGTATTACGTCGAAGCGTGTAATAAGTGGCGGGGCCTATCTCGGAAGCTAAGCGCCTGGGCTACACAGCTCCGAAGAAACGTTGCAGCGGTGGCGAGCCGTTGGGGACACTGTGATGATTTGACCGACCCGGGACTTGAACCGCAGACCTCCCGCACGGATAGCGTGTGCGCTAAGCACCTGAGCTAACCGCCGGTTCGTATTTGCGCTTCTAGCGACATGGCCTAGCGGTACCGCAAGAAGGTCACAGATCCTAGGAGACGAGTTCGATTCACGGCTGGAGCCGTTCGTGTTTGACGTTTATAAAAAGGGTAGTTGCTGATTCGAACAGCTGTTGAATTTTCACTTCGATATACTGTAATTTACAGCTCAGATGGCCGAGTGGTATAGAGCGTCTGTCTCTTCAGCTGTAGACTCGGGTTTGATTCCGAGTCGGGTAAAACCAATGACTTTAAAATTGCTCTTCGCAGCTTCCCTGCTTGACGCTCAGCATTGGAGAGACAATGTGGAGAACAAGCCGGCAAGATTACTTGTTGTGTCGTTGGGAAAGGCACTTATCGGGATTCCTCCATCTTTGTGTGGTAGACAGATGGCTGGCAACTCCTAAGCGAGCTTATGATTGCTTTCTCGTGATAGGAGGATACATATGCAACTAACTAACTAACTAACTATTTGAAGATAACTTCAGTTGTTTATTTATATGTTTTTCTTTTGCTTCAATATGCTTGCAATATTTGCAGCAAAATAAAACTTCTTGAGGTATCTCTGTTAAAAATTTTGCTAACTTGACTTACTGTCATAGACGTAGTTAGAATTTTCAATTGGGTGGGGGGAACTAAAGTTTAAAAAAATCTTACCCAACAGCAGGAACGGAACCAGAAAATTTTGATGAGGGATGCAGATTTGAATTAGGTTGAGTGTTAACTAGATATAAAGACGTCAGACGTTTAGACTTGGAACAGGGCGCCAGTGTTTCATGTACGAGGTGTAGCTTTTCAAAGTTTTCTAGGGAGGGCACCAAATTGTGACATCTTTTATAAGCGTATGTTTTTTCCGCAGAGTAGCGGCTCTAGGGGGTCCGGGAGCATGCTCTCCCGAAAATTTTTTAAAATTTTACATGGTCTAATGCAGGGGTAGGCAATTGTATTCACTCGAAGGGCCGCATTTAAAAATATTTTGAAGCCGAGGGCCGCACGAACGCAGATGTCCAATTTTCCACTCAAACTCAGGTGAAGAACAAAATAAAAAAAAGTCATCACGTACGCACTGTGGCGTAGCGAGAAATTTACCATAAAGGGGGGTGCATGATTTCTACAATTTTTTCAAGCGTTTTTTTTTTTCGGCTGAACTAATTTGAAGGTGATTGAAAAACAAGAAAGTCTTTAGCGGGGTCCGGGGGCATGCTCCTCCGGAAAATGTTTGAAAATTTACATGCTGTAATGGAAATTTTTGTGCTTTTTGAATAACTTTCAGGCAAAAATTTTGTTGTAACTTTTTGACCCTAATTCTGAGTCCTTCGCCAAATATGATACTTTTGTTCGCACATTTTTGATTATCCGTGTGGACGTAAGGCTTATCGCTATCGAAGAGGTTTGAAACTAAGGAAAAATTGTATACATCAAAAACATTTATGAAAATGACTGGTGGGAGAATGGATACCCCTCATTCTATTCCGCTGGATCCGTCCCTGGCCATAAGCTGCGCAAATGATCGAAAGAGTCTGGTATATTTTAGTCGCTTGGCACCCTTAATTTTGTTATTTTTTACTAAAAAGCATATTCAAAAGGGGGGAGCCGGGGCACAATGCCCCTTAAATAAGCTCTTGCGTCTGCAGATGTCCTTACTTTCACTGGCATTCAGCGCAGAGCTGTAAAATATTGTTTTGGGCTTGATTCTTGTTAGGAGTGTATATTTCTGGTGCCCGCGGGCCGCACTTTGCCCACCCCTGGTCTAGTGGTCTTCTTAGTGCTTTTTGAACAAATTTTGATGAAACTTTTTGCCTCTCAGTCGGAGTCCTTCATTAAATATGATGTACGTTGTTCGCACATTTTCGATTTATGCGTGCTTACTTCAAGAGTGGATCCAGAAAATTTTAGTGGGGAATGTCTTTTTTAGAGTGTTTAGAACAATTTTGGAGAGGTCTCTAAGGATGTATCTGATCTCTGTTTTTCCCGAGGCTGGGTTTCCAGCAGGAACAGCGACCGTGTCCCGCCTCACAATGTCACACCCTTCAGGGACTTGAGGGTGCAAGCAGTGAACCCTACCCAACCGGTTCGCTCCACGCTTCGACAGGTCTTCGGCATCACCGACAAGCATCAACTGACCGACGGTAAGGTTATCACGATGGGTTCTCCATTTGCCTCGACCCTGAAGAGTCGGAAAACAGCTTTTCATCCAACAGGACCAACACTTTTGCACGAGTGAAACATTATTAAGTTAATCCTTTCTGAGATCGCCGTTATCATGAAACGTACTAACAGGAGTATTAGGCGCCAAATGCTGGCCTAAAAAACGTGAAAGAGTAAGTGGTTTTAAATCATTGGGCTTGTCGCTCAGAGTAGTTAGGAAACGATCGTTTACTATTCTTACGGCGTACGTTTGAAGCTCGATTAAATAGGGCATGCGTCGTACTTCTCCCGAATCTGATGCAACGCATTTTCAGTAGTTTTACCATACTTTCCCAGCTGCCGGCCTGAGAAGGCGCGTAAGCTGGTATTCTAACCCAGTTGATGTTACGCTGGCGCAGGGAATCATAAAATTCAGTAGAATCAATAATTAAAGGCAGTTGCTTTTCAGCAGCACAAAACATTTTGCCGTTATCTGAAAAAAAAGTGTCCACTGGCCCTCTTAAATTGGTGAATCTAGAAAAGGCTAAAATAAAACTGTTCAAATCTATACTTGTGACTATTTCAACGTGTGCACAACGAGTGCACAAACAAGTGAACAGGATTCTCCAGGCTTTACATAAAGTCCTGTTTTGTTTGTAAACAAACGTACTGGAACAATCAGTTCCGCAAAACTTGAATGGTTTATTGACGGGTGTGACTCGAAAAGACGGAAGGTCTGACATCAGCTGTCGAACGGGTTTGGTTTTGTCAAGTGCACATTTACCGCATTCAGCTAAATAACGCTTGACACTGGAGATGCCAAGAATGATCCAAAATCTCTGTCGCGTCAACATTAAAGTGTACGACGGACCAGCATAACCAGCGTCAGCGGGTTTATTCATCACAATAAGTATAGTTAAAGCGTGTTTACACTTTACCGTGCAAAATTATCGGATGTTTTGTATCAACTGGGAGAGCAGCATTATCAAGCCTGCCTTCCACGCGCAATATTAAGTCTGGTCCGAACGTAATTTACGCTAAGTTTTGGAGTCTGGAACGTAATTTACGTATTTACGCTAAGTCTGGAACGTAATTTACGCTTAGTTTTCCGTTCGTTTAGAAGGCGCATTTCAATTAATTACGTTGTTGGTTTTGGCACTCAGCTTTTCCAAAAGAGTGTCAAATTCATCAAAAGGGTTCTTCTTCAAAAACTCAACTGCAGAACCAAAACACGCATTCTGAACATAGCTGAGTAGCCTCACAAATGCTTTGTGAAGGTACAAAGCGTTCAAGGCCGACTTTATAAATTCTTTCTTTTTTACTTTAACAGCAATGAAATATTCTTTAAACGCTGTCAAATAGGCAGTACGTTTTTTCAAAGTGTAGAGGTAAGGAAAGCTTTCTACGAGTTGAACTAAACCTCTCTGTTCATGACTCACTCATTCATTTCCTTTTAATGTTACCGCTCGCACAGTAACGGACTGATCCAGAAATCTGGGCTCGACTCTCTCCCGCAAAAACGCGGGCCCGTGCAGCCACAAATCCACCGCTTCACTTTGTTTAATGCTACCCCTCGAGTACCAACATCCGCAGGGTTGACTGTGGTATGCACGTACCGCCAAGCGTCAGGAGAAGAGACCATCAAAATTTTGTCTACCCTTCTTTTCACAAAGCGAGCAACGTGAAGATCCGGGTTGATTATGCACAGTACGACTTGTGAATGTGTCCAAAAATGAATGGTCAAAGTTAGGTGGTGTAAGGCCTTAGTTGCCTGCAGCATGAATTCACTGCAAATCTTGGCAGCTTCTACCTTCTTCCGTGCTATAAACCAATTGGATTAATTGGCCAACACGAGTTAAGATTTTCCCAACAAGAAACTAACTTGCGCTTTGCCTTTCAAGACTCGCCGCAAAAAAATCATAGCGGACATAGCACAGTTTGACGCGTCGCAAAACCTATGCAACTGATAAATTGCGTTATCCTTGCTCGCATTTGTTGCGACGCAATAGCAGCACCGGAGAAGCAAAACGTTAGGAAGACTTGTTAAGGTGTCGACCCACGCTTCCCAGTTCCACACAATGGCGGAAGGGAGCTCGTCATCTCAGCTAAAACCCGAGATCGCCGCTTCTTGCAGGTTCAGTTTTCCATTTAAGAGATAAGGAGCTGCCAAATCGAGGGTATCAAACAAAGTAGCAAGTTTGCTCGACAAAGTTCGCCTTGTAGAAACCTCGGCATGAACATTCTTCCGGATCCCATATCAACCCGGAACTTTAGAGTCCAGTAAAGGCTGTGACCCGAGATCAACCTCAACGATATTTTTAGCAAGATCGCTCTTATGGGTATTATTAAAAATAGATGTGGCATCAGAATGTGTCATCCACTAGCGTAGTGCGAATCCTCGATTGGCAAAAAGAGCTCTGTTTTACGGTCCGTAAGGGAGTCATATGCAAGCAACATGTCGTTTATGTAGCGATTATCTTCCACAGCATTCAAAGTCATGTTGGTCGCATCTGTGAGATTTTCAGCAATAATAGTTTTAATAGCGGTTAAAGCAACGTAGGGACTGGAATTGATTCCCCATACGTGCCTAGTAAAAGCCTAGCCTACTACACTACAAAAAGTTTGGAGTTCGCCAAAGTCGATATCACTACCTTTGAACCAAATAAATCGAAAAAGATCACGTTGTGCTCTTGGAAGAGACACCTGGAAGAAACACTTGCTCAAATCAGCAATGCCAGCGTATCTTCCAAACCAAAAGCGGATGAGAACTTCCACTGAATTATTTAAAAGGTTAGCACCACCTAAAACAGCTTGATTTAAAGACATACCCTTGTGCAAGGCAGCGCCGTCATACACAACTCGTGCCTTTTCTTGCTTAGTTACGAAGAAAGGAAGGTACCACGTGAGGCCACTAGAAGAAATTTCTTCCATTGGGACAATCCATTCCTTGTCAATAAGCTCATCAAAAGTATCAGTTAACGTCCTCCTTAAATCAGAATTTTTTATGGTTGAGCGGCGCATGGACACAGCGCGGTCTAAGGCACTCCGGTAATTGTTAGGTAGTTGTTCCACGATCGCCATATTGAGAGGCAATGGAATCTCATAACGATTATCAACAACTTTAATTTCACTTTCAACAATCTCTTTAGTCTTGTCATTGTTTCTGGAGGGCTGTAATGCCTCGTTATCCAGGTTCGATTCCCGCAAGGATTGTTTTAAATCAGCAATCTCTCTTTTAAGGTTAACACAGCAATTTTCAATACAATCACAATATGCATTTAAGTTAACTTTTAAGCTAGTTTTTGCGTTAGTGGCAGCAGGAACACGTCCACCACTGGCAATAGGACCAAGTTTCGTCAAAACATAATTAGGTTTATACGGGTCCACGTTCTCGCTTTCATGCTAAACGGTAAGCTGACCTTTGTCGGCCTGACCGATCAACACGTCGATGCATTTCCGCTCAGGAATAGTCAAGTTGTCTAGTCCCGCCACATCAACTGAGTGGGGAAGAATGCTTTCATCATCAGTAAACTTAGGAAAAACCAAAACACTTTTAACAAAAAACTCCTCTCCAGTATAAAGAGATTCTAAACTGAAGTCTGTCCGACCTTCAGTGGTCGCGGTTTGGTCACTCAAGGTTTTAATAGTAACAGTGGAATTGCTCACAGTTTCAAGATCAAGTTCATTTTTTAGCCCTTCAGATATGGGGGTGGCTTGTGACGCGGTGTCGTGTTGTGCATAAGCTAGGGTTGATCTGCCCGTTACTAGGTTAATCACCTTCATAGCACTTGCTCGCAAAAGAACAACACTTTTAGAAGCGTCACTTTGATCTGAGATCTTAAGAATCTTGACCTTTTGTGCATTATCGTCAGAGTGTTTTCCATCTTCTCCACTAGGAGAAGGTGCACCAGAAGCTGAACCCTGTCTGCCACCACAAGCGCCCCCAGCACCTGCAAAAGCAGAAAGTTCGAACCAATCGTGCAACGCCACAGCGTGTTTTCTACTGCAGCTAGGTCCGCACTGACGACATTTTGATGATTGTTTACATTCATGAGCAATATGTCCCCGTGAAAAACAATTTTAACAGCGGTTAGCATCCGCAACAGTTTTACGTTTTTGGTGTGGAGCAAATAAATTACACTTATCACAGTCAGCAAGAAATTGTCTACTTTTATTGTTATCACAAACGAAACAAAATGGAGGAAGCCTCATATTCGAATAGTTTTCGTTATGCGAGCTCTCCATAGGTCGTTCCGGTCCCGAGTTTATGGGGCTAGATCGTTGCCCCTCCTCAGACAAAATCACCTGGCAAACACGAACTTGATTATTTTTGCGTCCGCCAGATCCAGCTTCCCGCGACTTACTTTTATCGTCGCTCCCAAAAAAGGTTTGAGCAAAATCGGATGTAGACACACTCAGCTCGTGCGCCACAAAACCTCTCAAAGCCTCAAAACCTGGGCGATTAAAATCGGACCCGATTTTTGTCAAATAGTCCAAATAACGTCTCTTTAAAAAGTTAGGCAATCGATTAGCCGTATCTAGCGTTAGCTGCCCAGACAATTTCTCAAGTTCGCTATGAGCGCAGGCGTACACCTCAAGTAAGTTTAACTCTTCATTAAAAGATTTTAAAGTAGCAGTGTTGAAGGAGATCGAAGGGCCGTGACAGATTTCTCTCACCTTCTGCTCTGAAGTAAGTCCGGCAGAAAACCGTTTCTCTTCTTAAAACGTGGCAACGCCTTCTCAATTCGCTGAGACGTCGTCATAGCCTTCACGGTAGCGAAAAACAAGTTAACCATCTCCCTTGGCTGACCCACACAGGACGCTCGTAGAACTTCGAAGCGTCGCTCAGGGTATGGACTTTCGTCCATAAGACGCCGAATTTGATTTTCGTAAAACACGAAAGCCATATTCGTTCCGTCTCATGCGATCTGAGAGGCCAAGTTCACATATTCATTTCTCCTTTGTCTGTCAAGATAAGTCTGCATTGCCTACTCACAAACCAAGGGGGTAGCAGGAACTTTAGTAGGAACATACAAAGTATTGTCATTATATTTAGCAAGTAAAAAATCGTTACGACTTTCAGTCAGTAATGCTACATCATTAACTTTAGCATTCGCCTGAGCACTGCTGTACACAAACTCTTCAGCTGATGGATTAAATGCGGTTTTACACTGTTTCTCTCCAAGTTTAGTATTAGCAGATTCATCAACAGTAAGATCGCAACTTTGACAGGTAAGCGAAATTTTATGCAAAGGTTTCCTTTCAATCAGTGCCGAAACTAGCCCCCTCCCCGAACCCCCAACCGGGGGGGAACCCGCACAAAAAGAGGGCCCCGTAAATAGTCAGTACGTAGTACTATTTACTCAACGTATGATAAAAATGCCTTAAATAGACCTATTCTAAGATTCAATATATTTTTTGTCTTAACTCGCGCGATGTGGCCCCCCACACCATATTTATGCTTTTGGCCATGGCGGCCCTGGAGCCCCTGCAAATTTTTCGAAAATTAGCAGCCGCAAAATTAGCAAACAAACGTTTAGTAGCATATCAAGGGCCCCTCATCCTCAAGTGAAAGGTGCAAAAATAAGCCTTAAAAAGTTTTTTCTTCGCATAGGTAGCGAAATGTCAGAGTAGGGTTTGCTTGCAGCATCATTTTAGTGGGTTGGAAAGAGACCTAGTAAAACAGACTATTAAACCTTGTTAAAACTGAGGATTTTTAAAGACTCAAAACGCACAAAAAGCCTCCAAAATGAGATCAAATTTCGCAAAATATTCTGGGAGTGCATGCTCCCAGACCCCCCTAGCTTGGCATCGCCCATTCAGGACTCGCTCTTTTGTATCACCATCCAAGAAAAAAATTTTAGGGGGCCCCGAAAGATGATTTCGGGGGGGGCCCGCATTGCCTAGTTTCGGCTCTGCTTTCAACCAGTGCCGGCGCTAGGCCAACCGAGGCGCCCTCCCTAAAACTTCACGTGGGGCCCCCTTTATCCGAAAGCAAAATTGAAGGTTAGGTGGTTTTACACAGAATGCGATTTTCATCCGATTTTGCATTTCATGCATATTTGTTCGATTTTTAATGAACGAACTTGACGAATACGTCTTTACACAAAATGCGATTGCGTCCGATTTTGAATCTACGTACCCCAGTTTGAAATCTACGCACGTATTTTGATACATTTTCGTATGTAATTTACTATACATAAATTGCATTGTATTCTGTGTAAAGCCTCCTTAAAGCAATTACTGGTTCAAAGAATTCCATCGATCTGGAACCCATAAGAAAGCAGGACGTACGACAGGAAAAATAATCAAACTGCCTGGGTATTATTGAGCTACAGATACAACACCTTCCCATCTAACCTAGACAGCCTGAATCACTGTTGCCAGATATCAATTTACTCAAGTATCTAGATCGGTTACCAAAAGTGTCTAGGAAGTAGCTAGATTTTTGATTAAACCACATCCAGGCAACAAAAGTATCTAGATTAGTATCTAACTACAAAAAGTGCGTTAATGCGACAAAAAACAAGCGATATTACGGAGTCTGACATGAAGTAACTTATATACAACATTTAATAATAGCGCACATTAAGTTTTTCGAGAAATATTCTGCCTAATGAAGACACATATTAGTCGCAGTAACATCGAAACACCTTTAAACACATCGTAGCTAGTGGCGCAGCCAGCCCAAAATTTCGGGGGGGGGGCAAAACTTCATAGGGTTTTCCTGTGGCGCACCCAGGATTCGGCAAAGGGGGTGCCCTAACCGGGGGTGTGGAGACGAAGTCCCCAGCCGCCAGAGGCTAATGGGGTCTGGGGGCTCTGCCCTTAGCCGCCACGGATTTTTAGGGTGTTTGCAAGAAAAATACTCATTTTAGCGTAGTTTTTTTGTCGAAAAGTGGTCTTAATCCGCCCCTGCTTGCGTTGTAAGTAGATTTACGTTATAGCATTAGTATCTTTGTTTGAAGGTTAGTGGTCACTGAAAATATTTCAGGGGGGGAGGGCAATTGCCCCTTTTGCCCCCCCCCCCCTGATCACAGCCACAAATTCAAGCAAAAAATGAATGAAAGTAAACACAACAGAGAAATATGGATTTGCTAGTCGATCAAGTCATATGATCAGTTTTCAGCAATTGGCTCTGTAATGGTTTTAAATGGACTGATCTTTGAATTTAGCAGTTTCATGAACTTCCTGGTAAACTTACGCACTAACGGTGTAGGCCAGGGGTGTCCCACCTTTTTGACCAAAGGGCCACATGCAATTTACGAATGATTGCGCGGGCCACCGGAGTGTTTACTGCTGAGACGCTACTAAAACTCTAATCTTTGAAATGTGTATTTTTACGATTATAAGAACAATAAACGTACCAACAGTAAATTCAACAAAGTTTTTGCTACCCGCCGATATTTCGATGTCAAGTTTGGCACTGTTTTTTTCTAACAAACTTGACAATATGCGGCAAGATCGAACGATTTTCTTCTCGACTAAGTCGGTTTCCGACCAAAAAATTCGAGATTTTCACGTCTCAGACAGAGGCGCACCCAGGATTCGGCAAAGAAGGGGGGCACAACCGAGGGTGTGGGGGCGAAGCAGGCAAAGGGGGTCGGTTTTCACATAAAACAAACACTCATTTTAGCACACTTTTTTAACGAAAAAGGGCATGCAGTAAGTGCAATTACTCGTGACAATATAAAAATATTTTCACAGCTTACGGTAAGTCTAAAAGCAGAAGCATGGCCAAAATAAGTAAAAGGAGGCTGCAACCATTATCAGTTTGAGAAATTATAGACTGAAAGTTAGGTTTTAGCGCCTTATTATAGAGTCAAAGGGGGGGCATGGCACCGTGCTCCCCCTGCGGGCGCCTATGGTATAAAATCGGATCGCAACCAAATCAAAATCAAATCTTCGTTATACTCGTGGTATTACGCCGAAGCGTGCAACAAATTCGCCGGACCCATCTCCGCGGCTTAGCGCCTGGGCTACACAGCTCCGAAGAAACGTCGTAGCGGTGGCGAGCCGTTGGCAATACTGTGCCGATTTGACCGAGCCAGAATTTGAACCCTAGATCTTCCGCATCGATAGCATGTGCGCTAAGCAGTTGAGCTAAAGGCCGGTCCAACCTAGTTTATTACTGACTACTTATGAAGCACGAACACAATTGTGTGGAAAAGATGTGAACGGGACGATATCGAAAATGCGATGCAAAACAATTTCCATTGTGATGCAATAAAATTAACTTACAAGAAAGCAAACATTAAATGACAATTTCTCGGAATGTAAGCTCACCATAAATTACGTAGCAATTACTTAACAATTTAGTTATTTTTGTCCACGCCCCACCACCAGTGCTGCGTGAAGACTGTTGCCCATTTCCCCAAAAAAGCTCCAGATGAAACCCTTTGATATCTACAGTGTACAAGCATTTGGCAGTTTCGCGCTTTTTCGACTCGGTTACTAACTTTCCTCATTAGCTGCATTATTTGACGGGACGTATCCAGAAATTTCCTCAGGAGGGGCGCCCCAAGCTTTTGAACACGCAGTTTCTTTCGATGTGCGGCAAAATCAGAACAAATTTGAAGCAGAATAAACATCAATGATGACTCCAGGGGGAGCCGGGGACATGCTTCCCCGGAAAATTTTTGACAATTTAATTGCAATTTACATCATGCAATTTTAGTTATAGTTCAGCTACCTTTTTGACGAAATTTTCAGCTACTTTTTTGACGAAATTTTCTTTAAAAATTTTTTACCTTTAATTGTGAGTTTAATAGGCTACAACAATATTGTGGGGCCCCTACAAATGTCGGGGAGATCGAACTTTTGAGATGCCTTGATACGGCACTTCCCACCACGCTTCAAAAAACATGCAGAAAATATGACAATTTATTTGCAATGTCTTAATCGAAATAATGGGAAGGATGCAGCTGTTTTGGGGAAGCAAGTTTTGGTGTTAAACGAAAAAAAGATTTCAAAATACACGTTTAATCATTAAGTCACTGCTATGCTCACGCCCCCCTTGCAAACCTTTTACGAAATACGTTCACAAGGATTTGACCAATTTTAAAATCCCCCTTGGCCCCCCTACAAACAGTTTTTTTAGAACTAGGGAGGCCGAGCTCCCCCGGGCCTCCCCACCAAAGCAACCCTGCAAAAGTCGTTTTAACACTTGAACTACTGGCTGTTTTTTGTGCGCTATTAAGCGTCACCGTAATAAACTAAAATTAATGACAAACTGCCAAGCACAGTGGGAACTGACATGGAAAAAAGCAAGAGAAAAGTATCAAAAAACATCATCAATCCATTTGGCAATAACCAGAACTTAAAAGAACAACTGAAGTTTAAAGCAGGACTTATTTAAAGGTATATGTCATAAATCTGAACTTTTAGCGATCCGTTTGATGAACCAATTTTGATCCACTTTGCTTGCGGAGTCGCTCACCCCTTAAGGCCCTAATGCTTTTGTGAATAAAACATGGTAAACTTACAATCTTCTAAACAGCTACCATGTGCGACCTCATTCGAAACAAGGCGCATGAAATAGGAACTTAATCTTGTTGCTATATTTTATATTTGATAAAATGTGTACTTTGACAGAAGAAATCACGCTTTCGTTCATTCAACAGATCAGAAAATCGTTTGCATACAAGCGATTTTGCCTGCAGTAGCCTGCATTATTTTCAAACAAGAGCGGCGCAATTGGAGTTTAACAGCACACCCCTTAAGGCCCTAATGCTTTTGTGAATAAAACATGGTAAACCTACAATCTTCTAAACACTTACCATGTATGACCTCATTTGAAGCAAGGCGCATGAAATAGGAACTTAATCTTGTTGCTACAGTATAACCTAAAATTTGATAAAATGTGTATTTTGACAGAAGCAAACTATGCTTTCGTTCATTCAACAGATCAGAAAATCGTTTGCATACAAGCGATTTTGCCTACAGTAGCCTGCATTATTTTCAAACAAGAGCGGCGCATATGGAGTTTAACATTCTCCCCTCCCCCCCTCCGTCAGCACCTTTCTACACACACGCACACAAACAAATTAATGTTGCGTCGTAACACGTATTAAAATAATTTCCAAGAAAAAAAAACGCCGCGGTGTTCAAGACGAGGCCACTGACCAGACCTGCCCCCCCGACCGGGGGGCTCGGGGGGCGGTTTCGCCGGCCCTGCTTTTAACCCTTTGAACATACTTTTCGGCAAGTTTACGTGGTTTGGTAACAAGGTAGTCTAGAAAGCTGATGTTTTTCAACTCTGTAGTTTTCGGCTCAGCGGCAATATTTATCGCGGTTTTTGAACGACGGCTTTTGGAGCTTCGCTAACTAGTCACCGACGAACCACGCTCAAAGCAAGCAAGCATTTTTTCTTCTGCGTCTAAAGCAGCCTGTACCAAGCGCAATTTAGCCAATGCTTCGGCTTCTTCAGCTCGAGCTTTTGTTTTAGCTTTTTGCAATTTATGCGTTATTTCAAGATCTTTTATCAATTTCGATTTGTCGCACGGTAGACCGATTCGAAACTCCGCTTAGATTACTAACTCCACCGGACACTTGAGAAGCGCTGTCCAAGGGTTTAATGTTGCATTCATTATCATAATTTTCATTAGTTTCGCTAGCATTAAGTTTATCGTGGCTCTCAGAACAATTCAGCTCAGATGGCTCAACCATACCGGCCGGTTAGCACAGTTGCTAAGCGCACGCTATCGGTACGAAAGGTCTGGGTTTGATTTCCGGACCGGTCAAATCGGCACCGCCAACGGCTCGCCAGCGTTGCGCCATTTCTTCGGAGCTGTGTTGCCTAGGCGCTAAGCAGCGGAGATGGGCCTCGCCACAACACTGATCGTACTTATCGCAAATTTTATTGAGAGTTTTTGGAACCAGACGGAATCAGTCATGTCGCTAAGTGCCTCGCGATATTTTGAATACGCCAAACGCAAGTCAACGCTCTTTGAAATTTGTTCAGAGAATTTTTCATAGCTGCGACAAAACTTTAGGGGATTTATTAAACTTTTAATGTTAACCAATAACCGCCCGCGTACAGTCAGCAACTTGTGGCCAGCGCGATCCTGTGCAATAGCGTGAGTCTCATTAGTCTCGGTAGGAGAATCAGCCTGCGGCCCCGCAAAGTCACCAGGACTCTCAAAATCACATGATTGAATTTACATTTTAGTCGCATAGGTCCCCCCACTAGCCCCTCTACTTGGGGAACAAATATGAAAAGACTTTTCGGACTTAACATCAAAAAGTACACGTGCCTGAGCTCTCGAATTAGGTTTTTCCATAATAACTTGGAATAACTATAATCAAATAAGAAATTAAGAATCGTGCAAATTAAGTAAAAAACAATCAAACCGTAAATTGAGTGAATATGTCTCCAAGCTGTCCGGTGTTGAACTAGGTCTTCTTCCTTCAAAAGTGGAAGCCTAGTTGAGAAGACAAAACTTGAATTCGTTAAACTGGTGAGAATTGTCGAAATGAGATCGGTACGTGAAGACAGTTATTTTTTTGCCGATGCTTCAAACGTTGAAAATTGAAGATTGGGATTTCTTTAGTAACATAACCAGATGGAATGAGGAGAAGAAAGTTTACGACGGAGCCACAGATGTACAACTTCCGATAGGGTGTCGTACAGTTGCGTTCCGGCAAAAAAGTTGCGAGTAAGGTGCCTTTGCAACAGCAATAAGAATCACCCAGGGGGTTCGGGCAATTTCCTTTAGAGAAAGCTGCGTTTAAACTTCTTCGACCAAGAAAGTTGAAGCTAAATTCTCAAGTTTTCCAGCTCAGTTATACAACAGTCTATTTTTATGTTGAAGAACGAAACATGAGCCAAGGAGAATTTACTTCCTACGAAATCTTAACTTAGGACTTGCCCTCACTTCTTCAAACCAACTGTATGGAAATAATTGTATTGAAATAATATAACTCATAAACGCAGAACCGGGACAATTGACTGAACATTTTCTCGGCTAAGACTTGAACTTTCCATAAAAACCAATGTAAGATAACTGCAGTTATTTACACGAAGTCTTTTCTCAGAATAAAATGAAATGTTGTGTGGTTTTATGGCGCCTTATAACTAGGCTACTTAGGTCCTTTAGCGCCAGGACTAAATTTTGTCAAGAATTCACTGACGTATTTTTGGTCTCTATTCATTTCATCCTCCGCGCTACACTTATTTGCTGAGCGTTTAGTAAGTGTAACAGCAGATACCAGTTTTAAAGTTTTTGGTTTGACCCGACTGAGAATAGAACCCAGCTTCCAAAACGAACGCTTTTAACCACTAGGCCATGGCGACGGCACAGTTTAAAAGTTAAAATCCACGTAAACAAATCGCTTACGTCATAAAAACAAAAAACTAAACGGAGAAGTGCAAAGTGAACGCGCTGCAGTTTGCAACACGTTAGCAGTTACAGTACAACCCTACAGCCGCGTGAGAAACAAGACAATGCTAATGAGAATTGTAAGTTAAAATAAGATCAATTCAGGGACGCGAGTTCGAAGCTGAAACAATATTTGACGGTCGAAAACAAATAGAAACGCGTTTTTAAAGTTGAAGAATGCACTCAAGTAAGACTTGAAAGTTTTGCTTCAATTTGCAAGCGTTTAAAATTTCACGCACGTAATATCACGCTGACACGCAGTTAATTCGACAGTCTTTTCCAATTGAAAAGTTTATCTTATTGTTTTCAGATCATTGGTCCTTAGAGAAAGCAAGCAAAAAAGGTGGAAAGCAAAGCGCAATAACTTCAGCGAAATAAGCACAAAAAACGCTTAATGCCCTAATTCATTTAAAAAACCAATGGTTTCTTCAAGCTACCGAATTAATTTTAAATTGTCCGAAATTTTTCTAGTCATTTCGGAAAAATAGCCGAAATTTCTCGGCAAAAAAAAATAGGCTCCAAAGGGTCCTGGAGCATGCTCCCCCGAAAAATTTTTGAAAGTTCACGTACTGTTATAAATTTTTGCTTCTAATTTTGAGTGCTCCACGGGTATCGATACATGGCGTTCTACAAACCGGGTTTCACATAAGCCGACAAGACAACGTTTTGTTTCTCCTTGACTAGAGACATCTTTGATGCAGTACTTCAACAGCGCTGTTTTCTTCGCACTGGCCTTAAATATTTTAATCACTTTTCGTGCCACGTTTTCAGCATTTTTTTATAGCTGAAACTTTTACAAAGCACAGTGAAAATAATATGCCAACAGAGATTCGTTTTGAACAATTGAAGCGACGTCTGACCGTTCACTGGCCATTGCGGCTGCGCCATCATAACTCTGGCCAACGCAAAAAGCAAAGCTGTTGTATTTCTCTTTGCAAGCCCACGTATTAAAAGTCCAGCAAGAAAACAGTTACGCTATAGCAAGTATTTATCATAATTATCAAGAAGCTTGTTCTTGTCCACGATTAATTGGGGGGCCATTATTATTATTAAAGGGCGGTGGTGCCAGAGAAGACTGACCAGGTTCAATCCCCACTGGCACATTGTGTAGACCATTATTTAGGCCCATTACAACTTTCACCGCTTTCTCGTTTATTCAATATTTCAATGTACTACTGGCCGTATTCAGCAAGTCTTCCGGCCTGCTGTAAATACTTTGCCAGTAGGTTTATATTTAGTTTTTCGACCACCGACTTTATTGTGTTTTCTTTACCAAAAACCTTCTTTCGTAGGGCTTGGTAGTAAATGCATTCTCCAACATGGTGATTTGGAGTTTCTTCTTCCAGGTTACATTTTGGACAGGTCGATGATACGTCATGTCCCATGGTGCACCTGTGTTTCTGTAAGTTGCAGTGACCTGTGAGGACTTGCAACACTTCATTTATTCTAGGTCTTTTGAGCCTCAAAAGTTGTTGAGTTTATTGGGGCGAAGCCCATCCTACATTTTCTTTTGTTCTCAAGCAGTCCTTTCGTTCTATCCAAGATGTTTTCCATCTTTTGACACTCCAATCCTTTATTGCAGCGCGACAACTAGCATATGGGATGGAAATGAAAGGTTCAGGCCCCGAGCAGTTTAATGCTGATCCTGATTTAGCTAAGACATCCGCCTTCTCATTTCCTTGGATGCCGGTGTGGCCCGGCGTCCAGGCAACAGTGACGTCATTGTCTTTACCCAATATATTTAGGATTTTGATGCACGTTAATACTGTGTTAGACTTCACAATATTATTTTGAATTGCCAGAATTGCTGCTTGGCTATCCACTAAAATTAGAATTTTTTCATTTACAATTCTATCCATGATCAGTTTCTTTGCTACTTCACCTATAGCAAAGACTTCTGCCTGGAAGACAGTACCATGTCTTCCCAGATGGAAAAAATTTTGATCTGTTTGAGAGCCTGATGCGTATTCTATGTAAAAACTCGCACCAGCTCTTCCATTTAACTTGGATCCGTCAGTGTAGCATCTGATTATGCTTGGTTCTAAAGCATTCTCATACTGCACTGCGTCCTTGCGTTCCATAACGAGGCATTTGTACTGTTTTCCAAATACCTTTGTTTTAGTTATTAGGTCTGCTGGCATACTCAGCAAAGGCAAGTTTTCCCTTGCTTCATTGCATACGTCTACGTGACTTTTGGTTTTTCTTGTTGAACCAATTGTCTTGGCAGGCCAAAAGCCCACACGGGATAACCGATATGATCCTTTTAGTGCCTCTGACAGTATGAATTCATTAATTGGCATGATATTCAGCAGCTTCTCTAAAGCTCCTGTGGCGGTGCTGGGAAATGGTCAAGAAATCATAAAACACGCTAGTCTTTGTACTCTTGAAAGTTTTTTCTCTAGATATTTTTTATTTACTCCACCAATCCAGGATGTTCACGCGTATGTGATGACGGGTCGTATCATTGCAGTGTATATCCATCGCATGCTAGTTGGATTTAACCCCCACGCTCTGCCCACTATTTGGCTGCATTGTAATAACGCAGCAGTCGCTTTGCGAGCAATTCGTGTTATGTGAGGTTTCCAAGTAAGCTTACTATCAAGGGTTACACCTAGCAGTGTTGCTTCTTTGGAAATTTCTAGCTGGCGTCCGTTTAAACGCAAGGTTCCAAAATCTGGCTTCCTTTTGTTAGTAAACAGAACTATGTCAGTCTTTTTAGTGCTGAATTGAAGCTCTTGATTATGAGCCAAATGACTTGCAATATTTAGCGCTTTTTGAATCCTACCTTTGATCGACAGCATGTTGGTGCCAGTGACCAAAATTGCTACATCATCGGCATAGGCTTGTACATGAAAACCCCTGTTGCGTAGGTCTACCAACAAGGAGTTTAATACACAATTCCATAGATAAAGTGACAAAATACAACCTTGGGGATTCCCTTTTACTATACTTCTCTTTTAATCTTTTCACCATTTAGCTCTACTTGAACTGTGCGGTGTCTCGGTAAATTCTCAATCCAATGGACGAGAAAAGGCGACACCTTCAATTCTCGCAGAGCATCGGCAATGCCACTATGAGTGATATTATCAAAAGCACCAACAATATCCAGAAATATTCCTAGTGCTGTTCTTTTCTTTGCCAAGCTTAGTTCTATGCGTCGTGCAAATTCGTGCACTGCAGTTTCAGTTGAAATTCCTGCTCTGAATCCATACTGGAACGCAGAAAACCTTGCTTGCAAATTAGAATCATCATTAAAATGATACAGTACTAACCTTTCCAACCATTTAAGTTGAAAGGAAGTTAAAGTGATCATCCGGAAAGACTTAACTTCATGATAGTCTTCTTTACCGGGTTTAGGGATGAAGATACCAGTCCCTTCCTTCCATGATTTCGGCACATAGCTGTACTTCAAGCACATTTGGAAAATGGTTTGGTATATATTTCTAATACTATTCCAGCCTTTTTGTAGTAGAACCGGGTAAATACCGTCTGGTCCCGGCGTCTTAAATAGTAGAAATTCGTTTATTGCTCTTTCCATCTTTTCAAGTGAACAGATGGAGCTAACAATTTCGTCGTACGTTGGTAACACAGCAGTGTTATCATTTGGTTCTTCTGCTGCTTTACTATAGTTTACCTCTCGACTATCCGGTGCTAGGGTGTCTAGGAGGCAATTCATAGTCTCAACAGAAGATTCGGTGAATTCACCATTAGGTCTTAAAACGTTGCTCACTTGCACCGTTTCGTTTCGACGCATAATTTTAGCCAGCCGAGCGGTTGCACAGTGGCTATTCATCGATTCCGTAAAAAGACGCCAGGAATCTCTCTTGGCTTGTCTTACGGCATTTTTAAAAATCAATTGGGCCTGCTTAAAAGCTTCCCAATCGTTTCCGAGTTTTGATTTGATGGTTTTACGTTGGGCTTTACGAGCCTCTCTGCGGAGACAAGTTAGCTCTGTATTCCACCAAACATTGTCAGTTTTACGACGGACCTTACGCTGAGGGCAAGATACATTGTAAGATTTAATTATCTGTGATTGAACGGTTGATGCCAGTTTTTCTACATCATCTACTGATGATATGCTAACTGGTGTACTGTTCAAATCATGTAACCTGTGATCAAGTTCGTTTGCATACTTATTCCAGCAAGTTCGTCTAACGTTCCTGATCATTTTTGTTCGTTTGGTGCCACTTTGAACTCTAAGCCTAATATACATGTGATCTGAAAAGGATGGCACATCACTGACATGCCAGTCACTTAAACAGCTCTCAGCATTTCGGTTTATTAGAGTCAGATCTAGCACTTCTTCTCTTTTCCTCGTTCTGAAGGTGGGTTATTTGCCCACATTACAGATGTGCAAGTTCGCACTAGCACAGAACATAAGCAAATCCATACCTCTTGTATTGACGTTGGAGGAGCCCCATACTGTGTGATGTGCGTTTGCATCAGTTCCTATAACGGTAGGAATTTTATCTCTGTCACTGAATGACAGCAGCTCTTTCAGAATTCCTGGTGGAGCTGGTTCTTCCAAAGCCATGTACGCCGATACAAAGACAAAGCTATCTCCTTCTCGTCTTACATTTTTAACTCTAACTGCTACCACATCTTCACTACAAAATTGTGGTATGAGAGAGCATGTCATATCAGAAGTGACATAAATACATGCTCGGGGACGTTTATCTTTTTTATTACCTAGAAAAGTTTCCATCCCCTGAGTTTACTTCTGATTGCACCTCCATAAGTCCAGGGTTCCTGAATTAGGACTATACCTGAACGAATGTTTTTTGTTACTTCACATAAGTTATAACTAGCGGCCTTACTTCTGTGAAGATTAATCTGCCAGCATTTAAATCTATTCGACTTGGTTTTTCGTGCTGGGATTTGTTTTTGATTACTTGAAGCGTTTGTTGCAGATCTATTGCTCATACACGGTTTGAATTTTGAAAATACAACAATTTTGCCTCAAGGTATTGATTATCAGTCTACTTTAGTTGGAACTGGTTGCCTTCGAACCCTGATGAGGGTTCTCAGGCTCCTCAGCTTCTTCCGAAGCAGCTCTGACGTTCTCGATTGAGTGCTAGAAGACTCCATCGACCTTTTCGTTGATGCAGAGTTGCACGCAGTTTGAAAATTATCTCCAGAGTTAGTGAGGTTCAAACCCTCCAACCCCTTCCACAATCATTCTCGCTGCTTCCGCTTCTCATTTCTTTCATAATTTTTTCCTCGACGCCACTCAGACGTGCTAC
This sequence comes from Trididemnum miniatum, assembly GCA_964006365.1. Classification (NCBI taxonomy): domain Eukaryota; kingdom Metazoa; phylum Chordata; class Ascidiacea; order Aplousobranchia; family Didemnidae; genus Trididemnum; species Trididemnum miniatum. The sequence continues at coordinate 21,940,413 of OZ023239.1, forward strand.
CAACGTCCGGAGACATTGATGGATTCTGAGTGAGCGAACCGGATATTTGAGCGGTATTCGACTTTTCAATCGACAATGCCGCTGAAACTGTTGCCTCTTGATTTGCCAGAGGCTTCTCCTCCAACAGAAGAGAAGTCCAGGTTGAAGGCAATTTTTTCGCAATTGTCTCCACCTCAACCCTTGCAGGAGTAGAGGCTTTGAATAGCTGAGTACTCTCACTGCCGCGGAATAGTTCAAGAACTGTTCGCTGTGACAGTGGTTCTTTCCTTGTCAGGGGAACAAACCGTAGAGTTTTCTTTTTTCGTTTATTTTCCATTCATAAAGTTTTGGTTTTTAAAACCTAAAGACCAGATTTGAAAAAAAAAATTGTTATTTGGCCACGTCAAGTCTCGCAGCTGGGCCCAGGCAACTATGTGCAATGGACTTGTCATTCTGCGCAGTGGCCTCAGGAATGCCCCCCCAATACAACTGCAGGCCCCCTCCCAGTCGCCAACTGGAGCTACAATTGCATGGAGATTTCCACAAGCTGACGGAGGCAGCCCCCCCAATTGGCTAGATCAGGGGCGGGCCTCTGAACTATCTTGCGGCCGCGGTACGGAGCGCGTTTTAGACCGGTACCCTCTACAACTATGAGATTCCATTGCAATCATCTGAAATCCAGTCATGCAATTATGACATGTCCCATATAAACAATTTTTGGTGCCTACCACCCGCATCCTCGCTAATGCCAAACCTGCATTGTCCACTCCCTCCTTCACAGCTCGTCTTCTCATCCGCTAGGAAAAGAAGCCGAAATGCTGCAAGGAGTAAATTCAACAGGTAAGGCCGTTGCTAAGACTAAGTTGGCAGACACAAAAAGTAAAAATGCCAGAGCCTGTTTAGCCAACATTACTATGTTGTTTCCACCGGACACCACGTGGAGGCGAGGTTGGTCTTATGTCCAGCATTGGGGGGCCATGGCCTCCGTGCCCCCCTCTACTGGCTCCACCCTTGCCTACTGTAAAAACGCATTTTCGAGAATGGTGGTGTTTTCGACACGACTGAGAGGTGGGACTTAACTTTGTTTTGGACGTTCTGCAGTCGTGTGAGTACTAAGCAGGAATTTTTGTTGGGGAATTTAGTGACGCCACATGGTGATGACGTAGGGATATGGCAATTAGCGTAGCTCAGAGGCATAGGCCTATATGAAGAGCATCCAACTGTAACGGTCGAATATGAATTACTACACAATTGCAGTTAACCATGACTACGCTTCTACATACTGCCATGACTAAGGAAACAACCGAGATGTTTCATTCAAACTTCACTTGATTATTTGCGCTTCATTTGAGGAGGAAAAAAGTTTTAATAGAAACTCAAGTTGTTGAGGAAAAAATTTTGCTACGTCACAATCACAGGTGCAGCCAGTGCAGGGGGTAAAAAAGTCAATTGATTCCCCTAAAATTTTCAAGAGCCACCAAATTGATATAACCAACGTACTCGCAATATGCAGAGATTCTGAAGACGATAGTTTCTCCAAGTTACTGTCTTGAGAAGTGAAAGCCAGCGGAGCATAAGAAAAAATTCCATTTCTGCAGAAACATTTTTGAAAATCAAAATAAATTTTGCATCAGAGAAATTCCCTTATCACACGATTTAGGTCAATTATAGTTCAAGCATTTACAGCGTCAACTTCATCAGATACTTCAAAGGACATAATCGGCGTGTCTGGGAGCGGAGCATCCCAGCTGCTGAAACAGGCAAACAAGCACGTAAAAAAATTTTACCTCCCCCACCCCTTGGCCTTTTTAAATCTTTCGCTAGTCTGATCTTCTCGGGCAAATTTCAACCTTTTTTTTTCTTTTTTCTATTGAAACAGTATTGATTTAGCGTTTCACATTTTAATGATTTTTCAACAAGTTTTGTAACTGTGTGCATAGTTTATGTAGAGATGCCATTTACAAAACTCTGACTTATTACTTGCTTCGCAGCAGCGTAAATGACTAAAATGAGAAATAAAAAAAAATTAAATAAGATAAAAAAGATGGACAGGACATAAAAAACATCATAGCTAGGGCAAGTTTTTGCAACTTTTATCACAACTTTCAACAGCTTCCAAAACACTTAGACTCTACGTCAGTAGTTACTAATTCGTTTTAAAGCCCGCACCCCTTTGGCAAGGAAAAATCATTCTCGCCCCCCTTGCACAGTACTTCATTCACGCTTGTTTCTGTACAAACAGTGGCGTAGCGAGAAATTTTTGAAAGGGGGGAGGAGCTATAATTTCTACATTTTTTCAAGCTTATTTCTTGTCTGCAAAACTAATTTGAAGCTGATGGAGAAATAGGAAAAGCTCTAGGGGGTCCGGGAGCATACTCCCCAAAAAAATTTTCAAAAGTTACATGCTGTAATGTCTATTTTAGTGCTTTTTGAATAGTTTTCAGGCAAATTTTGTTTCAAATTTTTGACCTTAATTCTGAGTGCTTTGCCAAATATGATGCATTTTGTTCGCACATTTTTGATTATCTGCGCTTAAAGCGTAAGGCTTATTGCTATCAAAAAGGTTTGAAATTATGGAAAAGTTATATGCATCAAAAGCATTTTTGAAATGGCTGATGGGAGGATACATGCTCTTCATTCTATCTCCCTGTATCCGCCCCTGGCCATAAGCTACAGATACCATCAAAAGAGTCTGGCATATTTCAGTCACTTGGCACCATTAATTTTCTTCTTGTTTACTAATAGGCGGATTCAAAAGGGAAAAAAGGGGCATGGCCCAATCGCACACAGACACATTTCAAACGTCACAAACACACAGCTAGGGAGAATCAACGATACCGTTCATCAGCGCTAAAATTGGCAAGTTCTTTTCGCACCCCCAGAAGTCTTTTCTTGCACCCCTTACTTGGCAGCCGCTGCTCAACGTTGTTCAGTGTTTCAAGCTGTTTCCATAAATTTTATTTTGCAACTTTTTTCGATTTTACGTGCAACTTTTTATTGCAACTTATTAAATTTTTGCGCAAAGTGTGAAAGTGAAAATGTGATTTGAAAATTATGCTTTGAAACCAGCAGAAAATTTTAGTTTAATTGTAGTATTTTCTTTGAATTGTTTAAAGAACGAGCTTTGTGACGGATGGGTTATTTCTCAACAGTTGTTTTGTATTATTAAAGTTCAGCCGCAATCGTAGAGGTTCAAGTACCACTGCGTCAGAACCAGGGTTGGTTGTTATGTCTAACCTCGTTGTGCACAGTCCTAAATCCAACCTTTTTCTACAACTTTCTTTAAAAATAAATGTAACTTTTTAGTACAACTTTTCTTAAAAATAAATGCAACTTTTTCAGAATTTTAGTGCAACAAAAACTTGCCCTTATCTTAACAATATTGCCGGCAAGCTCTGTGCGAAAAAAAGGCTGATTGTTTCAAAAAAAGAGCTGCGTTCTTGCGTAAACATATTAATGTACAAACAATTTGAATTCTCGCACTATACTGTTTGCTGGATAAAACTATTCCCGAAATTCGCAAATTTTGTCTCAAAGCGCTTTGAGATGAAGAAACTTTTCCAACTGGCATAAAATCTGAACCTCGGGTTAAGCACACCAAAGCAATAAAGAAAAACGGTAACAATTTCTAAAAAATGTTAAAATAACTAACTTAACGCGGAAAAACATGCTTTTTTGCAATATTTCCATGCTGATTCTGCAGGTACATGAAAACTCAACTGATAAAATCGATTAGAAGACAAACCACGTCAGTTTAAATCAGTGATTCTCAAACTTTTTTAAGTTTTCGACTTTACTGTTTCAAAAATTTTTTTGCTATCACTCACACTTCTTTATTTTTAAGCATAAATTTCCACGCAAAATCAAGTGGAGAGCAAAAAATATAGTCATCACGTCCACACATGTTCAATCAAGTACAATTCAATGGGTTAATTTATCAGAAACCCGCAACCTCCTTGCGGTCCTCCTAAAGCTGCTTCGCGGACCCCAAGGGGACCTTGGTTCCCAGTTTGAGAACCACTGGTTTAAATAGTAGGGCATAGTGGGGTGATGTAGGCCACCGGGTAATGTCGGCCAGTCAGCAATTGTATCTTCGTTTTTTCGGCCAAGTAAGGCAATACAAATGTTTCTCAACAAAAGCCTACCACCAGTGACCTCCGCACAATTTGTTCAGTCAGTTTAAAATCCCCAAAATTTCGGCAAAATTGAAGATCCCAAGAACTGTAGCTCCGTTTGCCAACTATACTGTTTTGACCAGTGAGCAGATGAAAAGTGGGTATGCTATACCATTTGCGCGAACTGCTGACAGCATATTTCATACGCAACTGAGCAGAGTAAAAGTCTCATCGGATATAAATGTAGAGCTTGTCAGTAATTGTGGTTTCTTTCAAATAAAGTTGATTATAGAAACTGCTCTGAAAAAACAAAATACATTTAAAAACGATAGGCTAAAAGTGGCTGTCAATTGTAAATGTGCCGTATGTTCAGCCAACAATGTTCTCTAAGTTAATATTATATCTTGCATAATTTGCGTCTTGGTGAGCCGTGTTTTGGTCGATAGACGACTGCCAATTGCAATACATGCGTTCTTTTAGCAGTGACTGTCATTTGTCACAGATCACGAGCGTAGAAATTGACAGATAGCTTCGGAATACCGAAAATACGTGAATATATGCCCAGTTTTAGTCCCTACCGACGTTAGAATATTTGGTGGCCGCTGGCCAACAATACCTTTAATTGGCCAGCATTACCCTAATTTAATACTCACTCTTGCAACACCGACAACGGTCGACTTTTACCGGAATTAACCGACATTAGCCAGTATTTCACATTCGCTAAGAGTATATGAATCAAAAAAGTAGTCGGTGACCATCGTGCATCAAGTATTGTTGAAATAAAAACAAAAACTCCACCAATAACCAAATGTGTCCGACATTACCCCACTATTCCCTATCAGTTTGACAATTTTTTGTGAAGTATTGACGACAGTCTGAATTTCGTATTCTAAGAATGCCACAGCGATGCGAAAATGAAAAACAAAACAGCTTGACAAATTATTTGATCTTGATTTTAATGCGCTATCAAAAACTTGGCCGCGTTATCCCCAACCATTATTTACTATTATAGCGAACAAATTAGAGATCACTACTAGTTCCACTTAGCTATTTCGAATCATGAGCTTTGCTTGTTTTCTTGGAATGGAAGTGAAGTCTAACATTTTATTACCTTCCTACTCAGTTATGCTTTTTTCCGACCAGTATTGAGACCAGTGGATTCACAAAACGATTGTTACACTAGATTAGCCACCACTATTGGGCAGGTCGACTGTAATGACCACGAAGAGTGGTCTTTCGCTGCTCAGTTTTGCTGCTGCATGACTAGCATTCAATGACCATGAAATAGCTATTGCAATTACAGTAGATATGCTATCTACTGTAATTGCAATAGCTGTTTCATGGTCATTGAATGCTAGCGTGAACGAAAAAGACTTGATAGTGAATGGGAAGCAGTCGCTAACAAATTATTAAGTCGCGATAAATAAACATTTTGACATCAGATTCTAATATAATTCTTTTTCTTTTTTTTTTGCAGATAGTCTCCAAAGCTGCAAAAGATGTTTCAAATACTGCCAAAACGGTAGCTTCAACAAACATCACTGTTGGATCCAAATCGTTTTCTTTGTCTTTACTTATGCGAAAAGTATTTGTATCGTTTCAAGGATATTGGCCAGAAACAGTCGGTATAGCGATAGGATCATCAGTGGTTTTATGCTTTTTGATGACTCTTGTTTTCTTATTTTGCACTCGAGCATTACTGTTTGTTGTTGTGCTCTTGGGAATATCTGGAAGCTGTTTACTGACTGGTTATATGTGGTTCCAGTATTATTTAGCCGTAACCGAAGAAAATTTAGAGAAAAACGAAACACTTGCTATGGAACCAGCGCACCAAAATGTGTTGGATTATATAAAAAGTGCTCCCAAAAAAGCAGTAATGAAAACAATCACTTTTGTTAACTTGTCGCAATACGACGTCTTCACTTATGATACCACCAAAGACAAAAGCCAGTTTGAAAATCGAATTGGAAGGGATGAAGAAGCGGATCCGCAATCCGCCTTGTTTTGGGCAATCGGAATGTCTGTGATCTGTATCCTTGTCATAGCTCTGGCTATATGGTTTCGAAAACACATGAGCGTGGTGATAACGCTATTTGACGAAGCTAGTAACGCCATTTTCCACGTCCCATGTATCATAGTACAGCCGTTAGTAACTTTCATTTTCGTGATTTTACTGTTCATATATTTTTTTGCAATATCCGCTTTTTTGTTCGCTATAGATATGCCTGTTATCGACAGACGTGGGTTTGTCAGTTTCGAGTTAGACAACAAAACATCTCACGAGGGGCTGTTTGTTGCTCATCTATTCGGCTGTTGGTGGTTTTGGGAATTCATGCTAGCTTGTGAATGCATTATCGTAGCAGGAGCTTTGGCAGACTGGTTTTTTAAACGTCCGCAAAACTCATGTTGCCCCACAATGACTCCTACCTTGTACGTACTGTGTTACCAACTGGGAACCGCAGCGTTTGGCTCATTGATAATAACATTAGTTAATTCAGTCAGGGTAGTAGTGAAGTATGTACGAAAAAAACTTCAGAAAAAATTCGGTATTTGCAAGAACGATGAGGATCTTTGCGGTACCGGTTGTTGTTTATGCGCAGCGAAGATTATCTCCTTTGTAAATAGTAATGCTTATGTTTGCGCAGCCATTTCGGGAACCAGTTTCTGCGATTCTGGACAACGAGCTTTGGTACTGCTTGCCAATAATCTTTCCACAACGTGGATCCTACAGTGCTCGCAAACCATATTTTTGTTTCTTGCGAAGGTGGCTGTCGCCGTTTTGTCTGGAACAATAGCTTTTTTCTATTTTCGATACAATCTTGGCCCGGAGGCAGATAAGTCCGACTATTTGTTCCTTGTGTTCATAGCTGGAGTTATTGCTTGGATGATTGCTAGAGTTTTTTTCAGCACTTACGGTCAGACTTTGAATACGATGTTTCTTTGCTACGCAGAAGATAAATTTCGCCATAACGGCCAAGCTTTGTACGTTAAGGAGAAGAAAAAAGGCGCTTTTGATTCAGCGCATGCACGATTTGAACGTGAAGCGTTGCATCCCTCTGCTTGGAGTATTCATGAAAAAATAGAACAAAACAACCATGAACGTGATTGCTTTTGCATGCCGACTGATGCAGGAAATGAGCTTTGTTTTACGGAGGAAGAGCAGGAAACAGTTTTAATGATGCGAAAGATTTTTCGGGAGATATCGCAAAGAAATTAAGTGTGATGAATTATATAACTTAATTTAAAACGTTTAAGTTGTTGCTAATTGTGTAAGCATTTTTGATTCTGTCGTATATTTATATGATATGTTAAGCCTAAGCAATTTGAAGTTGCGGCTTGTTGTATTTCCATAAGTTCACTAGTGTTAAGCGATGTTTATCTGCCTCGGAAAACCTTAGTAGCGTGAAACAGACTATGTGGTCATTTTTCATAACTATATACCGGCCGGATGGCATAAAAGGTTACAAACATCGCTAAGGTTGCGTGAAGTCGAATATTCGTTTCTCGGGCCCGTGAAAAAATTGGACGTACTCCCCAACGGCTCGCCATCGCTGCGGTGTGCTTTCGGAGCTGAGCCGCGGAGATGGATCCCGCCAATAGTTACTAACACCGCGAGCATAATAAATACTTGGTTTTAAGTTGTTTAGGTGCTAGTTGTGCATTTCAAGCTTTTTTATTTTCATATTATTCTACGAAGTATGTCTACACATAGTTGTTCCTGTCAACAATTATGGTCAAATGAGATTCCTTGCCACTTCTTATTGCGCAATAGCGAAAGTTTGCTTCCACCCAAATTTCGCGTTTCTTTCCCAAACGTTAGTTTGAATCAAAGTTGAATCAATTACAGCAAAAGAGATTAATTATAATTACAATTACAATTTCACATGGCCACTTTGCAATATCACATCACAATTCCTTTGAAGTAAATAGCTCAAATTACACTGCACAATTACTCTAATACTACTGCAATTAAACGGTATGATTATACATACAATTTTATCGTGTTGCGCCGCAATATACTCTTGCAAAGAGTATTGTTAATACTACACCGGGCACAAAGAACAAATGCAAGAGTTGAAATGCTTTGATGCTAATGCCAAGGATAAATGATACAGTTAAAAATGTAAAAGCAAAAAGTTCGGATGAATTTGATAAGTACAGAGTGATTGCAATTTGTACAAGGCTTTAAAATTTCGAAAACAAAAAAAAAAAACTCAGTCGCAATTATGATTACAATAACATTAAATAGTGTCACGAATTGATGTCAACTTACTATAATTGTGAATGATGCAACTCTGACTTGAATGTTGATAATTTTAACTACAAGCAGTTCAAATTTTTTGGGGAATGGATTTTGTTTGTGAAATTGTATTGTTACCGGGAAGATAAGTTCAATTTAAAATCCAGTTATAATAAATTTTTCAGCTTCAACTGTAAATATGTAGGACTTCGAATTATGAAGGAGTTTGTAAAGCAGAAACGAGCTATATGGCAACATTTCCGTGACAAATACGGATTTTCATGGGCATTCAGCAACGTGGACTGTCGGCGCCAAAGGTTGAATTACCATGAAAGCCCTATTTACTTGGGCAGAACCGTTGGTATTTAGCCAACTGTACTGGACAGGCAACCTACCTAAAGAGCACTCTGCGCACTTTTTCAGGTAGAAAAAGCAGCGTGGAGCATACAAGCAAAGTCTTTAGCAGCGACTTGGCCTAGCGTTACCGAGCGCGGACGGCGGATCTTGCGTGAAGGATTCGATTCGCGGCTAGGGCCGATCGCTTTTGACAAGTGTACACCGGATGCTGGTCGCTTGAGCGCATGCTCCCTTCGCAGTTCCCTGCAAAAAAAAGAAGAGAAAAAAAGCGTAAATAAGTGTAGGTTGTCATAATTTCTTTGTAATGAAAGCATCGTGTACCTGACAATTGATGCTAACCTACTGGGGTTCGACAGGTGAAGTATTGACTCACAAATAAAAGCCGAGACGCTAAAACAGTGTCGAATAGCAGCAAACTGCACTAAAATCAAAACCGGCAAACTTTGTTTCAAGTGCAACAAAAGTGTATGTGACAATCAGTGATGGAGTCGCATACTCAACTTCCGCGTACGAGTACCGCAAAAAACTTCCAGTACGAGTACAAGTACTGATATTGAAAAATGTACTCGAGTACTAGTACCGTAAAAAAGTTCGAGTACTTTTACAAGTTCAGCAAAAGAACAATTTTTAAGTTGTAACAGCTCAAAGTTTGTCGCAAAAACGTAAACGAATACGTTTTTTCAGTGTTTGGGATGTTGAGAAGGCGCATCAATTTATTTTCGGGTTTTATTGGCTGTAGTTTGCTATCGAAAGTTCATCTTGTTTGTTAGTTTGTTACTTCTAGCGAAAGCCAAACGTACTCGTGTACTCGGCGATTTTTTTGACCGAGTACCGAGTACCTTGACCGTCAAGTACGAGTACTAACCGAGTATCAGGGGTTGCGAGTACGAGTACCCCAAAAGTGGTACTCAAGTAGTACTCGAGTACGAGTGCAATACTCGACTACTCCATCACTGGTGACTAGTGCACCGCCAAAGAGTTGTATATTTTGCGATATGGTCTAGCGATACCGCCGCAGGTGACAAATTTTACGCGACGGATTCGATTTATGGGGGGATCGAACCGTTGTGTTTGACATATTACGTTTGACATATCTACACCGGGTGGTTGCAGACTGGAAGAGCACAAGTTCTCTTTGCAGTCACCCTAAACCACCGTTGAATTTTCGGTTCACGATATTTTGAAAATAACCGCGTCTCTCATGATTTTTTGAATGTGTTTTATGGGCAGCGACTTATATTTTGAAGCAATTTGCAACTTTGTGTCCAGTTTTTGCCTTTTTTTCGAATACAACTGCTTTTTGAGGATTGAGTTACGTGAACTGAGTATTTTTCTGACACTTTAGTTGCAACCACACCTAGCATATTCTCGTAAAAACGCAAATCTTAAGAAGCGGTCAAAATGACGGCTGTTGGCCGTTGAGGGCTTGCCGCTGCTCCGGCTATTCTAGTGTTAAAAGCTCGACGGGCCTAAAGCTACTGTATTATGGCCATTGAGGGCATACATTTCAGCCTCCTCCAAAGTACCATTAAATTTATTTAGGCTTACTGTAAAGAAAAGAAAAATGTACGCAATTGTGTTTTTTGTTACAACAAATTATTTACCATACCCACATAGGCGTCGCTTTTTTGATGAAGTAATAGATTCGATCGATCAGATAAATAATTTTGAAGCAATGAATATGGGACGAAAACAGATTAAGGAAGAAAGATAAAGCTGCTGTAATTCTCAAAACAGTTTCGAGAATTACAGCAATTTTGAAGGAATTTATAAGCATTACCTCTAATGTCATAATGATAAAACTTAGTCATTAAAAATTCGTGATTAACAGTATCAAAAGCTTTCCTCAAGTTTAATATAATACAAACTTCGTATTTTGAGGTGAGCATTATCTGGACATTGTGTTACCACGTTTAGTAAGGCTAAGCTAGAGGAGTGTTTTTCACGAAAACCACACTGACAATTAAAAAATAGGTTATCATTGTCAAAAAATTTGAGTAAGCGAATTTTAATAGATTTTTCAATAATCTTGGAAATATTGGAAAGAAGGGAAATAGGTCGAAAATTGTTTTTTTCGTTTATATTTCCTGATTTATTGACTAGTATTACTTTTGCTTTTTTTAATGCACGATGGAAACATACCAAATGTAAAGAGAAGAGAAGTTAAGTTTGCCAAAACTGGAGAAGTAACAATGGCAGCCAATGCTCCCTCCAATTTTTTGTAGTCTGTGAGCACAGAAACTTTGGCGAGTGCGCACTTTTTTTTGTGCAGCAACTTATGAATGAAAAAAAAACGTCATCACGTCCGCAGATGTCCAATTTTTCGTTCATCAACCCCGCACCCCTGGTTAAGAAAGCCTGTTTTAGCAAGTAAAGAAACAATTTTCTCCAACTTGCCTACCGAGAACATTGCTTCATCTATTCTAGAGCAAGGGTTCTTTACCTTTTTTGTCTCGTTTACCCCTTGCCACAAAAAAAGGTATAATTTACCTCCAGTGTACCACTTAACTGCTTTTTGAATAGGGAAAATTCAAGTTTTTTTTAGTCCTTAATTCAGAAAATTTATCCCCAGGGGTGAATTTACCCCCGGTTAAGCACCCTTGATCTAGAGGTAGGGGGTACATGGGCATGTCTTGAAAAACATGTCGTCACCCCCTTATTTCATGTCAAAACACACAAATATCAAGTTGTAACAATTTTTTGAAGCATTCAAAAATTGCCACCTGTTCTTGTTTTTTTTTCTCAAAAATATCAAAATTTAAAAAAAATTTTTTGTCCAATTGTGTATGTTTGTTCAATAACAGGAAAAATCAATGGTTTTCGTTCATAGAGTTTTGGAAGACAGATTACTTAAAAATTGAGATCACGCTTGAGTGATTTTCAGAAAAAATTCGAAAATTTTTGTTTTTAAATGCTGATTTGCTGCCTTAAAATCGATCACAACCTATTGGTAGAAGTGGGCTATCATGTTTCAAACTTTGCTCAAAGCACTGTCAAATGCCAATGCAATGTGAGTCATATTAAATCACAGAAATCGATTGATGCGAGAATCGAACTTCCAATCTCTGTTGACTTCAATGTCGAGGATTTGTTCAGGTTGTACCGGTACGTTTTGAACATCAGCTTGAAGCGAGTATCGCCACCACTTATTTGCACCAATTTTCTCTCGACACAGAGGGTCTAATGATGGGCACCTGTCCTTCAATCTTTCATCCATGGACTTTACATAAGTGATATACCAATTCTAACCTTGATTTTTTTCCTTTTGCCAATTCACAGCACATAATTGGTTTATGTCTAAAGAAATACCAGTTGTGGTTACACCTTTATTATCAACATCAGCTCTTGCTGATAGAGATTGAGATTGCGAAAGGATTGCTAGCACATACTTGTTTGATGGCATATTTTCAAAAGTACAGATTGATGCTTCATCATTGGGAGAGGAGGCTTCCAATAATATCGATAGGTTTTCCAGCTTCTCTTAATGGCATAATACCATTTTGTCAATACAGTTTTAGGTATTGCATCTTGTCAGTCTTGTGAGTATTTGCATAGTATGCCATTTTAGTTTTGACAATGAACTCTGTTTGACCCTGTATCTTGCTTAAAATTTCTAACAGTTCCTCAGCTGTTGTACTTGGCCCAGACCAGGTTTTGCAGTCCGCAAGAAGCTTTTTCGAGTGGTCAGTTGCACTTCTCTTCTTTGCCATTTTTAGTTCAAACCGAGCCTTAAGCTTAGATTTTTGTTTTGCGTTCCATCTTCTTTCTTGTTGCATCAAAAGTGTCGTTATTTGCTTTGATTTACTTTGCACTTTAGATTGATTGTCTTTGTATAAACACAAATCGTTTCGATTTGACGCACCTATTAATTTCTTGTTTCTAGATTTAGAGGCCTTTGTAGCACGTTTGTCAAATATGGCAAGATTTCCTTTCTTCTGCTAGATCATTTGTTGATAGACCTAGCAGTTGTGTTTTTGTCAAACTATAGATATAACTTGCTCGTGGTGTTTGGTTTGCATCTGCAAAGCCAAACTCTCTTCCACATTGAAGCTTAAAGCCAGCAGCTGTTGCTTGACACATCTTTTCAAGAATATGCCGAGATAATTCATCATTTGGTTTTTGTATTTGCACTCCTCACATATTCACTACCAGGGGCGTAGCCAGCGGAATATTTAGGGGGGGGCCAAATTACAGTAGGTCAAGAACTTCAAAAGCATGGCCTGTTCAGGCCAAGGCGTTAGGCTCACGCTGTCTTCCCCTATTTCGATTTTTGCCTCAAGTTATTCATATTTATTTATTTTGTTTAGGGACAGAGGCGTCGTGCAGCCAAAAAATTTGTAGAGGCCTGTGTAACAACTTAAACAGATACTGATCACAGGTTCACAAACTTTGTAAAAGCCGCATTTAGCATTGAGTACCGGTAACATCACGAAAAAAGAAAGTGAAGAAAAGATACCAAAACATGTCGTGATGCCCTAATTTTTGGATAACAAATCAAAATTTATTTTCATGTCTCAAACCGCTTCTTAATTATGGATATTATGCACAATCAGTGTGGCCCCATGATTTAACAAAGGGGAAAGGACATTCTTGGGGGGGGGGGCGAAGCCCCAGCCGCGGTCTGTTGGGGTAGCCCCCAGCCGCCAACGGATTTTTACGCGGTTTTCACATAAAAAACACTCGTTTAGATGGCCGAGTGGTATAGAGCGTCTGTCTCATGAGCTGTAGACTTGGGTTTGATTCCGAGTCGGGTCAAACCAATGACTTCAAAATTGGTATTCACAGCTTTCCTGCTTGACGTTCAGCATTAAAAGGACAGTGTGGAGAACAAGCCCGCAAGATTACTTGTTGTGTCGTTGGGAAAGGCACTTAGCGGGATTCCCCCATCTTGGTGTGGTGGACAGATGGCCGGCAACTCCTAAGCGAGCTCGTATAGCGCTTTGATCGCTTTCTCGTGATAGGAGGATAAATATGCAACTAAATAAAAAGTTTCAGCACACTCTCATATCGAAAGAGGACATACCGGTGTCCTGCAGTGAGTGCAGTTGCTATTACAATGTCAGACAATACAAAAATGTTTTAGTAGTCTACGTATAAAACCAGAATCTGGGCTAAAATAAATAAAAGAAGGCTGCAATTATTATTAGTTTAGACACGTTTGATGGGATCACGTGTATAGGTGTGTTCTATAGGCTATAATCTTTAACAACGCATGCAAAATGTTTTCTAAATTTTGACTACAGATCAAGAAACTAACTTCGCTCTTGAGTCGAAGTGATTGATTGAAGCAACAGTTAAAAAACAACAAAATAGAATTTATGGTTTAAGAAGGGGGGGGGGGGTATGAGGTTAGTTTGAAGGATGAAAACGAAATGGCACTGGCTAAATTTTTTATATTTTAGTTTTCAAATTCTAAAATTACAAAAAGCGACACATCTCAGAAAATTTGGGGGGGCGCGGGACCCCTTTCCCCAATGGCACGACGCCACTGTTTACGGATGAATATGGAGTTAATTATTTACTGTAGACTTAGGCCGGCAACCCTTGTTCGCTAATCGCTACCCTAATACTAATCAAACTGCCTTCTGCACGGCATTATATAACAAAATCCAATGATTTTGTCACCGTGTGGTATGCACGAACAAGACACGCATAGAACAACAAACACTACGAAAAAGTCCCTATTCTTCCTAAAATAATTATTAATTGAACATTCTTTCCTTTTGCTCGCCATATTCGATTGCCTTTCTGCGATACAGTTTTGCTTTTTCTCTGTTCTTACGCTTAAATATTTGATCCCATTGCGCTGTTTTGATGCAATAATGCTTCACAAGGGCTTTTTGTAGAGAAGTTATGTCGAAATTGAAATGGCGCAAAAATTAGTCGTAAATGAAAAAGTGGTAAAGATGAGGGAGCTTTTGAAACAAAGTTTACAGTATTTTATAAGAATGTTTTAATTACCCTTCAGATTAAGCTTCGTCAAAAAGAGGGGGGGCAGTGCCCCGGTGGCCTCCCCCCTGGCTACGCCACTAATATTCATGAAGGGTCGATAGGTTTTTTTGGCAGAGTTCGTCATACAGGGTATGATCTCAACCGAGTCCGATTGTGAGCATTTTTCGATTATGTGTAAAAATGGAAATATGACACCCACTCGCTCCGCCGCAACTTACATTTTCGAGCTTTTTCTTTGAGTTGCCACGAAAAAATCCCGATTGCTGCATCATACCATGTAGGTAGCTTGTCACCAAACACAAATACTAGCTTTTCTTTCATTGTTAAGTTTAAGTAGCAATCCAAAGTATCCAAAACATTACGAATAACACTGCTAATGTGCTGCAAGTAAGCACTTCCAATTAAAAAAAAATTATCTTTTTAAGGCAACTTTGAGGCAACTTTGTGGTGATAATCTGTTGAAATGCATGAAAATAACTCCCAATTGCAAAGTATTTTTAATGTTTGAGTAGCGATTCAATATATTTGAGTAGCGATTCATTGCAGTTTGAAAGTTTGAAAGCTAAAAAAAAATCATGAAAATAGGGAAAATATTATTTTCAAACAAACAATGGCGGCAATTTTTGTTTCTAAAATGAATTATATATTTTTTTTGCTCACATTGTCATATTGGGACCCTAAGATTTCGTTTTAGCTCATGATGGCTTGATTCTGAGCGCATCACCTCCAGCACCTCCTGTACCCCCTACCTCTACTTCATCATGATACAGTATGTTTGTGCGCAGTCTCTAAAAGCCGTGTGCGCGCGCACATGCCCACAGCTTAGAGCAGCGCCGCATAACCTTTTTTGTCTGTTTCCCAAAATAGACTTTTATCGTGATCGAATTTCCCATCCGGCTATTTTAGTCAAAGTTAACATGAGACATTTTACACATAACCAATAGGTTTTGAAAGACCAACAGAACACCCAAACAAACTGCAATTACTGCATTACATTGAAATACATCTAAGCAAAAACAGGGTGAATGTGAAGTTATCGGCTTTAATATGACTTTTGAATTTGCTTGTTGTTCACCAACAAGTCGATGCAATATGTTTGTGCGTGGAGCAGTCGGCAGCGCGGCGCAGTGTTTTGGAAAGTCGTTTTTACGACGACCATGATCGCAAGGTTAAGTGGTTCAACTCCCAACCTAGTCTCCTTGTTGCGTCCTTGGATAAGATGCTTCACGTTGATTATCTCTGCTTGGTGGAATCTGGCAAGCAGCAAATTGAATAAGTCAGAAGAAAATTCAATCGGAAAAACTTGAAAACAAAGGCAACTCCTAAGCGAGTCTGGATTCGTCCTATGTATAGCGCCTCCGTCGCTTTCTCGTGATAGGAAGATAAAGATGAAAAAATCAAATCAATCAATGCAACCAGCTTTCATTCCATACTTGCGCAAAATCATCTAATTCTTCACTACATTACCCAAAATACAAAAGAGTCACCTTGAAACTTTTTGTCTTACACTCCTCAAAAGAAAACGTTAGCAAATGGAGCTAACTGTAAGGCAGGTTGATTATTTTTTTTATCAACGAACACATGTCTCAAAGTTTTTTCTCTTTTCGGACTTATACAGTTAGCTAGCTCCATTCGCTTTCCCTCAATCATAAGCACGTTAGTTCATTTTTTTTGATCAACGACCATGCGGACCACTTTTTTCTTTTTTTGCACTTAATATGGGGATGTGCCTCAAGGAAAATTGCTCGGACTCGGCGAGTAACGAGTATTCATGACATTACTCGGCGAATCCGAGCATCTATGACGTCACGCGCGATGATAAGTAAGCTTTGCCTTTATGGTTTTCCTTCATTTAGCTGCTTCAGAATCATTGGGTTTATCAGTAACAGTGTATTTGGTTTAGGTATACAGTCTAATGGCAACATCTGGGTAATGCAATGCAATAATGACAATGTACCTCATAGGTACCTCATCAAGCAAAAAAAACAGTAATGTTTAATTGATTAAGAGTCGTGTTTTGTGCTGTGCGATAGATTGAACTGCTTGACTTGATGACCGAAAGGTCTGTTCGTAGTTTCCCTGCTTCCTGTACTGATCGTGTCATTTTGTGATTGAATATTACCTGAGGTCAAAAATAAACTTGTTGTTGTTTATTTAAACACAATTCATAATGTTGAAATAGGAATAGTAAGAAAGTCTATCATAGATTGATTTCTTCATCTTTATCTTCCTATCACGAGAAAGCGACGGAGGCGCTATGCATAGGATGAATCCAGACTCACTTAGGAGTTGCCTTTGTTTCCGAGTTTTCCGGTTACATTTTCTTCTGACTTCTTCAGTTTGCTGCTTGCCAGATTCCACCAAGCAGAGATAATCATCGAGAAGCGTCTTACCCAAGGATGCAACAAGGAGACTAGGTTGAGAGTTAAACCATTTAATTCTGCGATCATGGTCGTCGTAAAAACGACGCTCCGAACCACTGCGCCACGCTGTAGAGCTCAACAATCATTGCGCAGTAAAACAAAAACAGAGGTTGTGACGTCATGAACACCTAATAGGAACTTGATTCTTGAATTCATTGCATCACGTTTGCAAAAAGTTGAAAATTTGTTTCGTTAACCCTCAAGCAGTTACGGCTTGCAGGTTGCAGTGCCAGGGTAAAAAGAGAAATTACTACCGTTGAGTTGGTAACTTGGGTTTAAGAAAAAGAAAACTTTAATTGTATGCAAACTAGTGCTTGGTCGAGTATCAATTAATACTCGGCCGAATCCGAGTAATGAAAATGCCTTAATACTCGGCTGAGTAGGCCTACTCGAACTTGACTTAGCACATCCCTACTTAACAGGTAGCTTAGCTATCATGTACATGGGCTACTTGCAGTACCGGTATGTAATTACCACCAATATTTTGACCTACTGTGGGTTTGTTATTTTATGACTCATGCGTTACTAATTACTGTTTCGAAAAAGGGAATAACAATGCCTTTTGTTGATAATCGTTGCTAAACAATGTCCAGGGTAGTAGCTAGGTTTTTGAACAAAAGTTATATTTTTGTAACTAATATTTTTTGTCTTTGAAGAAATTTGCAAATTGTTTATTAACTCGAATGGAAAGACATTTCCCACTAGTTTTACCAAAAGTTCCCACTAGTGGGAAATTTCCCACCGGTTAAGATCCACTGGCGAAAAAAGTGTAGTTTTGAAACAGACACTTGCATTAGACATTCGTCTTTGGTAATTGACTAAATCTTTCGCACTTGGCTGAAGTCACTCCAATCAAATCCTTGCCACAAGAGCTAAGTTGCTCAAGCATGTTTAGTCACTATTCAAAACATTGCTTAAGCAAAAGCGCTTATGGTTATATTTACAGCACATTAATTAATACAGAACAAGTCAACTAATGACCCAAGCGAATACCATACAGCAGCAGCGACAGTGGCGTACATTTGTGGAAATTATTGGGGGTGATAAATCATTGCAGCATTAACTAAAACGTCAGGACCATGTCAACTTCTGGGGGGCTGAGCCCTCCAGACCCCCACCGCTGTTCTTCTTTGCACGTTATCTCCCCAATAATTCGGCAGCATCTCCCCATATTTTTCATGCAAGTGGAAAATTCCCCATACGATGTATAGTAAGCATACCCAACCAAGACGCACGGGTGCTAGTTATCCGACAAATAATCAATTTTATCAATTTTGCTAAATCATCCCCCCCCCCCCCCCGATATCGAAAAATGATCAATTTTGCTAAATCATCCTCCCCATCTTGAAAAATAGTCAATTTTGCTATATCATCTCCTCGATGCTCAACATACATTTGCACCCCTACCAACCGTCACTTGGCATTAAATGTTTTATAGCGATCGCGTAACAATTTTTTCCAATATTGGGGGTGATAAATGAATTATCATCCTTCTCTCGAAAAATATTGGGGGGAATGAATCCTCCCCATTCCCCCCGGGATGTACGCCCTTGAGCAGCGAGATCACCAAACAGAATCATAGAGAGCTAGAGAAAGACCTGGAGACTTTGAAAAATGCGTTGGAGAGAAAAGACCTGAAAGTGAGCTGGAGGAAGACCGAATATTTAAAAATTGGAGGTGCAGACGTTGGAGAAGCGTTGAAATTGCAAAGGGATGTAGTAAACAGAGTGAAAAACTTCAAATTTCTTGATTAAACAGTTAGTAGCTTAGTGATGACAGATGTGAGGAAGAAGTAAGGAGAAGGATCCAAGCAGGTTGGATGAGTTTGAAAAAGATTTCGTCCGTTGTATGTGACAGAAAGTTGTCAGCAACGATTAAAGGTAAAATGTACCAAAGTGTAGTTAGACCAGACATGCTTTATGGAATGGAAACTAGGGCGATGGCCGCAAAACAGATGGGAATGATGGAAGTGGCAGAGTTAAAAATGGCAAGATGGGCATTCGGTGTTACAAAAAAGGACAAGATGAACAACGAATGGACACGTGAAAAGGAGAGAAGAAAGTTGCCTTGAAAAAAGAATGATAGAGATAGGGCAATACCAGGTAAAAGAAAGGAAGGCCAAAAAGAAGATGAATGGATTTGGTGAGAAAAAACATGGAGATGTTGGTAGCAAGGAAAGGGAGACGAAATTGACCGAGTCTTATGGAAAAGATTTTCGCTCTGTGGCGACCCCGACCAGGGAAAAGGCGAAAGAAGCGCGGTGAACTGGCTACTTAAGTTTTTAGTGTTTGTAAAACCTCGAATTTGCTTAATCTCTTTTTAGAAAAATCCAAATTGCGATCCTGGTATCATCTGTTATCATGATGAAGTGTGCGGGTTACATATAACTGTACTGTAGTTGATAACCTTTTTCAATCCAGACGAATTGTTTTTGCATGAACCCTCACAATTAAGAAAGCGATTGCTTAAAATCCAAGCACAGCGACAAAACTTGAAAGTTAGATTCAACGGTTGTCTTAAACAAATCTAGATGTTATTGTTGACGATAACTGATGATCGGTTGCGGCAATTGGGTTTACTTCATGCTGTCACTACTTGCATATTTACTTATGCATTACGCTACAACAAAAAAGATTGATACAAAGTGCAGAACCAAAACACCATAAAATTCAAAATGAGATGATTTGTGTACAGTCTATATCCTCCCAAGCCTCAGAAGTCACAGTGTTAAAAAAAACTTCATTTTATGCTTCCACTTTACAAACAACTTGTTTTTCTTCGTCAGGTGACGACCCATACTGCAATTTATAGCAGAATCAAAGTTTGTTATTACTTTGTTAGTATAGTTGCTCCTATTGCAGATGGATTTAGACACCGATGTCGCAATTGTGTTTGTGATAGTTTCAATTTGACGTTCTCCTTCATCAAAAACGCTTCGCCGCTAAAGCGAAATTCATGTTCAGCATGACAAAAAGATACTGTGTTCAAAGTTTGAGCGTAAGCGCTGAAAAAGCTTTTAGCAAACAGGTAGGAAATGATGCCAACTATAAGCACAAGATATAAATAATCCGGTTCGCTTGCTTCTCGACCAAGTTGGTTCCTGAAATAAATAAAAGCTATCATTGCTGTCAAAACGGCAACAGCAACATTGGCAAGGTACAACAAAATGCTTTCTGTGCCAAAAAGATTTGAAGTGATAGAAGGATTAATAGAGTAGAGCAGCAAAGCTTCTTTTCCAGAATCGAAGAAATTGCTTCCAGAAATGCCAGCGCAAATATAAGCATTAGTATTTACGAGTGAAACTATCTTATTCATCCACAAGCAACATCCACAATTACTCCTTTTGGATGGGTCAGACTTTTGAACTAACGTTTTTGAACATTCCATAAGCACTCTTATTGGACTTACTGCTGTTATTACGAATGAACCGTATGCTGCTGTTCCCAGTTGGTAGCGAAGTACATAAAGGGTGGGGGTGATGAGAGCGCAAGGAAGGAATTTAAATTTAGGGCAACAAACATTGTGTTGCCGTTTAAAAAACCAGTCTGCCAAAGCTCCTGCTACGATAATGTCTTGACAAGCTAATAAAAATTCACGAAACCAGTAAGAACTAAACAGATGAAACGCAAACAGCCACCAGTGTGGTGTTTTCTTGTCAAAGTCGAAACTGACGAATCCATATTTGTCAATGACAGGAACATCTATGGTAAATATATACGCACAAATGGTAAAAAAATGTATGCAATGATTAATCACAAAAACGAAAGTAAAAACAGGCTGCACTAAAATGCAAGGAACGTTGAAAATAGCCTGGCCAGCTTCCTCAAATAGTTTTAGTATCACGTCCATGCTCTTTCGAAACAACACAGCCACAGCTGTGACAATGAAACAGATCACAGTCGCTCCAATTGTCCAAAACAAGATGGAGTTTGATTCCGCTCTTTGATGAACTATGAATTGCTTTCCAATATCCGTTGTACCGTAAGTAAACACATCGTAGTATGACACGTCAAAAATATTTGAATTGAAAGATTTCATGTTTTTAAGAGAAGTGGACAAACTTTCGGTTATTAAAAAATCCACTACATATTGTTCTGTCGTTAGATCTGAAACCTTTTTTGTCTCAACTTTGTTTTCGTTGCTTCCTATCAATTGGAACCACATATAAACAGTAAGCGCCCAGCTTCCAACAACCCCAAAAATCACAATAAAGCCTAGCAGCGATCGAATACAAAATAAAAAGCAAAGAGTTATCAAAAAGCAAATCAACACCGATGGTAACGACACCAGAAGTACTTCCAGCCAATATTGCTGCAATACTTGGAACAGTTTTTGCATAAATTGAGATATAGTTGACAAAACATCTCCATCAGTTGTCTCTAATTCTAATTCATTGGTTGTATTTGAATGTACAGTACCATTGTAAAGTTTGGGAACTACCTGTAACATAACATCATTATTCAGTTTGACATTGCATTACTCCGCTTAGGTGACTCTAGAATTTTATAAAGGTTAAGGTTATAATCATTTAAGAAGGATCACCATGGAAGCAGTGTATCGTTATGCCTCCGAAAGTAAGATTTTATCTGGCACAACACTTTTTCTTTTAAAAAAATTACAGGGAGCTACATCATTTTTTTCACATTCGCTTTAAGTGGCGCCATCGCTAGCGACGTCACTGATACTGACTACCTGAAATTCAAGAGTTATATGATTGACAAAAGTTGTTTTTATAGACTTGTGACCAGGGATGTGGAAGCGGTCATATTTTAATGGAAGCGGAAGCGCGAAAAACATGCTGTTTCCGCTTCCACATCATTCAAAAAAGCAGCTGTAAATAGCTTACTAGATATTATATTTTATTCAATTTATTAGACATTACTTTACAATGCTAAATTCGCATGGATGCCAGATCTCACCATAGGCGGTTACTCTTAGCTTGACTTTCAGCTATCTCTCAAATTTTAAAATAAACAACTAATTTATTAATAGCGCTAAAAGCAATAGTTGACTCGTTTTTTATCATAATCATATCACGAAATAGATGGAGTGCTGTCAGGAGCGTATTTAGGGGGGGGGGGCGTTGTGCCATCCCCCCATCGGTTCTCTCCTTTTGACTTTGTCTTTTAGTAAAAAAAAACAAAATTAATGGTACCAAGCGACTGAAATATGCCAGACTCTTTTGATGATTTTTGTAGCATATGGCCAGGAGCGGATCCAGGGCTAGGACGAGGGGTATGCCTCCTCCCACCAGCCATTTTCGAAAATATTTTTGATGCATACAATTTTCCCATAATTTCGAGTCTCTTCGATAGCAATAAGCTTTACGCCATAAGCAAGCATAATCGAAAATGAGCGAACAAAATGCATCATATTTGGCGAAGCATTCAGAAGTAGGGTCAAATAACACAGGTGGGCATCAACTTTGTTGTTTCGCTGTCGTGTAGTTCTTGAGTATAATTTAAGGCCGCTAATTTCAAATCTGCAAACGATTTTTTTCCATCTCGTCAGGATTTTGCGCAATGTTAAATCAAATTTTGTATTTCGTAGTTGATAACTTCTGCAGTATTACTCATAGTTTATTGCTGTTTGTCCTGTGTGATGCAAAAATGAAGCCACTTATTGCCTGTACACTACAGCCATTGGTTGCAGTAAGCTTTGTACGCTAGGCTAACTATTTGTGAACTTGTTCTTTCGGTAATCAAAGGCGGAGGCTAATACAAGAATTCCAATTTTTTTATTGACGTTTCGCTCAGCAATCTACGTCGAGCTTCTTAAGAATAACAGGTGCCAGGGTGAAAAATCCAGCTATGGCTGAGAACAGCAAAATAGTAGCAATTTTTAAACTGAACTGATTATGGTAAAGCAAAAAGGTAAGATAGAAACATTGCGAACTGTTGCGTCATAAGAACAATACGGACAGTTTAAATCAGGGGTTCCCAACCTGTGGTACGCGTACCACTGGTGGT
Source organism: Trididemnum miniatum (assembly GCA_964006365.1). Lineage (NCBI taxonomy): Eukaryota > Metazoa > Chordata > Ascidiacea > Aplousobranchia > Didemnidae > Trididemnum > Trididemnum miniatum. The sequence continues at coordinate 21,963,448 of OZ023239.1, forward strand.
ACGCCGAAGCTTTTCAAGTGGTACGCGAGATATTTTCCAAAAATGCAAAAAAACAGTTGTTTTCACGAAATCCTCACAAAAATTTTTTTACTTCACAACTGAAATAAGTTACATGAAAATAGGTTAGCTACAGGTAGCCTGCAGTAAGCTAGAGGTAGCCTACAGTATACCTTTTTTTTTTTTTTGTTAGGGTCACGCAGCCATGCCTAGTCTTTTTGACGGGCATGCTTCTACGATTACCCGTTTTGCTGCGTGTGCCCTTTTCCGCGCTTGGCCAATACTTATTATGAACATATGTTTGTAACGTTATGGAGTGCGGAAATAAAAAACGAATTGATTGATTGATTGAGTATGTGTATAATCATGTGCGGAGACTATGGTATGACGTACAAACTCTTATCGTTGCCCATAGCTCGCTTGCTTGCGAGCCTGTTGTTTTCTTTGTGCAGCAGCAAGCTGCTACACCATCGAATAGCGGCGTAATTAAAATGGTGAGGTGAATCTATGGACCAAACTAACCGGTAAAAAACTTTTAACAGAAACGATTCTGTGCTCGAAATAGTGGAACTCAGGGTTCAAAATTACCACTTGCTTGAGTTTCACAGTTCTAGTTAACATCCCAATGCACGCATTTATGCGTCTATTGATTTATCATTCAGGCTAAAGCCAAAACCTCCCCAAAATTTTGCATTTTAGCGCCCATTTTGGGGAGGATTTTTCGCTTTAAAATTGTGCGTTGCCAGTTGCCACCCTACTTTTTTAAACTTTACACCCTTGGGCCTTGGATATCTCAGAAGCAACGACCTCGCAGAGCTTTATACGAAGCTGCACCATATAAATCAGAATACGCGTCATTTTTTTTTATTTTTTTAAATTTTTATATTTCAAGCCACTTAATTGCAGCTTAGGATTTTTGTGGCAGTGAAGTACATGCATCATGGAGATGACGCAGTTGAGCATCGAACTCGCGAAGCCAGCTTCGGAGCCCAATGCACCAACCACTCGGCCAACTCCATGTGCAGAATACGCGTCATTGCTTCTTCATAGGGAAGTTACAGTAGGTCTCGAGGGAATACTCTTGTGGATGCGTCTTTTTGTGCTGCAAAAAAAGATGCTTCAGTTCTTCCAAACAAAAGATTACAAAATTCAGAAGATTTTAGAAGATTTAAACTTCATTCGTCACCTCTCCTATTTATCAGATATTTTGGGAGTAATGGATCACTGTATTTGTTATCTTTAGGGGCCTATGAGCAACATCGTTGATTTTGCAATCAAATTGGCCACATCAGGGGTGGGCAAAGTGCGGCTTGCAAGCCATAAGCGGCTTTTTGACCTTTGAAACGTGGCTCTTCAGCTTTTTGTGAGGAACACCGAAGACCTTGTTTTGTTTTGCAATTGTACTTACACCCCCTATTTCTAGCTTTTGTGTTGTCGAAGACTTTTTTTACTCTTTCATCCCCTATTTGCAATTCCTGTCAGGTTGAAGACTTTTTGCTCTTTGACTCACCGGTGGCAACTCTTCGGTTGTTCTAATTTTCCGCAAGTGGCTCTTTCAATAAAAATTTTGCCCACCCTTAGACCTCCTTCGTCCGAAAGCACGATTCACAATAATGGCTTGCACATAGTGAGATTTTTTCGAAGTTCAAAGCCGTGTTGCCCAGATACTAAGCCGCAGTGTTACTTGCTATGTGCTTCAGCGTAATACCGCGAACATAATGAACATCGGATTTAAACACGTACTCGTTTCTTCATATAAGTTTAAGTAAACCTTTCAGCACAGCTCTTAGCCTATATGCTGTTATGGTCAAAAGTATTCATCAAAGGTAGGTGGTACGCAGCTACAAAAAAGGCCCAGGAGTGGTACCCAGAAAGCAAAAGGATGGGAACCCCTGATATAAATGGAATGAATTAACGAGCGTAGAGGTACAAAACGGTAAAAATAATTTGGCATATGAATTACTGAAACAATATTCGATAAACTTGCGGAAGCTTATCATTATCAGACCTGTTCATAACATTGGGTCGGTAGTTAATGAACCAAGCTTCAGAAACAAGACGTTTGTAGTAATTGTTTTCCACCTTCAAAATCTTTGCGTTTTCCCGATCAATATTGTGATCAAACTCCATAGCATGAACGCAGAGGGCAGTTTGTTCCGGCTTTTGGTTGAGGGTGGCCCGTTTATGTTCTGCCAAACGTGACTTAAGGCCTCCTTTCGTCTGTCCAATATAAACAAAGTTGCAATCCAAACAGGGAATTTCGTAGATAATACAGCCCATATCTTCGGAGGTATACGGATCTTTGGCGAATGGTATGCACATGCATAGGCCTCATGGCAGCATTGACCCCTGCCTCGGTTAGAAGTCTCCTAATTTTTTTTTCTGATGTGCCTTGAACGTAAGGAATGGAAGTGAAATGTTTGTTGGGGGAATCCAGGGAGCATGCCTTCCTAGGAGAGAGAAAAGTGGTCCTGGTGGGAAACCCGTTCAGTTGCAATGTAGAGCGTATTTGTGTTGTTCACGGTGCTTCAGTTTATTGTCGGAGATGTGTGTGTTAACGCGATTAAATAGCGTTTTGACCACAGTGAGCTTTTGGTGTTTGGGGTGATGTGACGTATAATGCAAATATCTGTCACTGTGAGTAGGTTTTTTGTAGATGGAAGTGGTGATTGGTAAATCAGTAGTGTTACTCTCATTGCCAACTTTACGAGATACCAAAACGTCAAGAAAAGGAAGAGAGGGGTTTTTTCGCTTTCCATGGTAAACTCAATGCTAGAACACATAGAGTTAAGATAAGAATGAAATGCGGTAACATGTTCTTTGTCGAGGATGCAAAATGTGTCTTCTACATATCTCAGCCACAGAGAAGGTGGAGTGTGAAAAGTTGTAATGGCAGTGTGCTCGATATGTTCCATGTAAATGTTAGCGATGATAAGGGGAGATGCAAGAACCCATGAGAGTACCAAAGGTTTGCTTGTAAAAAGAGTCTTTGTAAGAAAAGGTAGTAGAATCCAAGCAGCTTTTTAGGCCTAGTTTGATATCGGAGATGCTGAGAGATGTGCGAGAAGGCAAAGCATCATCAGACGAGAGAAGTTCCAACACGATGTCAAAGGCCTTATCCACTGGCACAAAAGTAAACAAACTAACAACGCCAAAAGATACAAAAATTTCATTTTTATGAACATAACAGTTTTTAACATAGTCAACGAATTCCCAAGAATTACGAACACTATAGTTATTTTTCACCAAACCTGATAAAATACGAGCCAAAATTTTTGATTAATTATCCGTGGGCATATTAACAAACGAAACAATAGAACGGAGAGGCACAGATGATTTGTGGATTTTTGGTAGGCCATAGAATCTAGGAGAAACAGCCTGGCACCTGTTATTCTGAAGAAGCTCGGCGTAAATTGCTGAGCAAAACGTCAATAAAAAAAGTTGGAGTTCTTGCATTAGCCTCCGTCTTTGACTACCAGAAGAACAAGTTCATGAATAATTAACCTAGCCTACTATGCCCGGTGAACAAAATCCCCAACAAAACGTTCCCTGTTATGCAGTGTTTAGTACGCTTTGTATGTTTTTACTCAGCAGTTTTCAGCTTTTTTGTTGTCTAGCAGCCGCATCAGTTTGTATGCGCGGAGAATGGTAGAAAATAAACAATATAAGCTGATTGGAGGCCACACAACCACAGCATAATGTCGCGTACACTTGGGCAAAAACACTTTTATAAGCATGCTCTTGTGGGTTCCTCTAAGGCAGAGGTACACACCTAAAATGAGGACACGTGCAAAAGGTTTTAAAATCATCTCGTCGCGTGCCATGCCACTTTCGAATAAATGGTGGTATTTAAACGAAATTCCGTTAAAACTGACACCACTAACATTATACTTCAGAATTTCAACACAATGAATACGTATTTACTGAAACACTACTGTATAAGGGGCCATAAATGTGTGAATTAACATGGTGATTTTGTAAGTTCGTTTCAATATAAGCCTGAGTTATCACGGTTTATTGTAAATACAAGAATTACTTTTTACCACATCATTCGTTCGCCACTTTCGAGCTATGGCGTGCCATATTTGGCACACGTGCTCTGTGTTGTATACTCCTCCTCTAAGGTAATACTTCCATTCCTCCATATTTATTTGGGTGTCATGAAGCGGTATGTTAAAGCTTCAGATATGTTAAGCAACAATAAACAAGGTGCTTGCTTCTTGTATATTACCAAAAAATTTTTTTAAACTAAGCAGTGAACAAGTGAAATAAGGTATTCGCCCTGGCCCACAAATTGGGCAACTCAAGAATGATGAATAATTTCAAGCAGGCATCAGTGACACTTGTGGAAAACCGGTTCATTGCTGTCCTTAAAGAAATGGCTCGCAAATTTCATGGTATTGAGAAAGACCCTAACTACAGAAGCATGTTGAAAATTTTAGCGCTTAATGAGTGTAAAAGCGCATTTTTTACTTTCTCACCTTCATTTTTTCCCTTTGAGGTAGGGTGCTGTGAATTAAGAACAAAATAAAAGATTTCATGAGAACATATAAAACAAGGGAAACAAGGTACCAGGGATGATGGGACTGCTCAATAATGGTTGGCTATTGCTGGCTATTAAAACGTAATGGCCATCAGTTAGAGTCTACTGTATAACACGCAAAACAAGCGATTCATGCCACCTGCCAAGAAAACGAAACTACCTGCTTCACCTTGAAACTGGGTCAACAAAGGCTGAAGCCTAAGTGATGATCAATATTTACGTGTAATCTATATGCACAGGTGAAAATATTTCATACAATTTTTGCGACAAATTGTGACGTCATAGAGCAATTTTGAGTGCAGATTTAGAATCAGCGAGGTCGAATTATCCAAACTCAATTATTTTTATGGAAACAACAGAAATTTTTCTTAAAAAATGTCCTCCGGTGATAATTTAAAGAAAATTTGGCTGAAAATTATTCCAAAAGCACTAAAATAGGTCTCTTCAAAGACAACCGTCTATTCATTACTTTATTGTAATGTTTCCGAATTTAAGTAGCCTATGCTCTTGCTCATTCGCATATTCATTACGGACTAACAGTATGGGGAACAGCAGCAAAAAACATGTAAACTCGTTATAATAGATTCTATTTGAATAAACCGCCTGATGATCATTCGTTTATGTGAAACACAGTGTGGGGGCTAGTGCATGCTGTGAGTTTGGTTTGAAGTTAATTAAATTAAGTAAACTCATTATATGTAATCCAAAATTGACTTTTCATAACCATCTCCTTTTTTGTACCCAGAGTAAAATCATCTTCTCTGTATACTAAAAGCGAAGTACTACTACCGATTCCCATGCTGTACTAGCATGAAGTTGCTAAACTAGTTTACCAGTTTAAACATAACATGCTACCATCAAATTACCCCAATTATTTTCAAGAAGTTAACTCAATACATCAATACAGTACTAGATCATCTAAGAACAAAAGCTACTTCATACCCAGGGTACATGAACTAAAATCTGTAGCTTGCATTAAGTTTATAGGTCCCCAAATCTGGAATGGGCTACCACCAAAAATCACAACTACATCTAACATGAAAACCTTTTCAAAACTTACAAAACAGCACGGTATCTATTGACCAAATTCATTAATTCCTTCTAGTTTGCTTTCTCATTAGAATTCCTTATAATTTTTTGGAAATTCTCTTTGGCTTTGTTTAAACCGTGTCTGTGAAACTAGATTTGCAACAATAAATTCCAAATTCTATAAAAAGAACAGTGATTGTTACAAACTGTTTGTATATATTGCTCATAAGCTTTTTGCATGTGTGTGTATGTTTTTTTTCTCTCAACTTTCTTTCGCTTGTTTTTTGAATTGTGCTTAGTTTTAATTTTTTTTATTTTTTACTGAGTTGTTCACATGAATGAGTTAGGAGTAGCTTGACTAGACGACGTCAAGGTCTTTTGCTACTTCCACTCCAAGATCGCGTTCTTTTTTTGTTTGTGTGTTCCTGCGTGATTTCACAGTAAAGCTTACGCCGTTTTGGAAAAAATAAAAGCATTCTTCTTACTTGAATTACTTGCTGCGGGACGCAGAGATTGAGCAACGGTTTATGTTCCAAAATAACTCCAAATGGTGCAACACATATGTTTGCATCAAAAAGGTCATTTGAAGAGAAGTTGTAACCATTTTCCTGGAGAAAATTTCCACAAGTGGTAATATTTGAAGGACATTCGCTAACACATATTACGGCTGGTTGATAACTTGATTTCGAATACTGGCGAAGATTGTTGAGGTTGCTGAAATCAGTCAGTCCCATTTGAAAGGCAAATCTTCTTGAGGTTTGATTTCTTCCTGATAAATTAACCTTTGGAATAGGATCATTTTCGACTCCACAGATGTTTCCCCATGAATCATAATTTACGTGGTAGGTGTATGGATGGCCACGCTTTGCAGCAAATGTTGACAAAAAAATCGACCCGGTTAAAGTAGAAACAAATATGATTAGGATCGGAATATCTTTTATTTTTTCTTCTCTTCTTGGAATAACTTTATCCATCTGAAGTATTTTTTTCTTTCTTGATAATAAACTGAAAGAGTTAAGCTTCTCATTGCTACTTTTTGAGTTATCAAAGCTTTTTTCTCTCAAATTATTTTTATCCTCTTGAGATGTTTTCATGTGAACGGAGAGAGTCAAACTCCGTAGTGCTACTTTTTGCTCTATTATCTCTTTTTAATTTTTTTTTCCATGCCTGTGACACTTTAAACGCATTCACCAATATTTGTGACAAATCCACGATTAACATTAGTGAGAAAAGTTTTGGTAATGAAATTTTGCTCATCACATTTTTTAACCTCCATATTTATTGGTCCATTGATTATTACAGTATGATGTCACTATCAACCAATTGACAAAATACATGAGTTAGCTGGCCGGCTGACATAGTGACTAAAAACATCGCTATCGGCGCGGAAGGTCTGGGGTTCGATCCCTTGACGGTCGAATTGAACATAGTGTCGCTAACGATTCGTCACAACTGCGATGTTTCTTTGAGTCGTGTTGCTTGCTAGTTTTTTTTTGGTCATTTGTCGGTTGTTGACCGAATTTTTTTGGCTATAATTGAATTTTTTTAGGCCCATTCGGTCAAAGTGACCGAAAAAAGTTCTAATATCTTTAGGATTTTTTTGTTTTACATATCGTGTTTGAAAATTCTGAACATGACGCAAATTAGGACCCCGAAATTGTCTTAAGATTATGACACCAAAAACTTTATAGTGATGCAAAAAAACTTTATTGTGATGCAAAAAAACTTGAAGCCTTCGGAGCGACTTAAACTGGACACGCGAACACTGAACTGGTTCTGACATTCAATAAAAAAAAAATTACTTCCACAAGCTTTAGAGGAAACATGCTCTCTTCTTCAGTTGGTAATAATGGCCATTATCAGGGGTGGAGCCAGAGGAGGATGACTGTAAGGGATGCATCTTCCCACCAGCCATCTTCCACAATGTTTTTGTGAATACAATTTTTCCATAGTTTCGAACCTCTTCGATAACAATAATAAGCCTTACACCTTAATCACGCCCAAATCCAAGGTGTCAATAAAATGCGTCATAATTGATAAAATACGCAAATTTTCAAAAAATTTCCGGGAGAGCATGCCCCGGGACCTACCTAAAACCATTCTTCTTCCACGATTTGCTTCAAAGCAACTCTGCCGAAAGAAAAAACTTTTAAAAAATGTCAAAATTGGGTGTCTCCTCCCTGAAAAAAATTCTGTCAAAATAGACTCCTGACGTGAAGCACTTCCAAAGAGCTTACTTACGTCTTTTCCGGGTCTAAACGTTTAACGTTTTTCTATTTGGTTAACAAAAGAAAAATCCAAACTTTACGACCCTCACCGTATTACGCAGAAACTGATAACGAGTAGCGGAGCCCATCTCCACGGTATAGCACCTGGGCAACACAAAAACCTCGCATCAGCGGTGGCGAGTCGTTGGCGACAGAGTCCGATTTGATCGGCCCGGGAACCGAACCGAAGACCTTCCGCGCCGATATCGATCAACCACTACGCTAACCGGTTGTATGACTTGATTCACACCGCACCCCCCTCCCCCCTACCAAAACTTTTTGGATCCGCTCCTGGCCATTATTGCAGATAATGACATAAACTGTCTTTACTGCCCAAAGTAATTATGTACCTGGTTCTGGCACGTACCTGGTCACTTTAATGGATCAAATTAAGCAAGGAAATGTCTTGCACAGCACAGCACACCAGACGGTTAGCGTAGCGGTGAAGGGATCCCTATTGGTGCGGGAGCTCTTGGGTTCGATTATTGGGCTTGTGAAGTAGGCCAGCGGCTCGCAAGCGCTGCAACATTTCTTCGGAGCTGTGTTGCCCAGGCGCTAAACTGCGGAAATAAGCCCCGCCGCTTGTTTACTACCGCGATTTTTTTTTTTTTAGTTAAACTGTTCAGCATGCTGGCACCGGCGCTGAATTGCGTTCTATTGAGTTTGATCAATCTTATCATCATTCATCGCTGTATTCAAAAATGCATTAGCCGGTACGAATTGGCAAACCCATCATTAAAAATTGCTGCTTGATTGCAGGGCTGGCATCTCGAACTTACTGAAATGAGTCTTGTTTTGTCGAACTCGAGAAACAAAAAAATCCCTGAACTCGATCTCGAAACACTTGCTTGATTTTTGAACTTATCCTTAACTTAACAAAAAGTACTTCAACGTCCGTGTTTTCTTGAAACTTGAATAAAAGCCGCAACGTACAAAACCGTTTCTTTACTGATACAAAAAAAAAAAAAACAAAGCAAAAGAATCTACCGACACGCAGCAAAAAGAGTTTAGAGTATTTTATAATTTATTTCAATTACTGCTGCCAGCGATGTTCATTTTTATCATCATCAATAATACTGATATCCTTTTAGCCTAATGCTGCTTTTTCTGTCACTTAGTAATCAACACTTCGTTACCGTAGAGCGGGCTAGCGCTGTTTCGGGCTATTAGCCCTCATCAGGCGCACTCAGAGGTGAAGCACATTCACCTTTTAGAATGAATGACTTTGCTGGGATCAGCCATTTTTCCCGATAAATACACCAAACAGAGTTAAACCTTTGCTGTACATAGACAGCTATGTTACACTACAGTTGAAATCTTTTACTTGGCCGGGGTAAAGATCAAAAACTATAAAGTAATGTCCTTCTCGGCCGACTGACAAGAGGATGTCGTCATGACTCCCTTTTTTAGTAGTCCAGGAAAGATATTTAGTGGCGCACCCAGGGGGAAGATTCGGGGGTCGAAACTCCACCCCTTTTGAAACCGAACCTTTGTTTTCAAAGTGAAGTGTCCAAACTGTGCAAGTGCAGTACCTGCTAATAATTCAAAACAGCTGTGACAGAATTTGCCTCACATCATACTGAAGCCAAACCAGCTGGTTGGAATAGTGGTAAGAGACATTGTTATTAGTGCGGGCATGGGCGGATCCAGGGGGGGTGTGGGGTGTGCATCCTCCAACAGCCATTTTGAAACATGTTTTTGATAAATACAATTTCTCCATAATTTAGAACGTTTTCAATAACAATAAGCCTCACGCCCAAAGCACGCATAATGGAAAATGTGCAAACAAAATGCATTACAGGCTATTTGGTGAAACACTCAGATTTAAGGGTAAAAATTTTCACCAAAATTTGCGTAAAAATTGTTCAAAAAGTACTAAAATGGCCACTACAGCATGTAAGCTAACAAAATTTTTCCGGAAGAGCACGCCCGCGGACCCCCCCACAGCCTTATATATTCTCAGAACGTTCAAAATAATTCTTCCGGAAAAAATACGCTTGAAAATATGTGCAAATTTGGTGCCACCTCACTGAAAAAAATTCTGACAATGCCGCAGACATGAAAACATTTTTCAAAGGGCCTTTTACGTCTTTTTTGGGTCTAACTTCTTTGTATTTAGTTAACATTTAGCCTAATTCAAAATTTCATCCCCCCTACCAAAATTTTCTGGACCCGTTCCTGAGTGCGGGATCGAGGTTTTTTTTAGAACCTCCCCCCCTTTGAAATTTGCTGGGTGCGCCCCTGAGGGCATTACCCTATTGTTGTTGATCTTAAGAATTTAACCGGAGTGTGATGTATAACTATCTACGTACCACAAAGGTTAAGTTCTTTTTGGTATATTTATCGGAAGAGATCATTGATCCTTGCAAGGTGATTCATTCTGAACGGTAAATGAAATTTTATACCTGAGTGCTGCTGATGAGGGCTAATTGCCCGAAACAGCGCTGTCCCACTCTACGATTACGTTATCACTGGAGTAGTGTTGCAACTGTTGGTGATGGAGAGCTGTTATAGCTTCCGACCCGACAAGAGGATGTCGTCATGACTCCCTTTCAATAGGCCAGGAAGGACATTACTTTATGATCAACCAGTGGCGTACACTCGGTAGGGAGGCGGTCGGGAGTCAATCCCCATCCACATTGAAGATTATAAAAGAAATGAAAACATCGCTTATTGAAACGAACCGCCTTTTTTCATGCAGAGGGTGCCGAAGTCGCTCTCTTGTTTTTCTGTGCTATTCCAACTTACTGATAATGATCTTGAAAAACTTTCATTGTGATGCAAGAATAGGCCTACCGGTAGTCAAACTTTTCTGGTGCGCTGCGCATGACGATGACAATTGCAGAAAAAGTGAAACCTTTCTTTTTTGAAACGAATCGACTTTTTTTTGCGGAGCGTGCCGAAACTGCTGTCATGCTTTTCCGTTCGGTCCAACTTCCTTACTTAATTTTGAGAAACTTTTATTACCATGCGATGCAACAATACCGGTATTCCAACTTTTCTCACGTGTTTTGCTTGAACTGCATTTTTGTCATTGATGCTGCTGTGAAGCAACTGGTAAGCAGGAGTTTCCTTAAATATATACGGTGTATCTGCAGTAACTGTGGCAGCACACAAATAAAAAATCAAATCTTCACTGTAGGCCTTCTCGTTTCATTAACTCGCGGTAGTACCGAAGCGTGGTGGCGAGTGGTGGGGGCCGGCCCCGTGGCTTAGCGTCTAAACAACACAGCTCCGAAGATTCGTCGCAGCGGAGGCGAGCCATTGGTTACACTGTGTCCAATTTGACCGGCCTGGGAATTGAACCTCTAACCTTTCGCATCGATAGCGACATCTTTAACACTGCGCCATAACCGGCCGGTTTGTTGAAAAATTATTAAAATATAAAAACCTAAATTGAGGCTGCCCTATCTAAGTGCTGAAAATAAAATAAAAATACCGCCAAGGAAGACCAGACCAACGAAAGATTTGAAAAGGCCCAGGGGCGGAACAGGGATTGGCACAATCGTTTTTACGCACCGTAACTGTCTCAGGAGCTGAAGTGCTCTGTTTCCCAGACACCCCGATTATGTGCTTGAGAGTATCCCATGATATCGAGTTATCGACGCAGTGATTTGGGTGGAAAATACTTAGATAATATCGACGCTGTTTTTGACCTTAATCACATGATTAGAGATTCCTCCCGCGCTTAATTTATTGTAATTTTAAAATGTTTCGGTAGGAAGGGCAGTTTTTGCTCATGCTTCACTGTCTTCAATTTCCAAGACAGGGGAAACTGAGGGTGTATATTAAATGTTTTTATCAAGGTTTATATGCGTTGTTTATTACAATGTTGGTTCATGAAAAGATTTTTTGTAGGGAAGCAATTAACTGTTTTATCCCCCTGGCTACACTCTGTTTGTGACGTTGCGAAAGCTAGCCTACCTTGGTCAGTTAACAGTAAAAACGAACATCGTCCTTCTTGGCTAATCCGGAGGGGTGTTTTCCAAAGCATTCCAAGGATGAGTGTACCTCTACTTGAGTGCGGATGATGACTCGATGAGGGCTAATAGCCCGAAACAGCGCTGTCCCGCTCTATGGTTCAGTCAGTCAAACCTTCTTATGGCCCGAAAATGAGTTCAACTTAAATTTTTTCAATAAATTTTTAACCACGGATTAACAGCTTGAGTTTTTCTGAAACCTTTTCGCTCCTAAATGAAGCGCAAAGAATCAAGCAAAAGTGTGAATAAAATATCTGGATTGTTTTCTTCGCTATGACATTCAAGCTGTGACGTCACTGAAACTTACGTCATCACAATGACGTCACTGAACCCCCCTCATTGAAAAATCCTACGTACGCCACTGTAATCAGCACTTCCCCGTAACAGCCATCATAGGCGCAACTAAGGGGAGGGCTAAGGGGGCTGAAGCCCCCCCCCCCCCCTTAGCCTTATGAACGACAGTGGATAAAACAGCTGTAAAAAATTATAAGTGCCAGTACTCGTCGTAATTAGTCAATATTCAACAGGCAATAGGGGTGGATCCAGGAGTGTTTGGGGGATGCATCTCCCTAAAATCCGATTTTAAAACAGTTTTAGAAAAAATACAAATTTTTTTCATAATTTCGAAACTTTTCGATAACAAGAATTCTTACGCCTTAAGCACGCGTAATCGAAAATGTGCGAACACGTGCATCATACTTGGTGAGGCACGCACATAGGCTATAGGGGCAAAAATTTAAACAAAATGTACCTGAAAAATGTTCAAAAAGCACTAAAATGGCCATTGCAGTGTGTAGATTTGCAAAAAGTTTCCGGGGGAGCATGCCCCCGGACCCCCTAGATTCGCTCCTCAATTTGCATCAAATTCTGCCAGAAAAAATACGCTTGATTAAAATGTCAAAATTTAATGCTCTTGTCCTTGAAAAAATTTCTGAATGCGCTTTTGACTTAAAGCATTTTCAAAGGGCTTATGTTATTTAGGCCCGTTTTTGGGTCTAAACGTCTAACGAATTTGTACGTAGTAAGCATTCAACCTAATTGAAAACTGCATCCCCCCGCCAAAATTTTATTGATCCGCTCTTGACAGATAATATAAATTTAAGTTTTACTGAGGCATTTTTAACAATTAATGAATTTCTATGTCCGAGAATATTGTTAACTGCGGTTACGAGCAAGGTTAAAACAACAAAAATGTAATCTTTTAAGCTGATACCGGTATCTGTAAATTAAAATCATTTGTGAATTAAAATCGTTAACCGGTCAGAACAACGGTTAACCGGTCTCGCTTTGCAACCGATTCACCGTGAACGATCAGTTGATAAAGAAAGTGTTTTAAATAAATATGCCGCAAGTGCCAGTGAAAGATCTCATTTTATTGTTTAAATTTGCTTCGATGACGTTGACAACAAGCACCGAGTCCAAGATTGCTGCAGTACCAAGACCTTTCTCTTCCTAATTGAAACTTTGCAAGTTGAACATTGTCGCGCAAGTTTTTTCAAGTAATTTGCATAATTTTTCTTCGTTGAAATAGATAGCAAGATAAGCATACCTTGGTTGAAAAAATGTTAAAAGACTCTTCATATGCCGCTTTGGGATAGATTATAAACTAAATTTCACAAAAACTTTGCTTGCCTAATGCCTAGTGAAACTAGTTTTGGATATAACGCTTAGCTCTCTTCTGTTTTAATGCACAGATATTGATTTGAGCAAAAAAACTAGCCGTGGCTTTTCCTTGTTGAAATAGACGATAGACCTACGTCATCTCGCGAGACAGTCAGACATGATACTAGAAAATTACGAGCAATAAGAAACTAATCGTAAACACAAAAATGTATCAGCCCCCCCCTTACGAAAATCCTAGTTGCGCCACTGACAGCCATTGGATTAACGGTAGGGTAGTGCATGATAAACACGAAAAAGACAACAGAACTACAGCTGATTTAGCGCTTCCGTTTTCTTATCACTTATGGTGGAATAACTTCAATGCTTATACTGAACACCAATTGTAAAACAAAAACGTTTTTTATAAAAAGTGAAGCCGCCCTCAAATAGGGACTGTACAAAATGTTTAAAAATAGTAGACGCGGCTTTTATTCAAGCAAATACGTCAGTCAAATTACGATAAAAACTCTTGAACTTAGCCGAAACTCGGTAAACGTTGTTGATCTCGCGAAGTGAAAATGAAAAACTGGAACTCGAATGTTTGCAAGTTTGAAGCCCTGCTTAGTTGTGAAATGTAGCAATTCACAGCAAGTTTGTACTTTACCTAAAACAAACGAGCTTCGAGATTCTACTAACTTGCACTGCCGTGCAGTAGCTTGAAAGTACCAATACTTGTATCATTTCAGAAACCTCCTGGTGCTATTTGTGTAATATAATGTACAATGTGCCGAAAGTTATTACGGATGAAGAACTAATGAATTGTTTACAACATCAAAGTTACCTTTATATCAGAGTTATGAAGAAAAACAAAGCATTACTGCATAATAGTAGTGCTGTTTGGCATTACACGAAATAGATACAATTGGTTCGGCCATTCGCAGCATAACGTTTAAATCTTTACTGATCCAAACCATTGATATGCTTCAACTGCAGTGGAATGGTCTTGTATCAAGTAAATGCTGAACTAAAGGTGGCGAAGCACATCAGCGGTCAATCAGACTTTAAAATGTGCAATTAAAATGTGCAAATTGTCAAGGCAGTTGTCGAGCTGATTACAAGCAATGCAATGTTTATACAAAACTTGTGAAACAAAATATGTCAATAATGGAGGTGACAATCAATCCAAATGAGAGGATAACCCGTTCTTGCTTATACAATGGGCGGACCTTGCCCCAAGACGTGTACACCACCTGCGAACTAAAAAAGTTAACCTACTGTAGAAAAGGAACAGATATGGTCTAGTTTTGGGGTTCTTAATCTTTTCTGTCTCGTTTACCCCTTGCCGAAAGAAAAACGTATAATTTACCCCCAGTGTACCACTACTGCTTTTTCAATACTGAAAATTGAAGTTTTCTGTAGTATTTGATTCAGAAAATTTACCCCCTCGGTAAGTAAAATTTACCCCCAGGGGGTAAATTTACTCCCGGTTAATAACCCCTGGTCTAGTCGGAAGAAAGGGTACGCGACTTCCCAAATGATAAATTTTTTCACTTGCATTTTTGGATTACGCGATAAAAAATGTGTCCGAGTCGACGTTGTTTCCACCCAAAACCCTTTCTCAAAGGGGTCAAATATGGAATTTCCCTACAAGAATGAGGTAAAACTTTTAACTTGATGGCAGATTTTTTTTCTTCATAAATGACTAACTTATTGTAGCAGTAGACTTCTCGTTTTGGGCTTAAACGAAAGAAGAAAGAATGACAAAAATAGCAAAAATAAAGAGTTTATTTTACTCTATTATGACGTTGACATAATTGAGATTGAACTTGATTTTTTTCTTTTTTTTTTTGTAGTCGGGGTGCATACTTTTGCTATTGCGTCTAACTTCATTATAATAGATGAATGAAATTTGTTCTAGCAGAAAGCTATTTTTTACCAACAAAATGCAACTATTTGGACGTTTTTATGATATGCAAATTCTTACAATGGAGTTTCGAGCAATGATATTGCCCGTTTTGTTACGTGACTTACGCCGGGTGGTGTTGCTGTTTTATTATTATTATTATTGAGTGTAACTATGCGCTGGCATGATAATATTGGAGTCCGCATGTAAGGTTTATTTCTCAGCTGCTCTTACTGCCGTTTAACTACTTTATGGTATTTACCGCTCTCTTGGTCTTCAGCTAGCCTGGTTTGCTCCTTCCTTTTCTCATTGGTGATTTGCGAAGACGCAGCAAATATTATTTACGCCGTTGAAGGTAAAGTGCTCAATGTAATGTTAAGAGAATTTCGTATTGTTTTCCAGCACTAGTCGGCAAATCTTTGGAATCGGCAGTAGCCTACTACAGTCGATCTGGAGGCTGCTAGGCCTAGATTAATGGTGATATGGTTAAGCCTACCGGCATTTAAACTTTTGATTTGTTGCGTCGGTGAGCCTTTCCTTGTGCTGAGGGACCCTTTTCTTTTTTCTTGGGCTTTCTGTGGGGTTATTAGAGTAGATTATCCTTCTGTTTGTGAGTATAGGTTGTTCTTGGGCTGTGGTCTGATTCTATTTGTATAAGGCCTAGGATAAGAGTGCTGGACTGTCTTAGCTTAGAACAATATAAATCTATCTGAATAAAAAACTGACGGTATGCCAAAATTGATTTTCTGTTGTAGATAACTTCAAAGTTTTCAACTCAGGTTGTTATAATTTTCACGAGTTCTGCATTGAAACAGTTGAAACTTTCTGAATTATCAATGCTTCAGAATTTAGTTAAAAATGCCTTTACTGAAAATCAGCTTTAAGGAAACTCAATAAAAAAACACCCAGTATCAAGTTCAGTTCATCAATCATCAGTGGTTAATAATGCAGCAAAATCAATCGCACAAGTACTTTCAAGCGATGGTAACTTCTTTAAAGATCTCGTTCAGTCAGTAGCAAATGTGATACTAAATAATTCTAAATTTTATGACATGATGGAAAAAAATTGTCAATGATCAAATGGAATTATTACGCGAAAAAAACATTGATGCTATGATGAAAGATTCAGCTTTTAGCTTTCCTTGCCGCAATTTTGAATATGAAGCTGGAAGAATGCGTTGTGAATTAATTTCTACACGTCACGGCTATCGCTATTGGAAGCATGCTACCGAAAATAACAGAGGTATTTCCAGACATCGCGCCTCCAAAGTACACTTTTGGCATGCTACAGTGATTGTCAGAAGAAATCAAATGATCCGAATTGGGTAAAAAAATTATCTCTTTAATGCCTTTTACTACTTTCCGACTGCGACTTCCAACGTTAAAGAATGAAAGTTCAACATTACGATTAGTCTTTATTTTGTTACCATTTCTTTTTTGTTTCAACGCCGATTATAATTTGAAAAACTCCATTGGTTTTGTCATCATTAGTGCATTTAAGAAGATAATTTCGCTAAGATATTATTAGGATCAGTCTTAAAAATTTAGGGGTCTGTAGGTTTCATAATTTTTCCAAAGGGACTCCAGATAGGTTGGAACCACTAGCCTAGTTGATTTTTAATTGAATTGTTCTTTGTTTTACGGTATTGCTTTTGTACTTCAATGTTTTTGCTTTTTTTTTTTAATATTCGTTTTACAGTATTCTGCTGGCTGTCGATGCTACTTACATTTAATCTTGATTTGTTGGTTATTAACTATACCAGCTATAGTTGCAGTACAGATAGGCCTACACAGAATACTAAAGTTTTTGATGCACTCAGTTTGGTGGGATTAAGTTTCACAAACAATCGAGTCACTAAGTTTAGGCTACAGCAAAAACCTTAAGATGCATTACATAATTAAAAATTAACTAACCCAACTTACAGCTAGTAATATTTCTTCCACAAGATCATAAAATATCTCATAACATCCATATGCTAAATATTCAAAGCAGTATGTAGGTCTATCCTGAACCGGGTAGAGTAAGTTAAAGTGTAAAACCATTCAAATTGCATGAAATTGCTATTGTGCTGATCAATTAAGAGTGTCCCATCATTTTTGGCTAGTGCTCCGCTACTTGATTTGCCCTGGAGACGGCACTGCCCTTGCATATTCCCACGGCCACTGTTCCCTCTGAGTTGTGCGCACGCACACGGATTTCAGAGACTGCGCACACTAGGGTTGTTCAAAATTTGGAAAATTTTTTAAATCCTATGTTTCCGCATTTTTTCCCATTACATGGACCCAAAAAATAAGTTCTGAGAAAATTTTTTTCAAAAATCGAATTATTCCACCCTGCGCAAAGCGTTTAAAGTTTTTACGAAAATTAGCGGTAATTCGGGGAATCGTTGTATGCAAATATAGCGTTTATCTTAATTTTTCGGTATATTTGTGCATAAAATCGCAAACAAACGAGACAAGTCGATAACTCAACAGTCTAGAAACATTTCTGCAACATTTTTTTTGCAAAAAAGAATTGATGACGTCATCATAAAATAAATAGAATCGTGTTTTTTTCCGAAAAATTGATGATACGAAGCAAAAATCGTAACAGGCTCGGCAATCTTAGCGCCAATATGCACAACTGCATTTGCAATAAAGGTATAACTACCTTGACTTGCAGTGACGTCATCAAACTTGCTATGACGTCATCATTTCTGTTTTGGTAACATTTTGTCTGACCTCTTTTATGATCAGCAAATCTGCTGTCCTCAAGCAAATCTGCTGTCCTCAACACTTTTCAACAATTTGACCTCACGTTATCTCTTGACCTCTTCTATGATCAACAAATCTGCTATTATCAGCGTTTTGATGTTATCGCTCATTGTGACACCAATATGTGAGTTATATCAGTAGCTGGGTAGGAGAAACATGTGCCAAAGAAGACACATCTTATGTAGTGTACAACAAGCACTTAGAATGTAAGCCTTAGTTCGGAACTGCAACTGCATCTAGATTCTAGCCCAGGGGTGTGCAACATTTTTTATCGGTGGGCCTCATAACCAACTTAGAAATCCAGCTGGGCCACACCAAAAATTTAGTTTTTCCATTTACGCAACGAACTAAAAATTTTCCACAATGCAAAATACTAATTGTGTAACATTTTAGCGGGACTTTTATGTTCTTGCTTAGTTTGTTAACATCGGCTTTGACAGAGGTTGTAGCAACCCGTTTTTAACTTTTCCCAACGACACTAGTAAACTTGCCGGCTTGTTTTCCACAATGTCCATTTATTGCTGAGCATCAAGCAGGGAAGCTGTGACAACCTATATTAAAGTCTCTGACTTGACTGGACTTGGAATCAAACCCGAGTCTACAGAGACACACGTTGTATCGGCCATCTGAGACAAAACACAAATAACAAATGAACTGAAAAAACAATGGCGGCTAATACCACTTCCTTCCTATTGCGAGTAACACATTGCATCTAACGTAAATTTTCCAGATACAGCTGATAAGTGAACCAATCTAAACGACCGTGCGAAAGAATGCTTACTTCTCGCACTATCGTAATCAAATTACTGCGCTTAGCTACGAAAAAAGTACACGAAGTGTAAATCGTCACTTCAATTAAACTGTCGAATTATGATTCTATGCTTTGATGAGGAAAGATAAGAGTGTTGATGAGGGCCACACTAAATGTCTTAACGGGCCAGGTAGTGACCCGCGGGCCGCCTGTTGCACACCCCTGTTCTAGGTGATATCAGGAAGTTTTTTTGTAAGTTGAGATTTTGTGTCTAGAGATCGTCATTATTCATGTTTTTCGGCAAATTTTGGTATAAAGTATGAATGTTGTCTTTGAGTGAATGAGTTAATTGTGTATTTTGATGATGGAAACAACTTCCTCCAAACGAAGAAAAATCTTACGAGCCTCCACTAATTATTTTCTGATAGGTAATTCAATTGATGCCATTCCCCACAATAAATTGCCAACCCTTGGTACAGTGCTGAGGCACGTGCTTTACTTGAAAAAAACTGGTAAACCCAATACGTCAATAGATTCTTATTTACGTTCGGCAGCAGAAGTACTTCTAATTTGGTTTAAAGGAGGAATAAAAACCATTACTCAGTATAATGCGGTTCAACAGTTAACTAAAATTTGGAATAATTGGAAATTTCTGAATAAAAGCGAAACCAGGAGAAGAAATGTTGGAAACAAACGAGACATATTTTTGGGGAATTTGGAAAGATTGTGGGATGTAGGAGCTGTTGATGCCATTGAAGTCATCCAAAAAGATCGTTTGCTTTCGCCACACGAAAAACAAAAAGACACTGACTTCTATCATGACCAACAAACGAAAAAGAAAGCAACAATGGCGGGAAAAGACAAGGTATTGCAATTGGGTATACAAAACATGAATGAGCGGGTAGACCGTGAATACACCCGCAGTAGGTCGGAACAATTAAGATCTGCTAGTGTTGAACAACTCCCATCAACATCAGCTGCAGCTCTTCATCACAAAAATGTTGCTCCAAGTCAGCTGGTGAATTTGAGTGCGAAACAGTGCGAACCAACTAGCAAAAGTGATTACGTTTTTTTGCATGCCCCTAAGAACCTCATAAATAATAGTGAAGTTGCAATGGTATGAGACCGATTAAAACTGAGTGACAACGCTGCAACAATGATTTTGTCCACTTTCATAAAAGCTTGTGGTGGAGTTATAAATGATTTTTGTTTGTCTCGTTAATCGACATATAGAAGTCGCATTGCTTCTCGTCTGCAAGTCTCGCAGCAAATAATCAGTGAATTTTCTCAAAATCCTCCGAAATACGTTGCCGTCCACTGGGATGGCAAACTATCTCAGAATCGTTACGGAGAAAGTCATGAAGCACTTTCGATTGTTGCTACTGGTCCTCCAAGCTTCACCAACGGAAAACTTCTGGCCAATCAAAAACTTGAACAAGCCAGCGGAAAAGCACAAACAGAAGCTACCTTTGAAGTGCTGGATTTATGGGAGTTAATAGATAATGTCACCTCGTTAGTGCTTGACACTACTGCAAGCAATAGTGGTTGGAGGTGTGGAGCAGCAAAGTTATTGGAAGGGCTGATGGGCAAAAGGTTGTTTTACCACGCATGTCGCCATCACATCTACGAATTGGTCATTAAATCCGTGTATCAGCAAATATTTGGTTCGGCAACAACTGGGCCTGAAAACGTGCTATTTAAAGAATTTAAATCAGCTTGGAGTAGCATTGACACAACACAAGACATCCAAACCTTGGAATTAGACCCGTCGTATAAATGGCTTGAGCAAAAAGCAAAGGAAGTCACAGAAGAACTGACCCAACTGTTATCCAGAGAACAGGAGCGCGAACGCATCAATCGTATCGTATTGATTCGAGATGATTATACGGAGTGCGCAGATAACACCTTAGTTCTGTTGAACGCTGTTCCCAACACAATGCTACGATACGAAAACCTGGAGCTGTTCATTCAGCTCGATGGATGAGTCAGGTTTTGTACTGCCAACAGATGTACATGTGGTCACAACAGATGTCTTACGACGATATCGTGATTGCAAAGCTTCGTCGGATTAACTTGATTTTAGCTTTGTTTTACGCAGTGTTAAGAGCGAGTTGCTGGAAGTCAAGTCAGAGTCAAGTCTCGAGTCAATGATGTCGAGTCCCGAGTCGAGTCCGAGTCTTTTCGTGCAACGACTCGAGTCAAGTCAAGTAAATTGGCACTACACACTCGAGTCAAGTCAAGTCAATTTGCACTACAGACTCGAGTCAAGTCGAGTCAGTGTACGTACAGACTCGAGTCGAGTCCCGAGTGTACTCGAATAGCCACGAAAGTACAAAGCCAGAGTTTTTGGTCTTCACCCGATTTCAGTGGGAAAATAATTAGATTGTCAGCAAGTGATTCGAGTCGCGACTCGAGTCCTAGTGGTAATGGTCGAGTCCCGAGTCGAGTCTCGAGTCACTAAAGTCGAGTCTCGAGTCGAGTCCGAGTCATTTTGTGCAATGACTCGAGTCAAGTCATTTTTTGTAGCGACACTGGTTTTTAGCGACACTGGTTTTTACTCCCCGACACTGGTTTTACGTTCCAGCTTGGCTTAGTTCCAGTATTGGATCAAATGCAGCTATTAATGACTTTCTCTTTCTGGAAAACATGAGCCAGTACGAGAAGTTTGATTCGGCTGTAGCTCAAGCTGCTTCTTAAAAACTGGCAAAACACTGATGGTATCTGGAAGAAAAACTGTCGTCTATGCCTTGTTCAGTGATCACCCTGCGATTACTAATGGAGGCAAACGTGAAATGGCACAAAGACTTCTAAATGTCCCCAAACCCGAAAGTTATCGGACCGGACTTCCAGTTTCTAATCGATCTCTGACCAGTGGCGTACGGTGACCTTTTTGACTAAGTGTTCACTCTTAAAAAATACCTATCATACCCTGGGGGGCTTCGCTTTCCAGACCCCCCGTTTGTCGCTGCAATGCTGGCTGCCCCATTGACTATGACTAATGAAGATTTATAATACGGCGATACAACTGCAAATTGTCGGGCAACTAGTAACCACATTTGATTTATATACTCTTAATATGGGTGAAAGCAAGCATATATTAAACAGTAAACATAAATCGTTTTGTATTAAGGCATTATTTTTCAAAAAATAAAAAGCTTGTCATTCAATGGTTGGAGTAGTACAATATCAAACAATGCACAACACATAAGCATATCAACTTGATGCTTAAAATTCAATAGCCCCTGATTTATTTCAAAATTGCCAATGAAATGTCTGAGTGGATACGCAGCGTCTGTCTCTGGAGCATTAAACCCGCTGGGTTTGATTTTGACTCTTATGACCAGCGTAAGAAAAGCAATTTGATTATCAATCAATCAAAGGTTTACTTGTGCTTTCAGTTAAAAGACATTCATCAACTACTGATAACTTTGATTGTAAAAAAGCAGCTGAGTAATCAGTAAAGTCAACAAAGACAGTATTTCGGATCAACATCCTGTCCAGACCTTGCATAAAGAAAAATTCTCTCAAAATAATTCGCATGGCGCGGTCACCTGGCCTCGCGGTAGTACGACAGGCTTGTGACTTTGTGACTTTATCGCGAGACTGACAACTGAGGAAAGCTGAGATTTTGTAGTAATATTTGGTGCAGGGATAGGCAAACTGCGGCCCGCGTGCCAAATGCGGCCCGCGAACAAATTTATTGTGACCCTCGAACGACCTCACTTTAAATGCATGAAAAAAAAAATTGCTACTGCAAAACTTATAAAATCATAAATGACTCTACGTCGTCTCATTGGCATAAGTTAAAATGAATTAATTATTATCTGCACACGAATTTATGTCGTAACAATGTTTGTAATATAGCGTTTATTTTGTAGTAAGTAGTCTAAGCGAAAGCACATGTCTGCTATAGCTTAGGTCGTTTACTAGTCAAAAACACTGCGGTTGGTTGTATTTATCAGTTTTGTTTTAGGGTTAAAGTTTCAAATTTAGCATTAAATGTCTGGGAAACGTAGAAAAGTTTACGATGAAGGTCGAACATTTCAAAGTGCTTGGACGGAAAAAGAAACGGACATACGTCTCATTATGGTGATATGTATTGCGTTTATAGGCGGAAAGTTTTGCGGCCCGCACGCTACCGGATATGTGAAGATTTGGCCCAGTAGTACAAAAAGTTTGCCGACCCCTGATTTAGTGTCTCATACCTTCTATGCAACTGCAATTGAGTCTCATCTTAAATAATAGCTTCAAGTTCAGATTCTTGAATTTTTTTGCAACTGCATCCAGCATAAGATCTGTAAAGCTTTCATTAAAATATTTAAGCTGATAGAAGTTTCTATGAATAGTTAGTCAGTTAGTTAGTTAGTTGCATATTTATCCTCCTATCACGAGAAACCGATCGAAGCGCTATACGAGCTCGCTTAGGAGTTGCCAGCCATCTGTCTACCACACCAAGATGGGGTAATCCCGCTAAGTGCCTTTCCCAATGGCACAACAAGTAAACTTGCCGGCTTGTTCTCCACACTGTCCCTTCAATGCTGAACGTCAAGCAGGTAAGCTGTGAATACCAATTTTAGAGTCATTGGTTTGACCCGACTCGGAATCAAACCCGAGTCTACAGCTGAAGAGACAGACGCTCCATACCACTCGGCCATCTGAGCTGTTGAATGTTGTAGCTGCTTGAAGATCAGCATTTAAAACTGTATCATAATTTTTTGTGTACCGGTATTCAAGAAGCTCAATATAATTAATTCGATTGAAGGATGATGATGATTTATCATGTCTTTCAAAAGGCGACTCTTGTGCTGCTTAAAAAACAAGTTGCATGGATTAAAGTTGTAAAAACTTCTATATTTTCTCATTACATTCTCATTGCAACTACAAATCTCTTTCCAACCTTTGACTGTCTAGAGCTGCATTCACTCTCACAGAACACAACCAAAATATAAAATGCATCAATATATATATTGTATATACAAGATAAGACCTGAGTCATCCTGTTTCGGGATTACGTCCCTCATCAGTGATAACAATCAGGGAGGACCATATCGAAAACCACACAACAAAATTACTCAATCTGGCGTTTGGGCATTCAATACAGTGAAAAGAAGGATAGCAGTTGCAAAAGAGAAAAAGAACAGACTAATGGAGTTAGCTAGATTAATTTCAAGAAAAACAAAGAAAACATTATAAAATAGCATAGCTGCGGATAGAAATAGCAATCCACGACCGGTTTCGCTCTCATTAGAGCTCGTCAGGTGAATATAGCTAATAAAAAGCTGAGCAGAAGATACAGAAATATAGCGAAAAAACAAACAAATGGATGAATAGTACTAGATAGAAAAGTATCAGATGGTAACGATAACAACTGATGGCTTTTTTGGATGCAATCAAATCGACGTCCAAATAAATTGAATAAGATAAAACAAATCTTTTCCAAAATTAGTATGCTGTTTGCTGAAAATGAATCAAATTTTCCTCAGATGTTCATAAAATCCAACCAATCAACACCATGAAAAAATAGAAACATTCAATAGAGCAAAATCAAGAGATTAAAATTCCAAAACAGAATATTGCATCGCTAATCTCAACACAGTAACGAGATACCTTACAAACAACTTTTCACAATGCAGGTGGAAATATTCACCTGCTTGACATACTGTATATATATATGCTTCTTAGACTACTTCTTCCATTGCATACCATCAATCAAATGAGTCATTGCATACCATTGCATACCATTGCCATTGCATACCATACCATTGCATACCATACCATTGCCATTGCATACCATCAACC
The DNA here is from genome assembly GCA_964006365.1 of Trididemnum miniatum. Taxonomy (NCBI): domain Eukaryota; kingdom Metazoa; phylum Chordata; class Ascidiacea; order Aplousobranchia; family Didemnidae; genus Trididemnum; species Trididemnum miniatum. The sequence continues at coordinate 21,988,073 of OZ023239.1, forward strand.
TTACAAACAACTTTTCACAATGCAGGTGGAAATATTCACCTGCTTGACATACTGTATATATATATGCTTCTTAGACTACTTCTTCCATTGCATACCATCAATCAAATGAGTCATTGCATACCATTGCCATTGCATACCATACCATTGCATACCATACCATTGCCATTGCATACCATCAACCTTACAAACAACTTTTCACAATGCAGGTGGAAATATTCACCTGCTTGACATACTGTATATATATATGCTTCTTAGACTACTTCTGCCATTGCATACCATCAACCATTGCATACCATCAATCAAATCGAACAACTTTTCACAATGCAGGTGGAAATATTCACCTGCTTGACATACTGTATATATATAAGCTTCTTAGACTACTTCTGCCATTGCATACCATCAATCAAATGAGCAGGATCCAAGAAACCTTTATTCCAAATCGCATAGCACATAATCTGTGGGCCAAAGTATCTCATCAAACTTAAGAACAAGAAAATTTGTGTGTAACTGCTTTTGTTCCACTATGTGCAAACATTAGCAAGGTTTTTCATAGCACCTTCCTCTTCTGGCAATTTCTTGTTTTTCATCAAATGAACAATTTAAAAAAGTATTTTCTAACAATGAGAAAATTAAAGTTTCCATTTTCAGTATTAAGAACACACACATGTAAAATACTTTATTAAAATAGTATTCTGCAATTAACAACAAATCAAGTTAGTAGTAGCAGTGCCTTATACAGTTATTCCACACCGTCAAAAGCGTCAATGCAACAAGAAATACAGTAAGATATTAAATAGTACAGGAAAATATTAAAAATGGTACAAGAGAAGCAAAATTGTGCCAAACTTCGTCACAAGCAGATACAAAAAATTTGAAAATGATAAAAAGCAAGAATAAGCATCGTTGCAACTCAGACTTACATACAATGGTAGGATTCAACTGATTCTATATAATCGTACCGCAAAATTTTACTAGATCAGCGAACGGGCCAGCATTACTGTTTATACTTGTGCCCAGGGGCGGCTCGTAGTGAAGGCTGCAAAGGCTGCAGCCTACCCAGTTTATCACCTCCTTATTTTTTTTTTTTTTAAGAAGCAAAATTTTTTTACCTATTCTTGTCTTTCATACAACTATCGACAATATTTTTTTTGAAAAAAATAATTTTTGTACAAAAAATGGCAACACGTAAAGACAGCCACAGCCTTTCGTAGCAAGAACTAACCCTGTAGTGTTACGTCATCAATGCTTTATAGAAGTTTGAATTACGTTCAATGAGACGTGTTAAGGCTGTGTCAAAGCAGCCTTTTTGGTGGTTATTGAGGTGTAAAGCTTAGAGATTGGCTCTATTTAGTTGCAATCACATAGAGATACTGGGTTTAATGAAAGACATGGGATGTTACGGGTTGCATACAGCTTAAGCTTGTAATACAGTGGTAAAGGCTGGTAGACTTTAGTTATACCTTATTTGAACTAATAGATTGCGTAAAAAGAAAAACTTTTAAGCTGTTGATTGACCGGTACCGCAGCTTAGCTAAGTTTGTAGACTAGTGGTAGCTTTTTTGTAGCCCACTAGATGTAGTCGACTAGGTACAATTTTTAGAGTACCGGTAGTGTACTTAAATAGAAAAATTTGTTTAGGCCAAACTTGTGTTTATTCATGTAGACTACAGGTGCAGGTTACCTAGGCTACAGGCACGCACAGAATCAGCTATTGGTACAGTGGCGTGATAAAAAAAAATTGTAGAGTAATAATAATTCATGGGAAACCTGCCAGCCAGTGTTCCTGCAGTTGTGTATAGCCCAAAGCCTACCGCCTTGCTAGTGAAATAAAGAGTTTTTTTTCATTTCAGAGCGAGTATTTATTCTGGCCAGCTTTTCTAATCATGTAGCCTACCTGTTTAAAATAGTCACGAGCCGCCACTGCTTGTGCCATCAGTTGAAACAGAACCGGCTGAAAATATAACCTTGGTTATGGAACCGCCTGAGAAAAAAATTTAATCCCACCACTGCTTACATATGTGGTTGAATATTGCTATACATTTATTTCAATTTTATTATCAGGTTTTAAATCTTGGGTTGCATAAATGTTGCTGTAAAAAAAATATCCGGCACTGTGGCAAGTAACATTAAGCAAAACATTCAACGCATGCCAAAACCAACTACTTTGACAATAGCAATCCCAAACTAAAACTATATAAAATTCAAAATGTCACTGTCATTGAAAACCCTAAGCTTGAGAACAAAGAAGATTTTGCTGAACTAATGCCATTGAGGAAGCTTATTTATTCAGTTGTTATTTTGGTATATAAGGTTTATTCTTTTTTTTGACTTTATTGCAAGTAATTTTTGTGGCAAGGGCTATTTCTATTGGCCTGTACAAACAAGCTCTTTGTTTCTTTTATTATCCCTCGCGCTCTTCCCAATTGTACAAGAGCGAGACGAACTAATAAAATAAACCAAAGAGACAAATGTTACGGCCCGTAAAAATAGCCACTTCCAATTCTTTAGGCTATTTGGGTTTGGAATTGGGGTTTGCATTTGGGATTCAGGCTTTGGATTCAGAAAGTTTTTACAATTTTGTTTCATCGTCTGATCATAGACCTACTTGGCCTAACAGGGCAAAATGACATTTAGGTCTATCTTGCCACAGGGTAACGTCTAGTATCAGCCCCCGCGTTTGGTTAGGGTTTGGTTTGGTTAGGATTAGGTTTGGTTAGGATTAGGTTTGGTTAGGATTAGGTTTGGTTAGAATTAGGTTTGGTTAGGATTAGGTTTGGTTAGGATTAGGTTTGGTTAGGATTAGGTTTGGTTAGGATTAGGTTTGGTTAGGATTAGGTTTGGTTAGGATTAGGTTTGGTTAGGATTAGGTTTGGATTAGGGGGTTAGGGTTACGATTGTATACATAACTGAACCGAACCCTAACTAAATTTAACCCTAACCAAACCCAACCGAACCTGGGGGCTGGTACTAGACGTTACCCCCTACCACATGTGGCAAAATAGCCAATGCCTCAAAAGGAAAAATAATAAGTATCAACTATGATTGCTTACATGAAAATATTGTTTGCCACAAGTGAAGAATTCATTGCTCCAAGTATCTTGAATCATACTGGCCTACTATTGCTATTTGCCACACCACGTGACAAGGTTTCCAATTTGCTTATTTGCATGATCGTATCTACAGATCTAGGCTAATAGCCGTAGAACTGGAGGATAAAAATGAAGAAACAATCAATCAACTGTAACAGTACTCTGGTTGCCTATAAAAATGATATTAAAGCTGACTAGGTTAGGTCCTACCGTCCTATGCTATAGGCCATGTTTTGTTGACTGCGATACCGGTAACTCTTACCAACTATATTTGGAGCTTGTTTGAATCAAAGCGCATCTTATAACAGGCAGATATATGACAAGCACAAGGACCGCTAGTGAGTTATTAGTAGGAGTTAGGGCCTAATCTTAACCCCAAACCCGAACCCCCCGAACCCAAACCCTAACCTCGGTTTAATTCAAACAAGCTTCGTATATTTTTGGCTCTGGACAGTGTCTATTTTTCCAACAACGCCAAAACACTGATTGGCCAAAAAATTTAGGTTCGTAGGTTAACTGGTGCATATACATCATGCGCGTGACTGTTGATAGGCTTGCATCCATTTCCACACCCGGTTTTAAAAAAATTACCCAATCAGTATCTTACTGCTAACGGCAAAATAGACACTTCCTATATTTTTTATTTTGGCCTAGCTTCAATTCTTATACCGGTACCAGTTCTACACTTATCTGCTTTCTCATTAGTCTTAAGCACAACGTCTACTGCCTAGCAAAATTTCAATTTCATCCTCTCACTTTCAAAGCCAAGCAGAATTAACCTGGCAGACTGGCCTAGCAAAACCAGTGGCAATTGCCAAACTTCAGCAATCCCCATGCTTCATCCACGCAATGAAGCTACATGACGTCATTCAAGGTGTTCACTTTTCAAAGTAAATAGTGAACACCTTAAAGTGAACACCTTGAATGACGTAGATACGCGCATTTGGATGCTGCTGATCGCTTTTTCTTTTTTCAGATTTTTAAATTGTTTATCATAATCTAGGTGTTCATTTGGGTTGGGTGAACACCCTGGTTGACGTCAGCCAAAAAAAATCAATTTTTATGGTAATCGCAAAAAATTGCAGTTATCAAATTATTTTAAAGGGGAAAGTAGTAAAATTTACTTTTTGAACGAAAAAGTTTACTGCAAAAATTACAAAAAATATAAAAAAATTATAAAAAGTTAGAAAAAGGTATTTTTCGGAAATGTCAGGGTGTTCACTGAATACCTTGAACACCCTGAGAATACGCCATTGCCTCTGACGCCAAACACGAAGTTGAGTGACTTATTAGGACCAGAATTTTGGTTCATTTTCTATGACCTTGATTGATAGGCTATGAATGGTAAATTGAGTCTCCGGAACTGTGGAATTCATTTGAGTCTTTGATATAATACATTGAGTTTCGAACCCATGTTTTTACATCATTTACTGTGTTGTACATGTAACTGCGAAGTTTCTTGATAATGCTTCCGGCCCAAATGTATTTCTAAATTAGCTTGTTATTGTGAATTGTGCTCTGTTTCTCTGTGTTAGTTTGAAGTGTTCGGTTTGGTGTAAGTAGGTTACGAGTGTTAGTTTAAGAACCTTAGTAAGTCGTATTATGTTTTATATTTAGATTCCTTTATAATTATGTACTGTTCTTAAGTTAGATTAAGCTTGAATAAAGTGTATGATCATCACAATTAATCTAACTTAAAACATAAAGAGAAATGGCAGCGTCATGGCGAGAAATGTTGAAACCAGCAAGATTCGATGCACAGCCCGATTCCCCAAAAGCAGCAAAGCAGCTGAAGCATTGGCTGAAAGTTTTCACAGGTTTTCTAGAGCGCTATGAAGAACATAACCGAGATGGGGAAAATGCAGCACAAGAACCGGATCAAAATCAGCGTTTGCAAGTCTTATTCACGTTCGTTAGCTCAGATGTTTACGAATACATTGAAGACTGCGATACGTATGATGCTGCCATAGCAAAGCTCAAGAGTATCTACATTAAATCACCTAATGTGATTTTTGCTAGACATCAATTAGCTACGAGAAAACAACGAGAAGGCGAAACCTTACGAGAATATTTTCAATCACTTCATCTGTTGAGTAAAGAATGCGGTTTACGAAATGTCACGGCAGATGAATACCGAAATGAGTTGGTTCGTGACGCTTTTATTAATGGGATTTCATCTCATACTATTCGTCAACGACTGTTAGAAAATGCTGAACTAACCGTGGATCAAGCATATGACATCGCTTGTTCTTTATGGACAGCTCAAGAACATTCTGAAGCTTACCTGTGCAGAAGAAACGTAACAGCGAGCGCTGCACCTTCGCTGAGCAAAGAATCCGAACAAGAATCAGATAACGATCAAGTCCTGGGATCATCAACACGCAATAAGACTTGCTTCTTTTGTGGTTTGTCTTTCCATAGTCGAGACCGATGTCCAGCTAGAGAATCAGAATGTTATTCCTGTGGAAAAATTGGACATTTTGCCAAAGTTTGCCGTTCCAAGTCATCTACCATACGTCGTGCAAAGCCTCGTTCAGTAAATGTTAAAGAAACCGCTAGTAGTAGTTCGAACTCTTGCCCTGGTTTGTGTACTATATCTGCTGCATGTCCTGCAAGTTTGCTTCCAGCATCGTTGCCTGTCTCAATCAGTGGAACCAGCTTAACTGCTCTAGTTGATTCAGGAAGTTCGGAAAGTTATATCAACTCTAATGTTTGTACAAAACTGAACATGGAAGTCTATCCTACGTCACAGCAGGTGCAAATGGCGGCCACAACCATGAAAGTCAAATCCGATGGGTTCTGTTTGGTCGACTTAGTCCATAACGGGATGAAATATCCCTCTACGAGGCTTAACGTGTTCCAGGATTTGTGCAGTGATATCATTTTGGGGCTAGATTTCCAAAGTCAGCATCAACGGTTGATATTCAATTTTAACGGCGACTCTCCAGATTTGATCGTCTCAAGGAACTCGAACTGTTCCTTGACCGCAGCAGACACAAATGAAGTGTTTTTGTTTGCAAATTTGTCCCCAGATGTGAAACCAATAGCTACTAGATCCCGTCGCTACAGCCAGGAAGATCGACGCTTCATCCAAGAGAACATCGATAAACTTCTTTCTGAGGAAATTATTCGACCGAGCTCATCGCCCTGGAGGGCCCAGGTAGTTGTTATTAGCGATGAATTTAACCGACACAAGAAACGCTTATGTGTGGATTACTCTCAAACGATTAATATTTATACAGAATTAGATGCATATCCATTGCCTAGAATTGACGATATGATAAATGAACTTGCAAAATACAGCGTTTTTTCGACTTTTGACCTTCGAAGTGCATACCATCAAATCAAAATAGTTGAATCTGAACGAAAATATACTGCTTTTGAGGCAAATGGCAAATTGTATGAGTTTAATCGCATTCCATTCGGTGTCAAATATGGAGTTGCCGTATTTCAGCGAGTCATTTCGCGTTTTATTGAAAACGAAAATTTAAACGATACGTTTCCTTATTTAGACAATGTAACAGTTGCTGGAAGAACTCAAGAGGAACATGATTTAAATGTGAAAGCTTTCCTTGAAGCAATTTCTCGCAACAATTTTACACTAAATGAATCGAAAACCATTAGTTTTGTTCCTGAAATTCAAATTTTGGGTTATGTTGTTGGTAACGGACTTATTAGACCTGATCCGGAACGATTACGTCCTTTACAAGATTTTCCGCCCCCAACAACTTTTAAATTACTTCAACGTGTTCTGGTAATGTTTGCCTACTACGCAAAGTGGATTGATTGCTTTGCTGATAAAATTCGACCATTAGCCGACGTAAAGAGTTTTCCGCTCAGTAAGGAGGCATTACAAGCTTTCCAGCGTCTGAAAAGTGAGCTTGAACATACTGCCTTAAAATCAGTTGATGAAAGTAAGCCTTTTGTTGTTGAATGCGACGCTTCTGATGTTGCCGTATCAGCTACTCTTAACCAAGGCGGAAGACCTGTGGCATTCATGTCACGAACCTTGCAAGGAGGAGAACGGCGCTACCCTGCGATCGAAAAAGAAGCAACAGCAATCATAGAAGCAATAAGAAAGTGGTCACATTTTTTGTCGAGAAGAACGTTTACTCTAGTCACAGATCAACGTTCAGTAGCATTTATGCTTGATAGTAGACGTCGTTCGAAAATCAAAAACAATAAAGTTCAACAGTGGAGGTTGGAGCTGGCATCTTACTCTTATGAAATCAAATATAGACCAGGAAAACAAAATGTTGGACCAGACACCTTGTCAAGAGCTTTCTGTTCATCTCTCTCTGCTTCATCTTCGCTGGAAGATATTCACCGACAACTTTGCCATCCGGGAGTAACACGAATGCTACATTTTGTGCGCACAAAGAACTTGCCATTCTCTACAACTGAAGTTAAAAGAGTTGTGTCTAATTGTAAAACATGTGCTGAAGTGAAACCTCAATACTATCGTCCTGACATGAAAGTTTTGGTGAAAGCTACACAACCTATGGAACGCCTAAGTATGGATTTTAAAGGACCTATGCAATCTAAAAGTGGTAACAATTATTTGCTGATAATAGTAGATGAATTTTCACGTTTTCCGTTTGCTTTCCCTTGTAAAAGTATGACGTCATCAACTGTGATACAATGTTTAGAGAAGCTTTTTACTCTGTGCGGAACCCCAAATTTTATCCATACTGATAATGGAGCTGCATTCATTTCGCGTGATTTCAAGCAGTACTTATTGCACAGAGGCATTGCATCCAGCAAGTCTAGCATTTACCATCCTTCAGGTAACGGACAAACCGAAAGGACTGTGGGAACTGTTTGGAAGTCCATTCAATTGGCGTTAAAAAACGACGCATTACCGCAATCGAATTATAAAGCCGTTTTAGATAATGTTTTGCATTCGATGCGATCTCTTTTGTGTGTTGCTACTAATACGACCCCACACGAGCGATTTTTTAACTTTCAACGACGTTCTTGCTCGGGTACATCTCTTCCTACGTGGTTGACTAATAGTGACAAAGTTTTTGTACGACGTTTTGTCAGAAACAGTAAAAGTGAACCTCTTGTTGACGAAGTAAAAGTCGTTAATGTGAATCCGACATATGCTGATGTGCGTTACCCGAGTGGCCGTGAAGCTACTGTGTCAATTCGTGATCTTGCGCCTATTCCTCAACTTGTAAATAATGATACCTTTAATGTGTCGCAACAGAATGATGCACCCTGTGATTTTTCTCGTTCTAGTGATGAACCTGAAAGTAATGTGAGTTTTGATGGCAGTAGTGATTCTTCTTTCGAATCTCATGAAAATGTAAATCAGAACGTCAACAGCCCTGAATGTTCTGTGAGACGTTCCGCTCGTAGTAACAAAGGTGTTCCTCCTATGCGCTATGGCGTAAATTATTAAATCTTGTTTGCCAGGAGGGGTGAATGATATAATACATTGAGTTTCGAACCCATGTTTTTACATCATTTACTGTGTTGTACATGTAACTGCGAAGTTTCTTGATAATGCTTCCGGCCCAAATGTATTTCTAAATTAGCTTGTTATTGTGAATTGTGCTCTGTTTCTCTGTGTTAGTTTGAAGTGTTCGGTTTGGTGTAAGTAGGTTACGAGTGTTAGTTTAAGAACCTTAGTAAGTCGTATTATGTTTTATATTTAGATTCCTTTATAATTATGTACTGTTCTTAAGTTAGATTAAGCTTGAATAAAGTGTATAATCATCACAGTCTTTTCAGGAGGCAAAACGTTTTGTATGTAATGTAAAAGTCGTCAATGATGCTGCTGAAAGGATTGTCAAGTTTTACTCAGAGTATTCTCGCTTTTTGACAGCCGACCCAGAGCAACGCGCTAGTTTAATGCAAGCGGTCGAAAAACATCGACGTGATTATCCTGACTTTTGAAAACTCACTCTTAGAAAGTGATATGCTTTTCATTAAAGTTTGAATAAATTTCTTTCTTTTAACTTCCATGACATCACATGATATCAGCATTGCCATGCCATCGATCCCGATCGTTATTAGATTCGTTACTGTTGAGGAAATACTCCAAATGTATTACTGTAGTTGCTATTCCATGTAAATTGATTAACAATTTTGACAAAAAATAAAAGTTGATGACGTCATTAAAGCAAGTTTGATGACGTCACTGCAAGTCAAGGTAGTTATACCTTTATTGCAAATGCAGTTGTGCATGTTGGCGCTAAGATTGCCGAGTCTGTTACGATTTTTGCTTCGTATCATCAATTTTTCGGAAAAAAACACGATTCTATTTATTTTATGATGACGTCATCAATTCTTTTTGCAAAAAAATGTTGCAGAAATGTTTCTAGACTGTTGAGTTATCGACTTGTCTCGTTTGTTTGCGATTTTATGCACAAATATACCGAAAAATTAAGATAAACGCTATATTTGCATACAACGATTCCCCGAATTACCGCTAATTTTCGTAAAAACTTTAAACGCTTTGCGCAGGGTGAAATAATTCGATTTTTGAAAAAAAAATTTTCACAGAACTTATTTTTTGGGTCCATGTAATGGGAAAAAATGCGGAAACATAGGATTTTAAAAATTTTCCAAATTTTGAACAACCCTAGCGCACACGCGTAAATACACTGCGCACAAAAATATCATGATGAAGCAATGTTCTCGGTTGTCAAGTTGAAAAAAATTGTTTTTGGATCTGCCAAAAAGACGCGTTTCTTCGAAAAATTTACCGTGCGGTGGCGTCGTGCCATTGGCCCCAATTTTCTAAGATGTATTACTTTTTATAATTTAAAAAATTGAAAACTAGCAATATAAAAAATTTAACCAGTGCCATTTCGCTTTCATCCTTCAAACTAAGCCCATACCCCCTTCCTTATACTATAAATTCCATTGTTTTGTTTTTTAATTTTTGCTTCAATTAATTGCTTCGACTCAGGAGTAAAGCCAGTTTCCTGATCTGTAGTTACAATTTAAGCAACATTTTGCATGCGTTGTTAAAGACCATAGCCTAGAACACACCTATACACGTCATCTCATCATATGCGTCAAAACTAATAATGATTGCAGCCTCATTTCATTTATTTTAACCCAGCTTCTGCTTTTAGACATGAACTATTAAAATATTTTGTATTGTCTGACACTATAATAGTGACTGCACTCACTGCAGGTATCGGTATGTCCTTTTTCAACAAGAAAGTGTGCTGAAACGAGTTTTTTTTTTATATAAAAACCGTAAAAATCCGTTGGCGGCTGGGGGCGGAGCCCCTAGCAATGTCCTCCTCCTTTGTTAAATCGTGGAGTCACACTGGTTGCGTATAATGTCCATAATTAAGAAGCGGTTTGAGGTATCAAAATAAATTTCGATTTCTTATTCAAAATTTGGGGTATCACGACATATTTTAATATCTTTTTCTAACTTCGTTTTTTCGTAATATTTCTCGATGCTAAATACGGCTTTTACAAAGGTTGTGATCAGTATCTGTTTAAGTTGTCACTCGGGACGCCTCTGGTACCGTGAGCGAAAAATGTACCATCGTTAACATGACCAAGAAAAGTTGCGCTACTTGTTTTCAATAGCCGCCATATTCAATTTATTCATGGGTTGTTGCACATTTGCACAAAGGTTAGTCATTATTAAAAAAGTGCGCACTCGCCAAAGTTTCTGCGCACACAGACAACAAAAAATTAGGGGGGACATTGCCCACGACTTCTCAAAGTTTTGCTTTTAGGCAAAGATCCGGCCCATTGTGCCTCGGCCAGGACAAAAAATCAGTAAAAGTAAAGTGCTCCAATGATTTACAATACAACTGATCATATGCTGTAAAATCCACTCCGTTCTAAGAAAATACCGCCCCAGGACGTATGGAGCGTATTTTGAATAAAGCTCCCTATTTCGTGTTCCGCTTTTATGACAACAGTAATTACCAAAAAAATTAGATAAAAAGTCATAATCTTTAGCTAACTCATTCTTTAGGATGATTGACTTTTCCAAGGAATAAAATTGTTTTTGTTTGCTTGTGACGTATCATGAAAAGAAACGGATACTTAATCGCAAAAACTGCGGTTGGATTTCTTTGCAGTTTAGTGTCACGGAAAAATGGTCGGATTGTGTTTGCATTTACCCCATTTTCGTCAACTTTCAGCACCGTCTTATGGTCAATGTTTTGTAAATATAAACTTTGAGTGGTAGTGATTCGCGAAAAGTTTCCATCTAGGTCACTGAATATGTCTTGAACATTCATAGATTGAAAAACGCTTTTTAAATTCAGTATCCTATGTCTGATTGTAAATTTCGGCAGGTATATTCCGCATATTGATGTATTTTCAACACTTGATTCATTCAGTTTCCGTAAAGCTGAGTTGATAATGGAAGTTTGATGTTTCATAAGCAAAGAAGAATTCCCGCTTTGGTTTGGCATTATTATAACCATCTGCAGCTGATCACTATCTAAAACAAAATCGCAGTGTCACCGTAAAGTACCGGTCCTACCAAACACCGCAAAGGACGACAAAGGACTTCAAGTTGATCTGCTAAACACCGGAAAGAACGACAAAGGACTTGGAATCATACCAAAACAAAAAACGCCAAACGACTTTAAATTAGGATTAGGGCTCGGGTTAGGTTAGGGCTAGGGTTAGGGCTAGGGTTATCAAGTCCTTTGTCGTTCTTTGCAGTCTTTAGAACATCAATTTAAAGTTCTTTGTCGTCCTTTGCGGTGTTTAGTAGAACCCGTAAAGTACTTCTTTTGCTTCTGGAATAAAAGTTTTTTTCTTTTTTTATTGTTGCAAAAAGTAATGGAATGATATCAACATGAAAATAATATTAATAATATTGTCGTTTCAAAATAACACCGTAAAGCATGTATAGACAGGATAACATCAGTACAATTCAATAGATAATAGATATTCCATTTTCAAAAATGCTTTTTCAAAATAAAAGTTGCAATCTGCGGATGTGATTTCTGTTTTTGTAAGCAAAAAGTTAAAACGCTTTTTAAAAAAACACACAGTGTAACTCTTTACACATGGGTTTAATAAAGTGGTTTAACAGAAAATGCGGTTTTTACGCAATTTTTTACTTATGAAGTTGGCATTCATATCTTACACAGGTGCTCAGGGCCTATGCGCAAAGTATTGAATTTTTTTCATTTCTTTGTCATAGGCATCTCACAATTGTGTCCCAGAAAGCCTCAAAAGGTTGACGTAAACCAAATTGTAGCCCCAGCACTCTCGCGGGCTGCATCACTTTGCATAATATGAATCGTGTTGTATTTTTTTAACCCATCTTTGCGTTTTGCTCGGGTTATTTCTGCAAATTTGGGTTTATTTGATCAGGTTTATATCGCATTACAGATAAGTTTCAGTCTTTTCTCTGTACTTAACTGTAACTACATTACTGATAACCAAGCAGTGTATCAGCGAATATTAGTCTGTTGTCGTTAGTTTGATTCGAGTGACAGCTAATCTCAGTTGCGAGGACACAAAGCGGTAGTTTTAACTGGTAAATCCGGGGTAAAGTAGATTTTTTCGCTTTGAGCTATGTAGTATTCAACCATCTAACAGTAAAGTGTTACACATTTCACACTTTCGGTAGTGTTATCTTGAAGAAGCAATTGTAGTGACGATCGGCAAGGAAATCAAGATACCTGAACAAAATGTTTCTACAAAGTTGAAACTGTAGTTCGTTCTTTTCAATTCAAAAATCCACGAATTTATATTTTGATTTGAAGTTGCATGTTTTTAATGTTGACTTTTATCACCGATGAATAGCAAATGTAACGCTTATATCAACCATATGAACGTGTTTTTCGTGTAACGCCAGCCACCAGTATCGCTTAGGCTAACTTCTAGCACTAATTTTAGCACCAAGGTAGTCCATCAACCGATTTCTTTCCCCACGTGATTGCCAAATCCTTCAATTATCAAATCATACTGCACAACTACCAAATTTCATAGATCGCATTCATGAGGAATCAACTATGGAACGGCTTATGGGGCGACGTGTTTAAAGCAACGCAATATAAAATTTTGCATCATTTTTTTGGTTAATTTTGGTTAAATTACATACAATACCATATATTGTTGCAATACAATATCATATCATATATTGTTGCAATTTATCTATATTGCAAAAAAAACACTTAAATCGCCTTTTAATTGCCATGGTGATATGCTTACAAAAACAGTCAGTGTTGCCCTTTCCCTTTTTCCATGAACTCATGTAGTGTACTGGCCTGAGGCGCTGTTGTACTGACTGTGCAGTGTGCGCTTATTGGTTTGGCTGAAACATTTTGAAATAAAATGGCTTGGAGTTTGATTGATAAAATACTGTTATGATTGGTAGATACCATTGCGGACATATGCAAAAATATAGACGCATACGGTTGGCAAGTTATGAGCAAGCTACCAGTACCCATGCAGGTATCGGTACCAGCCATGTAGCAGTTGCAGGGTATGGAAAGTTGTCAGACTAGATAGCTAGACTCCCACGTGGTTTTGTGCTTATTATTCTTTTAAGTAACTTAATAAAATTAGTAATTTTGGTTTACCCAACCCATTCATCAGTAACTTGTTTCAGTGGCAGCAAAAAAGTATGGGTACTGTTAAGCTACTGGTACCGGTATCCTTTGGAATACCAGCAGCTAGACTAGACTAGACTACCGGTATGGAGGTAACAACTAGTATCAGCTTCCAGGTCCAGTTGGGTTAGGTTAGGATTAGGTTCAGTTAGGGTTAAATTTAGTTAGGGTTCGTTCAGTTACAAAATATCGGTATCTGAAAAAATCTTGTGTTAAAGTACAGTACCAGTAACCCGACATTAGGCCTAGTCTAGCTACCTCAACCTATGTTTTCGTGACATACTGCTATCTAGTTGCTAATGCAGAATGGCTTATGCTGTATGGCTGAAACATGTCAGATTACAGTAACTTCTGTGATCTGTCCACAGAAAGCATGTAGGCTACATCCTGACATCAGCAGATCAGCACACCGATACACCAGTAGACAGTGACATACGGTAAACTGTAAAAATTAAAAATGTCAAACTAGTCTACCGATATTTTGTAACTGAACGAACTCTAACTGAACCTAATCCTAACCTAACCCAACTGGAACTGGGAGCTGATACTAGTTGTTACCCCCATACCGGTAGTCTAGTCTAGTCTAGCTGCTGGTATTCCAAAGATACCATATCTATACGTCTATATTTTTGCATATGTCCGTAATTGTATCTACCAATCATAACAGTATTTTATCAATCAAACTCCAAGCCATTTTATTTCAAAATGTTTCAGCCAAACCAATAAGCGCACACTGCACAGTCAGTACAACAGCGCCTCAGGCCAGTACACTACATGAGTTCATGGAAAAAGGGAAAGGGCAACACTGACTGTTTTTGTTAGCATATCACCGTGGCAATTAAAAGGCGATTTAAGAGTTTTTTTGCAATATAGATAAATTGCAACAATTTAACACATATTGCAGCAATATGGATAAATCACAACAATATATGGTATTGAATGTAATTTAACCAAAATCAACTAAAAAAATGATGCAAAATTTTATATTGCGTAGCTTTACACACGGCGCCCCATGACGGCTACCCAGTTAAGTTGAGCGAATGGCAGAACCGGTATCGGTACTTACAGGTTATAATTGTAATATCTAAGTCTCTTCAGTGGTGCTTAAAACTTCAAATCCATGAAGTAAATCCATCAACATACAATGCATTCTACCTAGCACCTTTAAAGGTTACTTCTATATCAAACTCAAGTTTTTGGCCCCAAACAACGATATCCAATGAAAGAACATATAACCACTAACCCACAACTAAGTTCACGGTAGCCTAACTAGCCCACATCACTAGAAGCCCCTATGGCAACCCACTCATTTGCAGCTGCAGACGCGTTTCGACCTTATTATGGTCTCATCAGTGCAGCATAGCAACCTCCCACCTTCCTGAAAAAAAAAAAATTCTAACCTTCAGAAGAACTACACGCTCAAAATCTAAGCCTCTACTCGTTCTGCTCAAGGTAGAAAATTTGAAATAAAACCTTCAAGAAAATAATACAGGCTGGATTATGATGTCACAGATTCCCTGTAAACAATCAAGGATTGTGACGTCATGCTGATGTTGCAGTGCAGCCAATCTTCATTAAACGAATTGCTGATTTCAGATAGGCATGTGGACCATGACAAGCACTTGCAAAGCCAGCCAACGTCAGAGGGCGCTTACACTATGCTTTCTCTAAAAATTCCTCAGATCCTTGTGGACCGTGACAGGGATGTTAACCTCAGAATCTGCGCGGTTTGGTCAGCACGCTTCCGGGTAACAGAATTTTGGTATATTGAAAATTGAACAACGCGACGACGACTCCGAATATCACAGCGAAGACAAGACGAAGACGCCGACGGTTTCTGCGTAATTAACACAAACGATAACTTATAGCAAAAATTCAAAGTTACCTCACACGATCCGCAGAAACTAAATCAGAAACTAACTAGACCTACACTGACACACAAAACACTATAGGCCTACACCTAACGATAAACATGCAAGGCTAACAGGTCATTTTAACACGTCACTATCGAACCGGTAAAGGAAATGCTGAGTTAAGCACACAAGGTAGGCTACAGACTACAGAGCCAACTCACCAAAATTTCTTTGACCAAACGCTCAATCTCGGTGACGGATAACGGCACACAAAACCGCTCGACTATTCTCAGATCAGCCCGTAACACTCTAGCTCAGCGCTAGTCTACGGCACTACTGTAGTGTCTATTAACTTGACAGAAACTATTAAAAATTTTTGATTTTTGAGGGGGGTTGTTGTTAATTTTTGAGGGGGGTTGTTGCTATGCTGCACTGATGAGACCTAATAAGGTCGAAACGCGTCTGCAGCTGCATTTGGGTAAATGGCCTTGTGGGTGCTAGAGGTGGGGGTTGCTTGAGTGGAGTACCGTATTTTTGACCTAGCCTAGGCAAATTGATTCTCTAACCAGTTTATTTGTGGCTTTTCTCCAAGTCGTTTGCCCAAATCATGTCAACCTGAGTAACTTTAGATGTGAGCCTCTTAGCAGACCGAGTAACCTGGAAGTTGGCATATATGATCCTACCTTCAAGTCAATTTGGAGTAGATACCTAGGCAACCTTTTCAATGTTATTTTAAGCATTTGACATCTTTTGAGTGATCGATCCTATTGAGTTCTTGATCTTCAATGAAGCGGTGTCATTATTAAATTTTTCTATTGTTAAAGCCAAGTTGGATATCACTCCTATCTGAGTTTCTGATAATTGGAGTCTCATGATCCGTTAAAATTGTTCCTTGCATGTTGTACATTGCTAGGTCAGGGTCAGCTTGAAGAATACGATTAATATTTGTCAAGACCAATGTGAAAAGTTCTATTGCGTTCTTCTGTGAAAAGGGATTTGTAAGGCAATTCACTACTGAAGAAAAGAAATCAACCCAGCTCCTTATTTGTTTGGAAACACTTGTCCGATTTTCTTGAACAGGAAGTGACTTTTCGTGAAATTGAATTGTACTTCTGTTTACGTCATAGAGCCTCAATAACATGAAATGTTGGATTTTACTCTTGTCCTGAAATTACTAGGCTTTTTTCAGTGGAATTATAGCAGGGAGTTAGTTTTATTGAGAGTTTTTTTTGGGGGGAGGGGGATGGAAACAGAAAATTAGTCTAAAATTGGAGGAGGGGATGGTGGCAAGGATTTAGTTTGGATCTTAGCAATTAGATAGCAGCGGGGATTTAGCAGAGAAATGGTTGCAAGAAATTTTGGGGAGAATATAAGTAGGAATTAACTTTTTTGAGGGGGGTTGTTGCTATGCTGCACTGATGAGACCTAATAAGGTCGAAACGCGTCTGCAGCTGCATTTGGGTAAATGGCCTTGTGGGTGCTAGAGGTGGGGGTTGCTTGAGTGGAGTACCGTATTTTTGACCTAGCCTAGGCAAATTGATTCTCTAACCAGTTTATTTGTGGCTTTTCTCCAAGTCGTTTGCCCAAATCATGTCAACCTGAGTAACTTTAGATGTGAGCCTCTTAGCAGACCGAGTAACCTGGAAGTTGGCATATATGATCCTACCTTCAAGTCAATTTGGAGTAGATACCTAGGCAACCTTTTCAATGTTATTTTAAGCATTTGACATCTTTTGAGTGATCGATCCTATTGAGTTCTTGATCTTCAATGAAGCGGTGTCATTATTAAATTTTTCTACAATTAAACTATTAAAAAGGCTTAACCAGTCGTACCTTATTCAAATAGAATTCGAGTTACTAAACTATGCCTGTCAGCACTGACTTAACCTAACCTCTATTTCTCCCGTTTTACCTAACCTAACTGTAGCTGCAAAAACCCAAAATCCTACCTAACTAGCTATACAGTCCTCAATACACTCACACACGTATGATGCGATCAGGCAAGACAACATCCAAACGCACACCACATTATGACATCACAACAGAGAAATAGAACGTTGCGACACACACACATCAGGCCAGAGGTGGGCATTCCGCAATTTGAAGCGCAAAACGCTAGTTGCGCAACTTCCGCACGTGCGGAAGTTGCGAAGCGCTTTAACAAATTATTTTTAGCCATTGCGCAAGTTGCGCTGCGCTTCAAGGAAAATAAATCCTTCTTGCGCTTTATTGCGTTGCGAACTGAAAAAATATATAATAGTGTGCGCATTATTGCGCTGCGAACTGAAAAGAATCTGGTTGCTTGCGCTTTGTTGCGTTGCGCACTGTCGGAAGTTGAAATACTGCGTTGCGCTTTGTCGGATTAATTAAAGCGCAATGTGCCGGAGTAAGCAGTTTTTTGTAACTGTTTTTACTAGAATAGCAGTTTGTTTCTTGATGCGTACAATAGGCCTATAGGTCAATTTATTGTAGCAAAAATTTTCAGCTCATCAGAAATGTGGTACACTAAAGTCTTTTGCTTTTTAAAATAATTGCAAGTGCTTAAAGAGATCATTGAGTGTTGAATAAATCGTATTTACTTGTTGTTGTGGAGAACTTCGCCGCATATGCAAATTATGATTTACCGCGATGAGGTGCTTTTAACGGCACGCGACAATGCAACGTGGCGTAGTGGTTTGGAGCGTCGTTTTTACGACGACCATGATGGCAAGGTTGATGGTTCAACTCTCAACCTAGTCTCGTTGTTGCGTCCTTGGATAAGATGCTTCACGTTGATTATCTCTGCTTGGTGAAATCTGGCAAGCGGCAAATTAAATAAGTCAGAAGCAAAATTCAACCGGAAAACTCGGAAACAAAGGCAACTCCTAAGCGAGTCTGGATTCGTCCTAAGCAGCGCCTCCTTCGCTTTCTCATGATAAGAGGATGAAGATGAAGAAAGCAATCATCAGCAACGCATCTTTTTTCGCTTCTTATTTAATTTTCCTGTTCATTGACCACGCGAAATCCTGTTACAGTCACTTGCATTAAAATCGTTGTCGCGTTGTAGACAACTGCGTGCTGTTAAAAGCACCTATAAAAATAACTCAAGAAAAAATTGCATTGCTTATACATCTACTCGTTGCGCTTTATTAAATTTTTCATAGCGAAAGTTGCGTTGCGCTTTTTCTTTTGTATAAACCTCATTGCGGAAGTTGCGTTGCGCTTTAATGCAAAAAAATTATTGATTGCGGAAGTTGCGTTGCGCTTTAATGTGAAAAAATAATTGATTGCGAAAGTTGCGTTGCGCTTCAGTCAATTTAAAAATTAGGTTGCGTTAGTTGCGTTGCGTTTCATGACTTAACAGAACTTTTGCGCTTTGTTGCGCTGCGCTTCAACCAATTTTTAAAAAATGCCCACCTCTGCATCAGGCACGCTATGTACAAACATGTCGGGGAAATCAACAAGGCACTTGCATAGCCAGCCATCGTCAGAGGGCGCTTACACAAATCGCGTCTGGTGCAAAATAATCTTATCCCGTCTGGTGCAAAATAATCTTATTCTCCTGTGGTAAGACGTTTAAAGGACTGCCTATTTCTTGCTGTAAAAAGGTCGAAGCGTAAAACCTTGGACCCCAAGAAGACAGTAGCTCCATTCAACTACAATCGCCTGGCTACATTCATCCCTTCTTTAGATGGATTGTTCCAAGGTTCCTTTGTGTAAGCGCCCTCTGACAATGGCTGGCTATGCAAGTGCCTGTCACGGTCCACAAGGATCTGAGGAATTTTAGAGAAAGCATAGTGTAAGCGCCCTCTGACGTTGGCTGGCTTTGCAAGTGCTTGTCATGGTCCACATGCCTATCTGAAATCAGCAATTCGTTTAATGAAGATTGACTGCACTGCAACATCAGCATGACGTCACAATCCTTGATTGTTTACAGGGAATCTGTGACATCATAATCCAGCCTGTATTATTTTCTTGAAGGTTTTATTTCAAATTTTCTACCTTGAGCAGAACGAGTAGAGGCTTAGATTTTGAGCGTGTAGTTCTTCTGAAGGTTAGAATTTTTTTTTTTCAGGAAGGTGGGAGGTTGCTATGCTGCACTGATGAGACCATAATAAGGTCGAAACGCGTCTGCAGCTGCAAATGAGTGGGTTGCCATAGGGGCTTCTAGTGATGTGGGCTAGTTAGGCTACCGTGAACTTAGTTGTGGGTTAGTGGTTATATGTTCTTTCATTGGATATCGTTGTTTGGGGCCAAAAACTTGAGTTTGATATAGAAGTAACCTTTAAAGGTGCTAGGTAGAATGCATTGTATGTTGATGGATTTACTTCATGGATTTGAAGTTTTAAGCACCACTGAAGAGACTTTATTTAATAGTCGAAACGTATCCCGTCTGGTGCAAAATAATGTAATATCTAAATTTAGCAACAGTGGCATTTTTTTCTGTACGAGATTAGCTGCTCTTTTTCCACACATTTGAAAAGTGAGCAGTTGTTGATTTATTTTGAAAATAGCTAAATGAGTATTGTAGATCAGCGTTTCCCAAACTGTGGTACGCGTAGCTTTGTGGTGCACGAAGGATTTTTAGGTGGTACGCCTAAAATTCAGAAATTAATTCATTTTTTTATAAATATTGATGAATGTAAGGCTACGTTCACATGAGACTTTATTTTGCTTGCAACAAAAAAAAAACTTGTATCGGTGGAGACTGCATACAATGGAAGTGTTCTAATAAGCGTGCCGCAATTAAATCGTTTTTTTTTTCCGATTTTTATTTTTTCTCTGGGACAGAAATACTAATACATTTATGGGGGTCCTACTAAACACCGCAAAGGACTGAAACACCGCAAAGGACGACAAAGGACCTCAAATTGATGTACTAAACACCGCAAAGTACGACAAAAGACCCCAAAACCCTAACCCTAACCTAACCCTAACCATAGTTTAAAGTTTTTTGTAGTTCTTTGTCATGGTGTGATTCCAAGTCCTTTGTCGTTCTTTGCAGTGTTTAGTAGATCAATTTGAGGTGCTCTGTCGTCCTTTGCGGGGTTGCAGTCCTTTACGGTGTTTAGTAGGACCACATTTCTGGGGTGTAACAAACGTGTGATCGCAAGCGAATTCAAAGTAACCCGAAAAAAAAGCAGGCCAGCTTCTTAAAGATTACCAGTTAACCTACAGTAATATATGCATCGGCTGGTAAGGAGCAGGTGACGTAGGCTATGCTAGATATGCATGTTGTGGCAGAAGAAAACCCCAAGCAAATTTTGCTGAGATGAGCGACGAGACTAGTTTAGTACAACATTTTAAAAGCTTGTTGGGTCTACGCATATTGCCTAGCTGTTAATTATCGTTGAAGTGAACTGGAGCCAAATCTTTGTCTCAATCTGGCAAAGATTCATACTAACATTGACGAGCTGATTGAGCAGAAGCAAGCGCATCCATCTCATTGAATACTGATTGGTAATAATAATTAAGCACATTGCCTTTTTCCTTTCATTAGACAAACACGTCATAAATACCAGGGCTTTGGAGCAGGCACGAATTTGCGACTGTTCCGGCTCCAGGCGTCGGACTTCTTTTCTATGAAAAAGCAGCTCCAGCTCCGGAGCTTTTTGATACCACTGCTCCAGCTCCGTCGGTTAAAAATTCAAATTAAGCGTGTTAGTGCAATTTGAAATTTCAAGTTTGTAAATTTTCACTCATTTAATCACAAAATTAAATTAAGTTAAAACATTGTTTTCGAAAACAGTGCGCAGTCTTCAACACAAAGTTTTAATTTTAGTGAAATGCACCAATAGCACAGTAGCATCTCAGGAAACGAATCAAAGCTGAAGCTAACTTTCAAACAACTGGCTCCAGCTCCACTTGAATTGTACAAAGAGTTCCAGCTCTTCTGAAGAAGCCTGCCTCCGGTTCCTAGCTCCAACGCCAAAGCCCTGATAATACATCGTGCAAGTGTTATCGTAATTAAGGTTTTTTTCGTAAGCGTGCGCAATGTTTATGCTAAAGTGGTATGGTGAGTTTTTGAAGCTGTTTTAGTGGTACATTCATGGTAAAGTTTAGGAAACTCTGTTGTAGATGAGTTGTTGAGGTGTTGCTTTTCATCAGTAGGAAGAAATTTTTGTTGCGGATGGGAGCAAGCCGAAATCATAGCAATTGAAATAGAAAACGAAAATTTGCAAGGGACGTTTTCGGGAAAATGCGTTAGTTTTGATTGGATCTGAAGCGAAAAAAAACGTGTGATGTTGGTACTGCTTCCTTATTTTAAACATTACTTTTTGGATAAATGAAGGAATATGCATAACACGCACATCAGGTAATTTCTCGAAAAAAGTATTTGGGCACACTCATTAAAACTTCGCAGCGCGTATGCAAACTACCAGAGCTGCATCGATTGTCAGAGAAAGGCGCTACGATGAGATGTAGGAAGAAGAGTGTCGTGTCCATATGGGGGGCCCACATGGATGAAAAAAACATTTCTTCATATGGCAACGCGCGCACAAAGTGGTCGTAAGTGCGCTGTAAAAAGGAAAGTTGCATGGCTCATCTACACTATCATGTTATGAAATAAAAACACAACAAGCGTTTACACAAATCCTTACTAACGATAAGTAAGACCTGTCTTTACAGCAAATGCTGCTGTCAGATTAAAGTTACAACACGATTTTGCAACAGAGCTCATACACATTGACAACTGAAAAACCCGCAGATTGTCTAACGAAGAAGATTACAGTTTGCAACTAATTATTACGCACGAGAACACAAAAGTACAAAATAACATCACTCTGGGTTCGAGCCTTTATCTCATACTATTTAAAAACTAGATGGCAGCTGCAAGCACCCGCTTATGGCTTCCCGATCAAGCTTTCTAGGGACCCAAACGTCTAAGGGAATAGTAGAGTGACTTCGCTTTTACGACTAAAAAAAATAACAAAATCGTGCAAAATATAGGGCATTAGCACACATGAAGTAAGTCTAAATTCCTGTAGCCTGTGCTCTATAAACTTAACATTGTGACGACTTTTTACATTTCTGTAATACAGTGATCGAAATCTCAATAAAACTAGGGACCGAAACGTCTAAGGGAACAGTAGAGTGACTTCGCTTTTTCAACTTAAAAAATGTATTTGAATCGTAGCAAAGTATAGGTGGGCATTAGCACACATAAAGAAAGTTTAAATTTCCGTAACCTGTGTTCCATAAACTTAATAATATTGTAACGACTTCTTTCATTTCTGTAATACAGTGATCGAAACGGTTTAGCAAAATGGATACTTATTATACTCAATACATACTTATTAATGGCAAGTTTCTAGCAACTTAAAAAGTAAAACGACTGATAAACCAACATTGCTCGCATTAAGTAAAAGTGCTGTGACTACTTCAACGAAAACTTTGACACTCATCAAGTTACAGCCAAACAGTTTTGATTTTTTCCAGTTACCCAATTACATAAGGCGTGAATGAAATAAAGCAAACAAGAGCTGATTACAACGAACTTCGCAAAACCACAAGCCTGATGATCTGATAGCGGACTATGCTAGCAATTAACTCAACAAACTCTTCGCCGCAATGCGAAGACAGTTTCAATGCGAGGAATCCGCGAAGCTAAGTCAAGAGTCCATTGTACCAATCACTTGGCCAACTCCCACGTGCCCTTATTGCTGCTTGAAATGTCAGTTTAAACACAAACTCATACGGCTCACTTGCGAATGAAAAAGTTTTAAGCTGAAATAGCTGAAAAACATGTTACCCTACTGCCCTCTAACGGATAAGAAAAATTGCTTCAATTTTATGAAGTTTCCTGAAATTTCACGTTTTTTACCTTTGACTCCAAGTCAGGTGCTCTGGGGTAACCCTTCATTATATTGATATTTTTGTTACTCACACTAAGGTTAAATCTTCCGATAATTCGAAGGTCTTAACTGTTGCCATTCAAAAGTTATGAGCTTGTGAATGTTTTCCTATTTTTGACCTTTGACCCCGAACCACTTGACCGCCACCCCCCAAAAGTTGTGAGACACAAGTTTACGTCGAGGTCTATCATTCCTGAACATTTCAAGCGTCTAGCATCAGTGGTTAAAAAGCCCTAGACTGCGCAATATTGGCAACATTTATCGGTTTTTTGATCTTTGATCCCGAGTCACGTAACATAGAGCGTTTTGTAGTTGGTACAGTGCAAGAACATATTAGGGCACACCAACCGTATAAATTTCAGGTTCTTATGTGTTTTTAATCAATAGTTATAAGCCAAACAACATATTTGTTTACTTGACCTTTGACCCCAAGTGATGTCACACAAAACCAACAATTGTTGGTCCTTTCAGACCTTGATTGAGATGCATCTGCTCCGTCAATTTGAAGGTCCTACCGGTTGCCATTCACAAGTTATTAGCGTTTAATCGATTTCTTTTCATTTTATTTGATGGACGTTTGACCTTGAACCTGTCGACCGCCACCTCCTAAAATGTGTTAGGCACAGGTTCACATGGAGGTCTATCATTTCTGAAACTTTCAAGTCTCTAGCATCAACGGTTCAAAAGCCTTAGGCTGCACAAAAAACTGTTGAGATTCGTTGATTTGACCTTTGACCCTAAGTGACGTCACAAAAAGGTATTTGTTGTGCATAGTTTTGTTCCACATATTGATATACATATACTGTGGAAATTTGAAGGTCCTACCTAATGTCATTCAAAAGTTATTAGGTTTTGGTTAATTTTTTTTTACCTCTGACCTTTAACCTGATGATCGCCAACCCCCAAAAGTTGTTAGGCACAAGTTCCCATCAAGATTGACCATCCCTGAAAATTTCAAGTTTCTAGCATCAGCGGTTCAAAAGCCGTAGGCTGCACAAAATTTGGTGGTGAAAAAAAAAAAGAATGTTTCGAAAACAAAATATTTTTTTTCTAGAAAGTGGGGGGCTGTCGAGGAAAGTTAGGACGACCAAGGTGTAGACCTAGGTGGGACACACATTTGAACTCTAGGTCACTTTTGAATTGGAACAGTAGTTTAGCAGCTACAGCAGCTGGAAGTGTCAAAAAGTGCAAAAATGGCCAAGTAAAAACAATATGGCTTCCCTTTTCGGGATGCCATAATGATTACCCTTAGACTATTACTGTCGGTGGTCACTGCAAATTAGCAAAGATGGTGTACGCCAGGGTGGGCAAAGTGCGTATCCGCGAGGCCATTTTATGCGGCCCACGGGCACTTATAGAAACATAAGCTCTTACCGAGAATCAAGCCAAAGACCTCTTTTCTCTAGCCCCATGCTGACAGCCAATGAAACATAGGACATCTGCGTACGTGTAGATCTTTTTTTGCTCTTCCAATCAGTGCGGCCCTTGGCTGCAAAATTTTTCAAAATTCTTTCAAATGCGACCCTACGAGTGAAAAGTATTGCACACCCCTGGTCATGCGCGGATTTATGGGGGGGACCGGCCCCCCTCAAAATTTCCAAAATATTTATAACTTTTTACTTGTTAGCAAATGTCATAATTAATATGAAAAACTGAAATGCTTTAAACTAAGATTCAGGAAGGCCGTTTGAGTAGCAGCGTTTTCTGTGATCAAAGTCCTTTCTTATTAACAGCTAGGCTGCTATTGTTACTTGTTAGGCCTACATCATAATCCATATAAAAGTCAAAAATAAATTCATGATGAAAAGGTTGCTCGAACTGCCTATTCGGTGAATCAGTATTGCGGAAAAGCATAATACAGACAAGGAGTTCGCTTATTTTAGTTGTAAGGACCAGGCCGGTGCCAAGGGGGGTCTGGCACCCCCAATCGACATGCTTGGCCCCCTCAATTAACAAGCTTACTCTTTTGAAGACAGTGGCTGCTGTGCTTAATTCCAAACTTTGTCTCCCCGTAACAAACGCTTGTTCCCCCCCAAGTCGACTGCTCTGCCGCCGACTCTGTGTAAGGTATTGAAGCAGTCTACTGATATGCCATTGTGCTTTGGAAATCTAGGAATTGTAGTTCAGCTCAGTAGCGTTCATGTAACACGAAATGAAATTGAACTGTTGACATGGACTGCACTTGCTGTCAACAGCCAACAATCAACACCCACCATCCCCTTGACGATTGCAGAAAAAAGAAACCTTTTATTTTTCAAACGAACCGACTTTTCTTCGTGCGGAGCTTGCCGCAATTGCTATCATGTATTTCTGTTTTGTTCAACTTTGTAATGTATTCTTGAGAAACTTTCACTACGATGCGATGCTACAATACCGGAAGTCCAACTTTTCTGATGTGTTTTGCTTGAACTGCATTTTTGTCCTTGATGCTACTGTGAAGCACTTAATAAATGGGAGTTTCCTTAAATGCAGTGTATCTGCAGTAGCTATGGGTGCACACAAACATTTTTTTTATAAAATTGAATCAAATCTTCATTATACTGGTTTCATTACACTCCCTGTAGTACAAAAGCGCGGTAACGAGTGGCGGGGCCCGACCCCGCGGCTTATAGCGCCTTGGCAACGCAGCTCCGAAGAAACGTTGCAGCGGTGGCGAACCGTTGGCTATAGTGCGTCCGATTCGACCGGCCTGGGAATTGAACCCCAAATCTTCCGCATCGATAGCGACATCTTTAACACTACGCTATAACCGGCCGGTTTGTTGAAATAAAATTATTAAATCATAAAAAACTAAATTGACCCTGCCGTAAGTGCTAAAAAATAAAATAAAAATACTGCCGCGGAAGACCAGATCAACAAAAAGATTTAAAAGGGCCCAGGGGCGGAACGAGGGGAGGGGGCAAGCAAAATTGTTTTTAGGCACTGTAACTGTTTCAGGAGCTGGAGTGCTCCGTTTTTCAGACATCCCAATTATGTGTTTAAAAGTATGTGATGATATCGACGTTGTGATATGGGTGAAAAATGCTCAGACAATATCGACGCTGTTTTTTACCTTAATCGAATGATCAGGGATTCTTCTCTTCCGCAATTCATTTTAGCTTTAAAATGTTTCGGTAGGGAGGGCAGTGTTTTCTCATGCTACACTATCTTCACTTTTCAAGACAGTTATGGCAGAAACTGCCCCTTTCAAAGTGAGTGCTTATTAAATATTTATATTAAGGTTGATATGAGTTGTTTACATCAATGTTGGTTCTTGAAAAAAAATTTTGGAGGAAGCAATTAACTGTTTTATCCCCCTGGCTACACTCTGTTTGTGACGTTGCGAAAGCTGGCCTACTTTAGTCGGTTAACCTTCCTATGGTAAATGAGGTAAACTAAAATTTTCAGTGAATTTTTAACCATGGCTTAACGGCATGAGTTTCAGTAAAACCTTTTCTCATCCCTGCCTTTTCTCCCCTTAAATGAAGTGCAAAGCATCAAGTAAAAGTGTGAATGAAACGTATCTTGGTTGTTTCCTGAGTTATGGCATTATATAGCTTAATCATAGTCAACTGCAATTGCGTAGTAATTTAAATTAGAAACATTACAATCCGATGCACTTTAATACTTCTGAACTACCTTAATTGTCATATCCTTGCGTCATCACAATGTGACGTCATTGAAACTCCCTCCATTGCAAAATCCTGCGTACGCCACTGCTAGATAGAGTACTTTAATCATAGACTTTTTCCTTCAGCTCCCTAAAAAGGCCTTAAAAAGGCCTTAACATGCTAAATTGTCTGCCCCCCCCCCCCCGAAAAAAAACTGTTTGATCCGCTCCTGCCCCTGGTGTACGCAATTGACCACAACAAGAACGAGGATATCGCTAATCGTGAATTTTATGCTTTTAGATTCCATCTCATTAAACTGCCCAAGCCTTGAAATATTGCGAATTAAGAAAAACTACACAACACTTATTTCCTCTAGGAAACATTCTTTTTAACCGCAGTGCTTCCCTCCCAAAAGAGATGCATTTGTTGGATTGTAGATTGAATGAAACCAATGCAGAGCTAATGTCTTTAAAACAGTAAAATATGAGCTTCCAGCAAAGTTTGTAAAAACAAACAATCTCAGTAATATTGTAAAAAGCGTTAACGGTAATAATGCTTTATATTTGGTAAAAAATTGGGGGGAAAAATTTTGTACAGCGAGAATTGTCTTTTCTTTATATTTTTTGCCAATGAGGAAACTGACGTATATTCATTCGTTTCTCTTTTTTGTAAATGCACTGTCTGATTAGATTCTTCCCAAAACTCCAGCCTCATGAACAAGTAGCTCTATGTTTCGTAAAACTTGCATTTCAATGTTTGCAAATGACTAATCTAAAAATGGAAAACTGCACACAAAATGCGACGTTGCTGAGTATAAAGGTTTGACGGACTTGTGAAGTATACGTCACAATCTTTATTCTATTGAATCTTTCGGTTGAAACCTCTAACCTTTATACTCAACAACATCTGTGTGTTCCCACTGTTTGGCTTGTAAGAATTTTACGAAGCTGTTTTGACAGAGTTGGAATTTAAGCCTATACATCCATTCGCATTGTTTGTAACGTTTGCTTGCGAAGTATTTGTACAAAGTGTGTAACTGTGTTTTATACTAAGCCAACGGATATTACCTTCGACATTGCCTTAACTTTCACATGCCAAATAATATTCTCTGCTATATAAGAAAAAAAGCTTTGTATCTTGAGCAAAACTCCCTTGAATAATAAAAAAGCTTATTAAAACACTTGTAGACAGCAATAAAATGCTACCTACTTTTTACATGCAAAGGAAAAGTAACTACTAATACATCAAGATCTTTGTTTGGTTGGAAATTACATGTGGCTTTAGGATTGAACATGAAAGGAACCTTGACATCATGATTTTCATCCAAGTGGAAAGATAGATTTTTAGTTTTTTTTCTGTTACAAGGAAAATCCCAAGTTGTCTGTAAAAATAGAATATTACCTCAAAATCTAAGCACTTCATCTAAAAAATGAACTTGAGACACGAAACCAATTCTACAAACTGTACAACATGCCATTTCTAGTATTTGATTACAAGCAATACAGCAAGAAACAGCTTAAATTGCTTAGGGCAGGGGTGGCGAACCTATGGCACGCGTGCCAATTGCAGCACGCCGCAGGTTTTTTTTCTGGCCCACCACTTGATACTTTGAACCTTTTTCACACAATCACCCCTTTTCGGAAAGTGTGGGTCCAAATTGCCCCCACAAAGCCTGCATGTTCGTAGAGCTGCTATTTTTTCCACTGAAAACAGGTGAAGATCAAATCAAATCAATTTATTTCCATGACGAAAAAGCGCAGGGGAAAGCGGCGAAAGACCAAATGGTTACCTCAATCTACTGCATCCAAATGCAGCAGCTTACAATTTATGAACAAAAAGATAGGAGCAAAAACAAAAACAAAGAACGCAATAAAATTATCATTAAATGATGGCATCATATGAAGACCAAAAAAGGTCTTTCCGTCCGCAGAGCTACTGTTTCACTACTGAAATCGGGTGAAGACCAAAAAAAGAAAAGGTCTTCCCGTCCGCAGAGCTACTGTTTTCCTACTGAAATCGGGTAAAGACCAAAAAAAAGATCTTCCCGTCCGCAGAGCTTAACTGTTTTTCTACTGAAATCGGGTGAAGACCAAAAAAAAAAAGCCTTTGCGTCCGCAGAGCTGCTGTTTTCCTACTGAAATCGGGTGAAGACCAAAAGTAAGAAAAGGTCTTCCCGTCCGCAGAGCTTAATTGTTTTACTACTGAAATCGGGTGAAGACCAAAAAAAAAAAAGAAAAGATCTTCCCATCCGCAGAGCTTAATTGTTTTACTACTAAAATCGAATAAAGACAAAAACAAAAAAATAAGGTCTTTACGTCCGCTGAACCACTTTCTCCCCAGTTCATTGAATGTAATGACTCGGCATTAGCTTGCTAAACTTTATTTTTAATATTTAGGCATGATCGCCAAAACAGGTTCGCCACCCCTGGCTTGGGCGGACGTTTCGGCTCACTTCTGGTGGCATTGTCAACGCTAATAAGCCTACGCTAGGCTGGCTGTAATGTATGTAGCCTAAATAAATTGCTAATCAGACTCCTTTCATGCTGCGCTGCTTTGGTAACCCATTCTACTGTGCTTTGTCAAAAATAAAAATCCATATTAAGCAGAAACGCGTAGCAAAAGAGAAAATGAAGCTGTGTTGGCAAAATCAGCAGATCTACTTCAAAGCACCGGTGGCATTTGTGCTTCATTAATAACGATGCTTCGCGATGACTCAATAAACAAAAAATTAAATAACCTCCCAATAACAGCTGCGTTTATGTTAGATTCAAAGCAGTAAACTACTCCAGCTATACACTGTAGAGCGGGATTATTCATTGTTAAAAATTTACTGACTCCCAGTATAATAACACTGGTCAACAAAAAATTTAGGCATGTAAGGCAAAAGTGTGTTAGGGTAATTTGGGGGCACTGAACCCAAAAATGGCATCATTTTTGCCAAATTGGCTCTAATTCTTGAGATATTTTATTAGTCTAACGAATTAGCTAGAACTGATCTCAATTACGTGAAGGATAGTTTTAAAGACATTTGCAGGAGAATTTTTAGTGATTATGTAGCCTAGTTAGCAAAAACTGATCTAAATAACGTGAAGGCTAGTTTTTTGATTAGGTAGCCTATACAGCTGTACATTTAGCATGGGTTACTAAGACACCCTTTGTTGGACTCAAACTGCATTTAGTGATAGACTAGAATTCTAGTCTAAACGTGATTTCAAATCAAAATTGATTTCTATCATTAAAGAAGTAGTATTTTCAGGAATTTGATCCAAATTGAATTCGATATTTTCTTGAATGCGAAATATTTTACATTAACCATTTCTGATTTTTTATTAGACCTTAATTGTGAAAATAACTATTACAACTTATGGATCTCATTAAAAGCAGGGAAAATAGGGGACCTATCGCACAAGTTTTACTGAATTCAATTTTTTGTCCAACTGGTTGGACAATATATTTGGCCAAATGCTTTTAAATTTGTTAGACTTTATCTCAGTTGCAACGACATCGCTATCGGTGCGGGAGGTTTGGGGTTCGCGCCCTGCGCCGGTCAAATTGGACACAGTATTGCCAGCGACTTCCCACCGTTGCTGTTTTTTTCGAACTTCGAAACTGTGTTGCCAGGGCGCTCAGCGGCGGAAATGTCCCCCGCTATTCGTTGCACGCTTTGGCGGAATACCGCAAGCATAATGAAAGTTTGATTTTTTTGGACTTTATTTTGTGATAAAATTCTTTTGTACCAAAACGAAAAAAAATCAAAATGCTCGCGGTAAATTTATTTGCAGTTAAAAAATGTCACTCAAACGTCCCCACTGGGACCTTTTGTCAATAAAGTTGTGACCTTCGAACCGCTGCATAATTAAGTGATTTAAAGTAATTGCAAATGTCTCCTAAACTTTGTTGCTGCAATCGGAAAACGAACGAATGTTTATTTAAAGGAAACAAATGATAAAATCTTAATAGTAGACTCGCTTAGCCGCCAGTGCACAGAGATGGGCATTTATCGGTGATATAGTTTTAATTTGTTGATTACCGATATCGCTTTTGTAATACATTTTGTTACCGCCGATAAATATCGAGATAAACGATAGTTTTTAAAGTTAGTGAGTTGGTGCTGTGGAAAAATACATCGTGTCCATAAAGTCTTAATTGTTGTAATTTTAAAAAAATGTCTTTTTGTTTTGTTGCCACGGCAGAGTCCGAGAACTGCTCTTTTTCCTAAAAAAAATCAGAAAAAATAATTTTGCAATTTAACTTCCAAAAAAACTTCGTCAAACACATCGAAAATTTACCGCTACATATATCGGAAAAATTCATCGATTGCCGATATCACTTTAGGAAATTGAAATTTATCGATTATAATCGGTATCGCCCAGGGTTTTTTTGAAATTATCGGTTATCGATATTGCTTAAGTACAGAAAGTTTTACCGTGCCCATCACTGCCAGTGCAAATGAAATATTAGTATTTAAACAATGGGTTATCGGTACAGAACATCAGAATAGCTTTGAAAAAAGCTGTTTTCGCATTTGGAAAAACCTCTATCATCAATACTCTTAATAGCTTTGAAAAAAGCTGTTGCATCTCAGAAGCTTTTCGTGACGCGCTCGTCAAATATTAGTATTGTGTGCTGTGCAAACTTCCTAAAATCTCAAAATTATCCAGCGTAATTTTTTTTTTTTTAACCAAAGAAATCGACATTGCCGCTAAGAATTTAAAACTAAACTACTTTTTAGCTTTTTACAGTAAAAACTGCTCGGGTAGCGTTACTTTATGCTAAATATACGCGTTATCGAAAATGCAAGGCCTACTCGTAATCAAAAAAGCTACTATAAGCCTGCCTGCGTAAAGCATTTTTTGCTAATCATGCTAAGAAAAGTTGTGGCTAAATATTAGGGTAGGCTACAAGTTACCTTTTCTTTAGCGTAGTAGCAGAGTTTTGGTAGTAGTTTGGCACTAAGTTTTTAAAACAAATTCATGGATTTCATATCATGATTTCAAACCAAATAAAAAAATAATAATGCTGCTGCAAGCTACAAGACTGCATTGCTGCATTTTCCCGCTGCTGCTGCTGCTACTGTAATTTATGCACTGTAACGTTGCTTTGAGACAGCTGATCTATTAGCATTGAAGCATGACCATTATAATAAAAAAACAAAAATGAGAAAGAGTCGGACAACTCTAATAAAGAAAACTCTGATAACATGTTCACCAAGACGAGATGCCAAAATTTCGGACGATTCTCTGGAAAGATTAAGATCACGCACGAGGTCATTTAGCTGGCCTTGACTAAAAGGTTTGGTTTTGTGCTGAATGAAGATGCTTTAGAAGCCACGCTGGTAGAGCTATAGTTACTACAGCAGCTATCAGTATCTTCCATTGCTTCCAGCAGTGTTGCATCTGCAGTAAGATGAGGTAAGGAAATGAAAAAAGTAGGTAAAACTTCAGGGCAGTGTGGTATTGGTCGTCGTGCAGACTCTATATCAGGATAGTATCAATCTTCTTTCGCTGATTCCATCCGGTAATATCCACCTCGCAAAAATAAAGTCATCATGATGGTTATTGGCTTCCCGCCATACCTTAGGGACCAAGAACCGCATGGATCTAGCTTTACCTTGGGTCAAAAAGCGTTACGTTTCTGTGCATTGCTTGCAGACCTTGTGAGGTGGCAAAGACTTGCCTTGGTCCCCTAACTTTAAGCCAAAGTATGCTTCATAAGCTCTTTTGGTAAAATCTCTCACGTTGAAGTAACTCGCATTGCACTACACATACATGCGCTTTACGGGGCGTTCATTTCTTGCAATTGTCACAACTTGGAATATCAATGCATCACTCACTCGACTGCGGGGCCAAGGCCCCTTTGACTCCCCTGGCTATGCCTATGCTCTCATAGCACTGATGGACTTGATGGTAGGTATATATCATTAATAAAAGTGAAATTAACGCCCACAGTTCTCAAAAATGTATCAAACTGATAACAGAAATGAATTCCTTATTCCCGAAAACATGAAAATGGACAAAAATTTTATTTAAATTGGACCAGTATTTCTTGAGATACTGCAAATTATGTTTCACCACTTGATGGCAGAAGTGTGACCCCAAAACATAAAAATGCTAATTACTCCGGTTCAAATCACTCTATTCCATCAATTTTTTTTAAGTGGTGCACAATAAAGAGTGGCATCATTTAAAAGCACTAACTAAAGCATGGGGATTATACTAGGTTCTCTAGCGGCAAAACTACAATTTTCGTTTAAAAAAAGGGCTTGAATAATGAAATATCTCTAAAACTAGAGCTAATTTGGTAAAACTAATGTCATTTTTGGGTTCAGCGCCCCCTAGTCATCCCTAAATGGCTTAAACATGTTATGCCTTTTGAAAAAAAAATTTTTTGTTGCCCTGTGTAATAGGCCTGTATTACGTCACCGTTACCTAATGCACATCAATGCAAAACCATCTTCTGTGAAGAAATTTGATCTATAATAGCAGAGCGTAGATGCAGCTGCGTTCTCTTCTCCAAATGCTATTCACTAATCGGGATGTTGAATGTGCGTTCGAGGTTTAAATCTATGCAGTTATAAGAAGGCAACGGGATTGAAATTTCGTTAAAAATTCATTGTTCGGGCTGTAGTGGTTCCAATCAAGTGGTTCCAACTGTGCATCTACAGCTACATTGATTCATTTATATGTTGCGGTGGAATAAATAAATTGATTTGAATTGAATTGCAGCGATCTGCTGGGCAAACTTATGATATCAGTCAAAATCTGCTGTAGCTCCTGCGTCAATTTAAACTGATAAACCAAAAAATGAATTCTCACTTGAAATACCTGAATCAAACATTTCAGCCTCATTGTTGAATTTGATAGAATCGTTGAAATAGTATTACCTGCATGTGAACAACACTAACAATGATAACGGGGGTGTGTTGATTGACACGGCTTGGAAGAAGAAAATCAGATATCACCCCTTTTGTGCTTTCAGTTACAAAACGATTAATTTGATGCCTCGACCTCTTCGCTTTAAATTGAAAGTTTTTTTCTTTGATTCTTGTCCCATAAAACCTAAGGAAAACATTTGACTGATGAAACTTTGCGAAACTTTTGATTGTCGTAATAGTTATCACTCTGCTTCAGAAGAGTTTTTAAAAGCTAAGTTTATACAAAATAACTTGTGCTCAGAAAAAAATGATGCACCTTAAGTTTTGTGTCTGTGCCCCGGTTGCTAATTTGTTCGTGATTTCCGAGCTAGAGTAAATTGCTAGGATAAATCAGTTCACTTGTTGAATGAATCAAGTGTGAACCTCGTATCAGGATCTTGTATATACCAAAACCACATTCCGGAGAGACTGCCCAGCGTTGAGGTATAAGAGCTGCAGTTTGGAACCCGAATTGACATTAAGCAAGCTGCAAGTTTTCACATATCACATGTTACAAGTATTTCGTTACCTTTGAACAACTTTTTTGTATTGAGCAAAGATTTCAAATCTTTTGTCGAAATAAATTTGGTTCGGTTGTTTCAAATAGGATTCTGACAAAGAATTGAAAACTTTTTTCAACATGGCAGACCTCAAAGCGATATCACTTTCCTCTTGCAATTGATCAAAATGCAGAAGATGTGAAACTTGTTCCAGTGATCTTCCTCCTAATCCTAAAACAGATCTTCGTATTTACAGTATGATAAGTTAGAATGTTATTAATTAAATAATTTTGTTACTTTTTACTTTTTTCACACTAGAAGGAGATTCCTTAACTTGCTCGTAGACTTATGTTTCTTTGCGTGACTGTCATGCTTGCTATCTCCATTTGTTGAGCTCATTAGGTTATTTATTAAGCAGCAACCGATAAATAAACATTCAAGCTTGACACAAAACGATGGATCCACACTTGCCTTTATGACTGGCTACTGTATCTCATTTTTCAATTAAGTTTTGTTTTTTGCTTTGTCATCATATAAAAAGTATTGATGGGGCAATATAGTCAGAGTGGTAACGTTTATTTCATGAAAGAAAAATTGCTAAAGGTAATTTTTTTATGATTTTTCGCGTTGGTGATCTTAACCTAGAGTAAATTGCGTAAACAAATAGCAAAAAGCATGAATGATTTTAGTCTGCGTACATCAGGGGTTCCCGACCTGTGGTACGGTACGCGGCAGCTTTTCAAGTGGTACGCGAGATATTTTCCAAAAATGCAAAAAGAATTTGTTTTCACGGATTCCTCACAAAGACTTTTTTACTTTACAACTGAAGAAACTAGGTCAACTAGAGATAAGTGTATAATCATATGCGGAGACTATAGTATGACGTAGCATGCGCTATAATATAGCTCACTTGCTTGCGTGCCTGTTTTTTCTTTCTGCAGCAGCAAGCTGCGACACCATCGAATATTGTTGCTGACGTAATTGAAATATTAAGGTGAATCTATGGATCAACCTAACCGATGAAAAAAAAAAATTAACAGAGACGATTCTGTGCTTATTTTGTTTTCATCGAAACAGTGGAACTCAGGGTGCAAAATTATTCCTTGCTCGAGTTTCACAGTTCTAGCTAACGTGCCTGGGTACCACAGAGAGGTGTAGTGGATGTAGTGAAGTAGGAACGTACACAAACTACGTTATGCACTAGTTTTGCAAAACGTTCTATATTTCAAACAAAAGTAGCAATAAACGTAGACCGGGTGTGAAAATTTTTTCGCAAACTTGTGCATTTATGCGTCTATTGATTTATCATTCAGGCTACAGCCAAAACCTCCCCAAAATTTTGCATTTTAGCGCCCATTTTGGGGAGGATTTTTCGCTTTAAAATTGTGCGTTGCAAGTTGCCACCCAACTTTTTTAAACTTTTACACCTCTGGGGCCTTGATATCTCAGAAGCAACGACCTCGCAGAGCTTTATACGAAGCTGCACCATATACATCAGAATACACGTTATTGCTGCTTCTTACGGAAGTGAGATCTCGAGGAAATACCCTTATGGATGCGTTTTTTTGTGTTGCAAGAGAAGCTGCTTCAGTTTTTCCAAACAAAAGATTACAAAGTTCAGAAGGTTTTAGAATTCATTCTTCACCTTTTCTATTTGTCAGATATTTTGGGAGCAATGAATCACTGTGATTGTTATCTTCAAGGGCCCGGCAGCAACATCGTTGATTTTGCAATCAAATTGACAGCAGGGGTGGGCAAAGGGCGGCTCGTAAACCACATGCGGTTTTTTGACCCTCAAGACGTGGCTCTTCAGTTCTTTGTGAGGAACACCTAAGACCATTTTTTGTTTTGCAATTGCACTAACATCCGCATTTCCAACTCTTGCGTGGTGGAAAACTTTTTTTTGCTCTTTCATTCCCCGATTGCATCTCCTGTGGGGTTGAAGACTTTTTTTTGCTCTTTGACTCACTGGTGGCAACACTTCGGTTGTTCTGCTTTTCCGCAAGTGGCTCTTTTAATGAAAATTTTGCCCACCCTTAGACTACTTTCATCCAAAAGCTCGATTCACAATAATGGCTTGCACATGTGAGATTTTCCAGATGCTAAGCCGCAGTTTTACTTGCTCTGTGCTTCAGCGTAATACTGCGAGTGTAATGGACATTGGATTTAATTACGTATTCGTTTCTGTATGTAAAGTAAACCTTTCAGCACAGCTCTTATATGTTGCTACGGTCAAAAAGTATTCATCAAAAGTAGCTGGTACGCAGCAACAAAAAAGGTTCAGAAGTGGTTGGCAGAAAGCAAAAGGTTGGGAACCTCTGGCGCACAGTTCAGGTTAGAGCTAAAAGTGTAGTCTAGTTAAAAAAATTTGGTGAATAAAAGTTAAATCATAGATTGTTAGATACTACAAGCCGAAGCTGGCAACATAGCAATAATGTCTCTTCGTTCTGTATAATGTATCTTCGTTTTGTTTTGTTTGTTAAATCGATGTCAAAAGTTGCTGCGATTGGGAGCAGTAGACTTGAGTGACTTCGTGATTTTTCACTGCTTCCCTCCAGTGTTTTTTGCGCGTCGGTAAATTAATAATAAACTTGAATAATGCACTTGGACTGCATTCCACACTTACTGCAGGTAGAAATGGTAATACTGTGGAACCAGTAGTCTGGTGGCTACGATATTTTTGAGCTCATCAGAAGGAGTAGGAAGAACGAGTTGATTTCTGAATTATTGCTGGGCTACCTTGGATGCTCACGAAAATAAACATGAAACTCTGTGGTCGATGAAATACCACATGTACTACCTACTTCATGTTGGCCACTGCAGTTCTGGGTCTAAACTGCAAAAGATATCTGCAGATCGAAAAAAGGGAGCAGTTTATAAGTAGCCAGGAGGGATTACTTTGTTATTACCAAATACTAATTAGCCGTTTTTGATTTTTTCAATTTTTAGATTTAATTTAAGGGGCCTAGTTTTGAAAAGCAACCCCTTTATAATAAACTTTTGTGGCACTGCAAATACTTTTTTGCTGAAAAAAGATGATGGAATCCGTGTTTGCCAAGTTACCACATTCCTAACCTACATTCTTTACCGTCAGAATGTTATGAACCACCGGTATGAGTATACACTAGCACATTTGCTATACAATCTGCTAATGCTTCACGATGGTTATCTCTGCTTGGTGGAATCTGGTAAGCAGCAAATTGAATAAGTCAGAAGAAAATTCAACCGGAAAAACGTGGAAACAAAGGCAACTCCTTAAGCGAGTCTGGATTCGTCCTACGCATACCATCTCCGCCGCTTTCTCGTGATGGGAGGATAAAGATGAAGAAATCAAATCTATGTTTGTGTAAAAATTTTTAGTATCAAATGTGCTAATGTTGATTGAAATTTGATGAATTTTCTCTGCCACTTATGATAAGATTGTGGCAATCACACGACAATAAAGCGTCAACTTGAGAGATATAGACCAGCATTTTTTGTTCGGTTGCCAACTTGTACGATTTCACCTGATATTTTTGTTTCCATAACACTCTTGTTTGGCCTACATCTGTTTTGTTTTACTGCTGACAATCAGTTTTAAAAAAAGTTCTTTTGATGAAAGACAGATTTGCATTGGGAACGCGGGATAGTTAAATGAAGAACGGGTATCAAACAGGCCAAAAATAGAAACTCAAAATTAGAAAAAATTTTAATTGCAATGTTTTCAATAAAAAGGGGACTAAAATAGAAAAAAAATTGACCGGGTGGGGATCAATTTTCCCTACTGGTTATCATCTATCGAAGATATTTGAACGGCAGAGGATTATATATTTCCTACTTCAGCGGCAGTGTCGGCAGCGTGGCGCAGTGGTTTGGAGCGTCGCTTTTACGACGACGATGATCGCAAGGTTAACGGTTCAACTCCCAAGTAATCTCGTTGTTGCGTCCTTGGATAAGATGCTTCACGATCATTATCTCTGCTTGGTGGAATCTAACAAGCACAAATTAAAAAAGTCAGAAGCACAATTCAACCCGAAAACTCGGAGGAAAACTCGAAGACAAAGGCAACTCCTAAGCGAGTCTGGATTCGTCCTAAGCATAGCGCCTCCATCGCTTTCTCATGATAGGAGATTAAAGATGAAGAAATCAATTAATCTACTTGACTAATCTGCTAAGAGCTTTACAAGTCCCAATATGCAACCTGAAGCCCCAAAATGCACGTAATCTTACCATAATGCAGCCTGCTGCAGACGCGTGATTTCAAATTGCTAAATTTAAAAATGCAAAAGTGAATTTATATAAGTCTATATGGTTTAAGGATGGATTGCACTTACCTTCTAAAAGAATTGATGTTGCTGAAAATAAAGAGATTGGAGAAAACGCAAAGTTTTCATCATAGCTTGAAGCTTCCGTTAACTTTTCAAACATTTCCAAAGAAAAATCGTGAAGCGCATCAACAGCACTGTAATGAGAAACTTCTGACTCGGTTGATTCACCAGTTATATGTCGAACTAGAAACATTTGGAGTAATAGAAATGATTATTTTTGAGAGTGGATGATTCTCATGTAACAAGCGCACATACAGTTGTCGCTTTTTTTTTAATACATCTGTTGTGTGAACATGATGTTACATGAGTTTAATTATGGCAGACAACCGAAAGATGATACCAAACCGTGGAAT
The DNA here is from genome assembly GCA_964006365.1 of Trididemnum miniatum. Classification (NCBI taxonomy): domain Eukaryota; kingdom Metazoa; phylum Chordata; class Ascidiacea; order Aplousobranchia; family Didemnidae; genus Trididemnum; species Trididemnum miniatum. The sequence goes on from OZ023239.1 coordinate 22,027,078, forward strand.
ATTCATCCTTAGGTTTTTCCAGATGTCATTATTTATTTGTTTATTATGTGCATTTTTATCCTCCAGTCACGAGAAATTAACTAAGGCGTTATAATCAGCTCGCTTGCCTGCCAACAGTCTACTCTAAAAGGGAAATTCCGTTAAGTGCCAGCGACAAACTGGCCAGCTGGTTCTCCGGACTGTCCCTTTAACCCTTAAAGTATAATTAGGGGCCTGTGAGGCCCGCTTGAAACCAAATTCACGTAAATGTTTTATTTTAGGTGTTGGTATGTCATGCCTCCTTATAAGCCTCATCAAATGCTTTATTTCGTTAGTTTTGAACTGCAATATTTGGTTGTGACTATTTTTTTTAGTTTTCAAACTCCATCCTTAAAGTATAATTAGGAACCTGAGAGACCCAGTGGTGTTATTTAGTCAAAAGGTTTTTAGATAATGTAGTTTCTCAGTTCCACATTGCACGAAGAAGTAACTATGTTGCTTTTTCGCATATAGGTGTAGAGTATTTGATAGGTTATAGCAAAAAGCAGAAATGTTTTTGAGAAGATCGGTATGCAAGCTGAGCTTTATCCTCCAAATGGCAGCCATGATGTTGAAGAGTCTTCAGAAGATGGGAGTTACGATTACTAGAGCCATCTTGTATCATTTTCATGAAAGAACGCTAATACTTGCTCAACTAAGAAAACGTACTTGAATTGATCCAGAAACTCGAGAAATATTAGACTTTTTGTTTCTTGCCTTTTGTTACGGTTGAGTGATTTTAGATGGAGTTTGGTCATTTGCAGCTAAAAAACTCGACACTAAACTATACTAAGCTTATTGGACAAACGAAGAGCAAAACCTTGGATATGAAGTAAATGCGATTAGAAGGCCTAAATTTTTAAATTCAGAAAAAAACTGGTCAAAATTCTTAATTTTAGTCACGTGCTCCTTGCTCGTTTCTGATTCAATCTCAGTGCACGAGAGGTGGGCACGGTACTTTTTTAAAGTACCGGCGGTACCTATCCTCGGTACTTTGTTAAAAGTGTCGGCGGTACCGGTACTCGGTATTTGAAAATCAAAAGTACCGCGGTACTTTTGATTTTCAAATACCGATTGATTTTTGTTGATTTTTGTTTTGAATTTTTGAACAAATGAATTTTTGAACAAATAACAAAGATTTTTGAACAAATGCCTGTTGATTTTTAGTTAAAGCTGTACACTTTATTAAATTAGTTACCGGTATAGTAGGCCTACTTAGTACGGCACAATTCACGAATTGCAAGCTACAATAGTGATAATTATCAAAAAACGGTACAAAGTAAGCTATAAAAAAAACGACTGTTGGGGGTCCGGGGGCATGTTCTCCCGGAAAAATTTTGAAATTTTACATGGTGTAACATCCTTTTTAGTGCTTTTTGAACAAATTTTGATCAAACTTTTTGCCCCTCATTCGGAGTCTTTCACCAAATTAGATGCATTTTGTTCGCACATTTTCGATTTATGCGTGCTTACTTCAGGCCAAGAGTGGATCCAAAAAATTTTGGCGGGGGGATGCAGTTTTGATTTAGATTGAATATTTACTAGGCTACTGTAAATACGAAAACGGTAGACGTCTAGACGCGGAAAAGGGCGTAAATAAGCCCTTTGAAACTGCTTCTTGTCAGAGACGTCATCAAAAATTTTTTAAGGAAGGGACACCGAATTTCGACATTTTTTCAAGCGTAGTTTCTTTCCGGCAGAAATAATTTGAAGCAAGTTGAGGAACAAAAAAATGCTCCAGAGGGTCCGGGGGCATGCTCTACCGAAAAACGTTTAAAAACTCACGTACTGCAATGGCCATTTTAGAGCATTTTGAACAGTAGTCGGGCAAACTGTATTGAAATGTTTTGCCCCCTAATTTTGAGTGCATCACCGGTATCCAGCGATGGCGGAAGCATTTCTTAAGTGGGGGGGGGGGGCAAAAGCCCGATTTTTTGCCCAAAATCAAGTGAAGAGCAAAGAAAAGTCACCACGTCTGCAGGCCGTAGTTTGAACTGCTTACGTACGTTTTGACATGTCTTCACTGTTCAAAATAATGCCTTAATGGAGGATATTTGGGCATTTTTTAGCGCATGGTAAGCCTACCTATTAAGTTTCAAATACATTCATGCAGAAGTATTATTGTAGAAACAAACGCGTAAAGTAGGCCCCTCCAGGCCCCCCCTAAAAAAATACCGGCATTGCTGGCGGAAGCGGCCAGGGCCCCCCCGCTTCCGTTAGCAATGCCGGTATCGATACATGGCATTTTACAAGCCAGGTTTCATATAAGCCGACGAGATAACGTTTTGCTTCTCCTTGACTAGAGACATTTTCTTTGATGCAGGACTTCAACAGCGCTGTTTTCTTCGCACTGGCCTTAAACATTTTAACCACTTTTCGTGTAACGTTTTCAGCATTTTGTATCGCTGAAACTTTTACAGCTGCAGAAGCGCCCGAATTCAAGCAATGCATAGCATAGTGAAAATAATATGCCAACGGAGATTCGTTTTGAACAACTGAAGTGACGCCTCACCGTTCGCTGGCCATCGCGGCTGCGCCATCATAACTCTGGTCAACGCAAAAAGCAAAATTGTATCGTATTTCTCTTTAGTAAGCCCACTAATTAAAAGCCCAGCAAGAAAACAATCACGCAATGGCAAATATTTATCATAATTACCAAGATCCTTGTTTTTGTCCAGGACGGATTGGCGGGGAGGGGCATGGCCCCTGTGGCTTCCTCCCTGGCTACGCTCTTACTTGCAGTACCGGTATGTAATTACCACCAGTACTTTGACCTATTGTAGGTTGTTATTTTATGACTCATGGGTTACTAACTGTTTCGAAAAAAGGAATAACAATGCCTTTTGTTCATTGTTGCTAAACAATGTCCAGGGCAGCAGTTTAGGTTTTTGAATAAAAATTACATTTTTGTAACTAATTTTTTTGTCTTTGGAGAAATTTGCCAATTGCTTATTAATTCGGATGGACAGAAACTTCCCACTGCTTTTACCATTAGTGGGAAATTTCCCACCGGTTAAGAACCACTCATTTTGTGTATAAAATACATGACGCTTATGCTTCGTCAGAGTTGTTTGTACAAAGGGTTAATAATCGAGATACATTGTTTCAAAGTATCTTTGTTTGCTGATGACACCGTAATTTACTTAAATGGTAATCCCTCTCAGTTTAAACACGTATTTGATATTTTGCGTACTTTAACGTACTTATATTTTGCGTACTTTTGCGTACTTGGTGACCAAACCGGCGGCAAAGTTAATATAAACAAATCAAATGCATTTTATTTTGGTTCAAGCAGAGGGAATGGTGTTAAACCTTTTTCTGCAGATGGGTTGTCATGGCTAACAAATAGGCCTACCATTAAACACTTGGGCGTATACATCCCAATAAACCATTTCGACAACAATTCAATCATTAGCGATAACTTTTTGCCAATTATCAATGAAATGAAATCAGTTTTAAATATATGGTCATCAAGAAAATTGACTTTGTTAGGAAAAATCACTGTGATAAAAAGCATAGTCATTCCCAAACTTGTCTACAAAGCTTCCAATTTACCTGCAGTGCTACGCGATACTTTTATAAAACAAGTCAATTAAATTTTGTTTAAATTTATTTGGGGTTTGTTTTAGAGTATACCAAACTGCAATTCCTCATATTAAGGTTTAATACACTAAAAAGTCAGGAAAACCTGAATAAAGTAAAATTGACAAAGTTTTAGCAAACTATCTGCATTGAGTAACAACTCTTAAAGCTTACACTACTGTGTGCAAGGCACGATGAACAATTTAACAGTGCGGTACAATACATGATCACACGGTAACGAAAGAACGCGCAAGCTCGAAGCAATTACTCGTACGATTTAAGAAACGGATAGTATTAATGATTACAAGAAAAACGCAAAGGTTCGATGCCATTTCAAGTCAGGGTTCAAAATGGGAAAAAATTGGGCAATCTCAACTACGTTGCGATATTGATGAGGAGGGAGCTAAAATGATTGATATTAAGCATAGGTGGACACTGCTAACGCAAAAATTAGCTCCGCTAACAGCTAGTCCGATAATCAAAAAGATTAGCTTCGCTAACGCTAATCCGATAACACGAATTTTTCTTTAGCGGAAGCTAAAGCTAGTCCGCTAATTAATCATAACATTATAATTTGAGACAAAAACGACGAAAAATCAACTTCGTAACTTGTAGTAATAATTTATATATCGCGTTTTTCAGTAGATCAGCCAAATCTAAACAATATCGTATCAACGCAATTTCGAAAAGTTTATTTAATAACACGACATATTGTCAAGGTTTTAAGCACACGCTGAAAAAACTTACAGCATGGAAACAAACTCGGCAGTGAAATTAGCTCAGTACTGAAAAAAGCACATTGCCGAAATACGTAGAGCAGAGAAATAAGCACAGTAGGCCTACTACAATAAGCGTCGGTCTGACCAACGACCATGTCTGACCATCGCGCCTTTGGGAAATGCGAGGGTGATAAACCGGCAGCTGAGAGGGGTTAGCATACCTTTTCTAGATAGGCCTACCAATAACCAATTATAGTGCGACCTACTTGTCTACGTCAAAAACCATCGGCGAAAACCTTGCGTACGCTACTGGTAGAATCCATGTCAGAATGAGGCTCAAAAATGAAAAAGGCCATAGAGAGGAAATGATTTTCATCAAATTATGCAAAACGCTCGTTTACTCTTAATTGGAATAATTAACCTGATACCGGTGGCACTATCATTTGATCAGTTACAGTCGAGACGTCGTGCCATTGGAACTCCAGAGTGAGGGATTTTTTGAGATTTGTTTTTATAATCTAAAAAATTGAGAATTAAAAGAAGGAAAAATTTAGTCGGTGCCATTTCGCTTTCGTCCTAACCGTTCTCCCAATCTTTGGGATTCTCGGGATTCGGAAAATTTCCGAAAGTTTTCGCGGGAATTTTTTTCGAGCTTGATTATTTTGACATTTTTTCTGATTTTCAGCATTTCAGATTTAATTTTTAGCATTTTGTTATGTTGTTTCGACAAACTTAGTTAAGATTTTCATTTTTTCGACAAATTGAAGAAAAAATTTTGATCTCATAAGCATTTCGTCTTAAAAATTTTTGCGAATTTTGAGAAATAATTTTTAGTAAGCAAAAAAAAGTTTTGATTTGCAGTAACGCAAAACTAACGCATTTTTTATGTCGGAATGATAGATATCAGTACCACTGAAATCCTTACTCATGTAAAGACATTTCCCGGGATCTCGACATAAACTTCCCGGGAAACGAATATTTCAAAAACCCGAATTTCTTATCCCGACTTCTCGGGAAGAAACACTAGCTAGGCTAGTCAAACTTGCACTTAAGGCACCCAAAATGGCTGATGGTCATGCCGAAAATGCCATCTTTAGCACCGAGCAATGAGTGAGGCTATATTTCTGTTGTTAATGAAATAATGGTAACTTAACATTGCACATAACATATCGGTACCATTAAAAAAAACTTTGTTTTGCCTCAATCTTGAGCTGATAACAAGCCAAAACGGGGTCGACAACTCAATTAGTTATGAAATGGTAAACAACATAAAAAAAAACAACAAAAAAAACACGAAGCAAAAAAAACGTTTTTTTAGCAACACTAGGCTGAACCCTAAAACTGATGCCCTAGGGGTTTTGGACGAAAATACTGACGCATCTTGATTGGCAGTTTGCACCCATAAACCAAAAGCTTTAATGTGGTCAAATCGACCCCTTCTAGCTTTTCTTGATGCTTGGTCTGCAACATCATCTTGTTTAACAATAGGCAAACTGAAAGACTGGAAAGCTTTTCACAGCAATAACGTTTGCTGTGAAAGGCAAATAGTTTTGCTCAAAAACCAGTTTTATTTTAGCTTGACAAGAATAAAAATTCCAAAAATTGACGATTTGGCCAATATCTTAAAAAGTAAAGTGTTTAGACTCATAGTTCCTTTTGAAGTGGTATATAAACTTGGATATTCCGACTCTTTTGACACTAATTGCAGCTCAATACGACAATTGTACTCGAAGATAGAGCAATATCTTAATTTAGGGCTACGTCGCCATAGAAACGGGGAATGTGGGCAGCTAAAATGCAAAATTTGGTTGAAAAAAGTTTTATCACTGATGTAGTTATTTGATTTGGCATGGGAAAATTGCCATTGCAAAAGTTTGTAAGACGGTCGGTAAAAAAAATGTTACACCCTATTGTTACAAATTTGGACCTGTAATTCAATGATAAAATACCCAAAATCACTCAAGCTTGACTAAAATTAAGAATTTTGACCAGCTTTTCTCTGATTTATAAATTTAGGCCTTTTAATCACATTTACTTGGTGTCCAAGGTTCTGCTCTTCTGTAAGTTTGTCCATTAGTATAGTTTAGTGTCGAGTTATAAGCTGCAAATAACCAAATTTCATCTAAAATCACTCCAACGTAACTAAAAGCAAGAAACAAAAAGTCTAATATCTCTCGAGTTTCTGGGTCAATTCAAGTACTTTTTTTTTAAATTGCGTAAATAATAGTGTTCTTTCATGAAAATGATATACGATGGCTCTGATAATTTAATCGTAGCTCCCAAAAAGCAAACACAAGCATTCATTTTTTCTTAATTTAAATAGAAACGATGGTCAACTTCCCCAAATAATTTTCCAAAAATAAAACGGATCAATTTTTCAAGTTCAATTTCGGAATCAGCAGAAAAAGCTGCATTGCAAAAAGCCTTGAAACAAAAGAAAACGGAAGAGGAGAAGGATCTGGGTGTCCTCATGTGGACCGGGCTTCATCTGTGTTTTAGTCACAAAAAAGATATACTTCAAGGGTTAATGCCGAGCGTTTTATAGCAGGTAAGTAGTGAATAGCAATTCTAAATTCGGTGGTTTAACCTGACTCAGAAGCAAACCCAAATCCACCGTTCTGCAGGAAAATGCTCTATCCACTAGGCCACTTGATCAGCTAAAAGTCTATCTACGCTAACTTTTATTTTATACTTATTGATCATCGATTTTTAGTGATGTACTGAGTTATAACAATTAAAACTTTATCTCAATCCACTTCTCTACAAAAAAATACGCATGATACGAAACAAGCTTGAGAAATTAACATCGAGAAAATCAGGCAACAATGGATTGTGCGAAAAGACGTTCTAAAGGCGCACTCACTGCAGACTGCAGTGCTATGCCCTGAGTGCTTTGTGGGTAAAACCTGGAACAGATTAGTTTCATTTGTAGGTTTTTTATGAAAGAGTGCCCTCTGCCCTGCAGTAATTTACAAACTTGTGCAAGTGTGCACATATGATCTAATTACAGCGGCGTTGAAGTGGCTCATAAACAAATATTCAATTTTAACTAAAAGTCTATACTGCAGCAAGATGTCACCATTTGCCCTCCGCCGAAAACCACATGCCAGTTTGAGCGATTTGTGCACATGGAGTTGGCCGAGTGGTTGGTGCATTGGGCTCCGAGGCAGGCTTCGCGAATTTGATGCTCAACCAGGTCATCTCCATAATGCATGTACTTCACTACCACAAAAACCCTAAGCTGCAATTATGTGGCATGAAATAAAAATAAAAATTTGAGCGATTTGAGTTGCGGGTGGTCGAGTTTTGCCCCATGCATTCGCAACTTACGATGTGTGATCGATTGCGCATCTTCACTTGGTAGACGTCTCAATAATATGTTGGGGGTATGAAGCAGTGAATACAAACGCCGTAGTCGGTTAAAAACCTCAGTTAATACAAGTTGATAGTTCATTCCCCCGCACACACGCAAGCTGCCTCTCGCGTTCTTGGACAAAATGCAAGCGATAATTAAATTTTATTGCTCTTGCAGATTTTTAATCAACGACAAAGTGATGTGCCTCAATTAGGAGTTTCATTTTCGAATTATCCGGATGAGCTAACTCTTAATTGAGGCGAACCAATTGACAACAAGAAGGCTTGGAATATTCATTACGTTGTTTCATCGCTGGAAAACTCGCGATAATTTTTTTTGCTGAATCTCAAAAGAGATCTGTTTGCGACACTGACATATTGTTTGATTTTTTTACATTGAATACTGTTCGAAAGTTTCTAGTGAATGAAATTTACTTGATTTTGGTAAATCGAACTCTTCTTGCAGACACTAAATAATTTGCGCCACTTCTCTTCTGTGTTATGCCAGTGATGTTATATCCAAGGACAAATTGCTTGGACACAACCAAACCTTTGCTTTGTAGAAAATCAGCAAAATTTTATTTTTTAACTTGAGATTCAAACCTTAATGAGGGCAGAAATAAATCACAAAAAAATTTAACAAGACAGGTTTTTATGCACCCGAGTCACTTTTCGCAAAATCGTGAGTTTTTATTACAATTAAATTTCTGATTAAAACAAAACACATACATCGATTACAACCTGCTTACCATAACTTGCAAGAAAAAATATGGAAACTGAATAGGAGACAATCAAAATACCACTTGGTTTCCTTTTACTTGTACCATAATAGAAGTGCATGATCATTTTTTATATTGCTTATGACGTTAAATTCACTTCGCCTACAATGCTATAATCAGTATCTATAAACACACCAATTAACGAAATTGCAGTCAATTTATTGGAGTGTAGTGATTCTCCAAACCAATAATATTTTACAAGGAATTTCACTAACACAAATTGTAATAAGCAAGCTGGAATACGACTAATACGTAGCTTAAAAGTCATTAAAAATATCTAATTTTAATTCAGGGCAGGGCAAATAAAGTTTAGACTAAAAATATTAAATGGTGCTCGTACTGATGCCCTGTTTTGTCATCATACCAAAATCATGTAGCGAGCAAACTAAGATCATGGCAGTTCTAGTAGGGATGTGCTCGAGTAACAAGTATTCACGACATTACTCGGCCGAGTCCGAATCCGAGTATCTACGACGTCAAAATATGGACTCAAAATTAGGTGAAGAGCAAAAAAAAAGGTCATCACGTCCGTAGAAGTCCTAATTTCGACCCAAATTCGGATAAAAAGCAAAAAAAGGTCAAAATGATAATGGTTTAATACTCGGCCGAGTATCAATTAATACTCGGACTCTGCCGAGTCCGAGTAATGCCTTACTACTCGGCCGAGTACTCGGACTCGACTCGGCACATACCCAGGCAGTTCACATGCTACCGATGATAAAACTTCATAAACATTCTTGGAGTCGAGAATAAAAAGGTTTCAGCTCTATCGTTTGTTGAATAGGAAAAGATTTTTGTCTTTTTCAATATGTAGTAATGATCGTCACACCGCTTTATACTTACCCCCTAATAAGCTGCTATTTGCAGATGATATGCCTCGTACCCCCATGGCTCCAATTCAAATGATTTACGGACAAAAAAAAATCTTGAAGTAAATCACTTACTTCAATGGACAATACAGCTAACAGAATAACAGTTACTGTCAATCCACAAAAATCATCTGTCTGAATAATTCCTTCAAAAATTTCTAACCCTATTCCGAATATTGGTGTATGTTTCAATAATAATACTGTAGTTATGAAAGATTCCGCAAAATGTCTTGTGCATCACACTTGACACAAGATTAAACTTGGACAAATACTGCAGCATTTTAGCTTCCAAAAAATTATCAAGATCAGGCGGGATTTTGTCTAAACTTCGACATTTCTATTATTATCGACGCAACAGCTTTACGCAATTCGTACCACTCCATGTTTCATTCTCATTTATTGTGCGGTATCACAATTTGGGGTAACACAACAAAGAAAAATTTTAAAAGATTGATTACTCTTCCAAACAAAGCAATCAAAATAGCTGCACAGGGCAAACGTTGAGACCACACTTACCCAGGGGCGTATTCTCCATGCATGCCTTGCCAATTGTCATTCAATCAAAAAAAAATTAATCATAATATTTTTGAAAAAATATCTAAAAAATTTTCTCGATTTTAATCTGAGAACTTTCATTGTGTCAGAAAAGTATTAACTTTGGAGACCATTTTGAATATTAATAAATGGCAACACTTAAAAGTAGCCGCGTATCACCGCGGACGACCGCATAGGCATGCAATTTTCGAAGTTGCTTTTTTGTTCTGCATCTAGTTGTATTGGCAGATTGGCGCTAAATACGCGACTAACTACGTAAGAAGGCATGCAATCGTCAAATTGCATGCCTATGCGGTCTACGCGGTAAGACGACGTAGTAACTGGCGAGCGCTGAGTAGTCATATACGGTACTCAACAGGTAAAGTATGGTAGAGACTAGTCTACTACAGATCTGCTGTGTATGGTAGACTACTGGTAAATAAGCTAGATTAGTTTAAAAATGATAGGCTGTGAGATTGAGATTAAGCTGCAGAATATAAGTAAGCAGGAGTTTAGTTGTAATAGGTCTAGTTTAGGGGTACCGGTATTGCATATATACCTTAGCTGGTTCAAAGGGGTTAGGTCTAGTATCAGCCCCCAGGTTCGGTTACAGCTAGATTTGGTTAGGTTAAGGTCATAGGTTAGGTTAAGGTTGGCAGACAGAAAAAGCGTGGGGGCTGTTAGTCTGCTGGACATGACCTGAGTGAAGTAGGTAGACTTACCAAACCAGGGGGTCTGAGATATCGGTAATACCGGTACCGGTAATGCATATAAAAGAACATCATCTTAATGAAATTAAGATTCATTGTACAGATACTGGATAGAATACCGGTATTGGTGCCGGTAGGTGCAGTGTTACAGTATATACCGGTACCGGTATTACTGTATAAAAAATTAATTTTCATCAATCTTTAAGGTACCAGTGTCTAAAACGGCAAAATAGCTTCTAGGTCTATTTTGCCGTAAGTGATGTGGGTTTTTAAGCGCCGTTTTGTGCTGAATTGCTTCTCGATAGCTCAGTGGATAAAGCGCCGCGTTAGAAGGGAAGCGCTGCACTAGTTTTGGGTTCAATTCTCGTCGCGGCTTCGATTCATTTCGCTTCGGTGGCTTGGGTTCAGATCGCTTCGAATTCGTGTGACCTGGGGTTAACAATCGAGTTTGTGAAGACAGTAGAATAGAATGTGATGTAATCCCATGGTTAACTTCATCTGACCTGGGGTTAATAATCAAGTTCGGCTCGGCTTCGTGTGACCTGTGGTTAACTTACGGCAAAATAGACAATGCCAATCTTTAAACTGAGACAATGAGCCAAGCCCAAGTCACAGCTTCAAGTTTGTCGACCAGTAATATTGTTGAAAAGTTTTACAGCTCTAACATTTCAAGCTTGATTCTGGCAGAACTACGGTACCCCACAGATGAACATAAGTGGGTCTTGTCTAGAGTGAGCTGTCCGTGTCTAGAATAACTCGTCCGTGTAAGGCAATAAAAGACATGGACGGCTTACTCTAGATGAGACCCAACATAAGTATCGGTAAACAAACCAAAACTAGCTTAAGAAGTTTTAATTCAAGAATTTATTGTAGCGTTTATAAATATTGGGTCTGTGGAAGCGCAACATCAAACAAATTGTACTGCCGGCCTTGCTTAATATTTTTTAAAGACAACACTATATGGCTTGCTGTATTTTTATTCCTGTCTAACTTATTTGCTTTGTATGATGTTACAAATTAGGTTTTGACCCCTGAGTTGGTTGCTTACAATTTAAACAACTTTGCCCTGTGTATTTTCATTTGCTGGTCACGCTGTGCTTGTAACTGGTTAAAATTTTGATTTCTTCAGTTATGATAATTTGTTGCTACTGCTTTATGGAGCAGTATAGAAATACTGTGACATTATTTTGATTGGCAGCTTTGTTTTCATGCTTATTTCGTTAAGTTGGTTAAAAGATTTGATGTAATTGAAGTTGCAATGCAGATACTAAAACCTTTATCTCATTTTTGAATGATCAGCTTCATTATGCTTCAGCAACTGTTACCCTTGGAATCAAAACACAGGTTTAACATCTTGGTTTATTGTCAAAACTGCTGAAATTAGATTGCTCATGTTAATAGTGCTTCTTTGTGGTTTTACACCAGTTAATAGAAAATTATCTTCTGCTTTTCAAACTTTAACCACTAATTCCCGATGATCATTGGTCAACTGGTGTTGGTTAGTGGTAATTGTCAGCAGTGAATTGAATGATTGACTTGTCAAAATTTAACCCTGGATGAAGTACTGTAGGACGTCGTATTGTTTATCTATAGCTTTTCATACATAGAGTGAGTGTACGGTGTACGAGTTTTCTGGAACTTCCTATGTAAGTTCATTTACAGGTGTTGTTGTAGTATGATTTGTTACCACTGCGTGAAAGCTTCAGAATATTTATCAAGTAGTTTTAAATTATATTGTAGCCTATCGCCACATGTATGCTTCAACTTCACAGAGACTTATAGATGTCCATTGTTTCATTTTTCCAATATTCTATAAATATGTTTTTCAGGTACCAGCCTGGTTAGATTTTTTATTAAAGCCTAGTTAATGGAGTAGTGGAATAGATACCGGTACTACTGCTGTGAAAAACTTCCAAGTTGTGCAAATGACTCAGCAATACCAGACTTATATATCTGAAGAAAGAAAAACTATTTGTGCAACAAAATATGCTCACTTGGTTTAAAAAAATGTGGATTGTCACTAGAAAGGCATTTGGTTTGATTCACAACTGCTGGTAAACATTCGATGAATGGGATGAAAGTTGATGCATATTTGCAATTACATTGTTGCGAGAAATTCTCAACAACATTCTCAGATTGATCGGAATAACGTGCGCAGAATTCCTTTCTAACTCAATAGGGTGGCTTCTGACTCGAAGACCTCATGGTCCCTTCGAAGTCACCCTGTCACTAATCCTTATGTTATTTATCTAATGCCTGTGTATTTGTTTTATCCGTTGTGGTTGGTGACGAATAAACAAACTTGAACTTTTGAAACCAGCCATTAACCTGAAAATTCAGGCCATCACGGGCATGAGAAATGCAAGCGCCATATCAATAACAAAAATTGTCTTAATACTACACTGTGGGACATTTGACGCACGTGTTCTTGGATATGAAAGGATTAGGGTATAAACAGCGTCAGACACTAAAAAGTTATCTATTTAGCTCTGTATAAACGTTATTATTATTATTATTGCATCATTTATGATCTTCGATTTGTGTGCCTTACAGCGCAGTTGTTTAGTTTCAACAATTGTATGACGTCATGGAGCCTCCTTGAAATGAGGCGATAAAGTAATGTAATGGATGGATTACCAAAGAATTGAAATCAATTTTTTGACATACAGTGTATTTTATTACCTTGTGAAATAAAAACTGATGTTCTGTGCGGTAATTTTTCGCCTGCCTAATACGCTTTAACGAGTTCTAATGAGTACATTTTTGAAGTTGAATTGAGTAAGAAAACTAATAACGTCATCGTAATTGCATGCCTCATCTGTCAGGTCACGCTACGCCACTGCACTTACCTCATTCTACCATAAATCACAAATTTTAAAAGTAAAAGATTGGTACGTGCACGAAGTTGCTAAATTGATGCACAAATGTTCCCGTAACAATCTTCCCCAACGGCTTAACTCACCCGGTCAGCGCGATACACTACGAACAATGCGTCTCGCTTAGTCTAATTTGAATCTTTATTTAACAATTTACCAGACACAGAGGTTACAAAAAAAACTTGAAATTCTCTGATCCATAAGTTTGGAATAATATAGCTCCCGATCTGAAAGTTGTACCATTTACTGAATTTAAATTAAAATATAAAAAACACCTGCTCTCAAAATACTTCTGACCACCAATTTCTTTATACCTCACCGATTTATTTAAGCTTTTTTTATAAGTGTTTACCTTTTAAATATTAATATTTTCGATCAAAAAATTGAACGTGCATCTAAAAGAGACATGAACAGCCAGTGCCGTAGCAGCTCAACTTTGGGTCCCCCCAAAAACCCTTTCAAGTCCCCAATACTTAGCTTTCGATATGAATTGTTTTAGGTTTTTCCAGGGGTAATAACTCAGTTTCTCACCATAATGCGAATACTGTGATAAAATTAAAACATATAACGCGTTACCACTGTGTAAAAATAAAAGGTGTAATTTTAAGACAAGTTTGTTACACCCAATTCATTTTCCATTAAAATCGTTTAGCTCAGGGTTTTTCTACCTTTTTCTGCTCATGGCCCACTAAAATGATAAAATATGATGGTGGCCCAATAACTTTTGCTAAAAGGTACAAAGTCAACGTGATGGCATGATTAGGGAATGCTGATGTCGCTTTCTAGTCAAGCTCTGAGGCCCACTGTTGGGCCATGGCCAATAGGTTGAAAACCTCCGGTCTAGCTAGAGCGCACTTTTTCGTACACAGATGTTCTTTTGACAGCATCATAATCTGGAGATCGGGCGCATTAACTTTCGATTGACAACATGGCCAGCGAAGAACCAATCGGATGGCCGAGTGGATAGAGCGTGTGCTTCTGAGCCTGAAGGAGTGAATAGACTGAGGGTTTGATCACTAGTCAAGTCAAACCAATGACTTAAATATTGGTATTCACAGCTTTCCAACTAGACATTCAGCATTAAAGGGATAGTGTTAAGAAAGCCGTCAAGTTTGCTTGTGCCGTTGGGAAAAACACTTAACGAGATTCCCCATCTAAGTGCGGTAGGTAGACAGATGGCCGGCAACTCCTAAGGGAGCTCGTGTAGCGCCCCATTGCTTTCTGTGATAGGTGGATAAAAATGCCAACAAATGAAAAGAAAAAAGATAGTCTGCTGTTTGCCATATTAGATGTAATAAACGTTTTAATAAATTTCAGTTTTCTGAAGCTTTGTTCAGCACTGGTAACAGTAACAACGCATTTTGTAAACTCGAGAAGCAAGGCAAGCGAGCACTTACAGGTATTACTATTGAATTAAAAGTTCAACGGTATTGAAGGGAGACTGCCAAACGAGCTTGTGTCGTTCTAATCAGCAACCATCTGATATAAATATCAAATGCAATAGACTCCAGCCGTGAATCGAACCCGTCGCAAAGAATCTGAACCTGCGTGCGGTACTGCCAGATCATATTGCTGACAATGGCTGTTCATGCACGAAGCTGCTGGGTGTAAACAGCAATGCAAAGACAGAAGCGACATCACATGTCAGCTTAAAACTTTCTAGTATCGACATAATAGCCTGGTCCACCAGTTGTTTTAAAAAGTTTGCTTTGAATCTCTTCCTCAGAAGCTGTACGATATAGATTTGCATCGTAACTAAACATTCTCTTTTTCTATTTTCATTCTCTTTTTTTTTTACTTTTTGATTGAGGAAGACCGGACCAATGTCCAATTCCTGCGCTATTTCAAAAGCACACGTTTTCAAACTAGCAAATCCTTTTTCAATGGACTTTTGTATTCGATGTCAGATTATGGTTGCTGACACAGAAATAGGGTAGGATTGAATTTAATTTACCTATCGGATGGCCGAGTGGATAGAGCATCTGCTTCTGGATTCAATTCCGGGTCCGGTCAAACCAGTGACTTGAAAATTGGTATTCACAGCTTTTTTGGTTGACGTTCAGCATAATGGATAGCGCGAAACAAGCGGCAAGTTCGCTTGTTGTGCTGTTGGGAAAGGCACTAAACGGGATTACCCCATCTAGGTGTGGTAGACCGATGGTCGGCAACTCCTAAGCGAGCTCGTATAGCGCCCCGTCGCTTTTTCGTGATAGGAGAATAAAATTGCGAATAAATAAAAAATAAATAGATAAAATTTTAAATCTGCTCACAAGGTGTTAATGAATTTGAATTTAATTTTTTCAAGAGGAATGAATTTGAATTTAAGCTTTGAAAAATGATTCCATCCAACTCTGCACCGGCCTCCTTTTTCAAGTCCTACGCGCACTCTTACACACAGTGTATTGTTTATGACATCATTATGCAGTTTATGACGCTATTTGAAAGGAAACGATAGCGAAAAATTTTAAAACTGAAATATATAGAATCTGAGCGCAAAAAATCCCATTCAACGCGATTCGCCAAGCAAAACTTTGTTTTTGAATTGATGCAACTTCGGGTCCTTCAAGACAATTTGGGGCCCCTTTTGGCAGTGTGGGCCCCCCCAATTGGGGGGTTTGGGGGGCGGCTGCTACGGCTCTGTGAACAGCTTATGATTAGCATGTGAATTAAAAACTAGAATGCGCCTGAAAAGTCCTAGTATTTTGTTGTAGGTTGGTGTAGACTCGTTGACCGCAAGGTTTCCTTTCAACTTCCTGTTATAATTCAATTAACCAGGTTTTCTTTTTATATTTGTTGTAAATTTTTCTCGCTGTTCTTGAGTGCAATTTTCGAAATAAAAATTGTCAAATTATCACGCATAAGTTGCTGGATACTTTCCTGCCAACAGTGTGTGGGGTGTCATTTGTAAAATACACATTGCATGCGCTTTGCGAGCAAACTAGTGCCTTTTCTTATTCTGAGACGAAATGATAAAGTAAAAAATTAGACCTCATTCTCAAGACTGTGAAGTAACATTGTAATGAAAACATTTTTTTTCTGCATTTTCACCTCCGGAGTGTGCGCTCCAGACGAAACATTTAAATTATAAATACAACTATAAACAGCGAAAAAAGTTTTGCGAAAAACTATAGACGTCGCAACGGTATGGCATTCTTTTCTCAAGTTTTCTTAAGTACTGCATATTCTTAAGTTTTATTGCTTCTGTTTTTTTCGGCCAAATGTCTGGTGCAAATTTTTCTTTTAATATCCACAATAATACTGTCAATGTTTAAAACCACGTTATCGTACACAAGCTGTTTCAATGAATCCATTTTAAATATTTAGCCACACTTAACAGCTATGCTTAAAACAAAAGCAATTGCAGTTTTTTGATCAACGCTAATTTGTGTAAATACGGTTCTAGCATCCAAATACAAACAAAAAGCAATCGAAAGATTTATATCAATTTACGCCGGTTACTTTAAATAAACCGATATCAACACAATCTCAACCATCTCGTAGTTCGCTACATCAATAACACACATGTAAAACCAATTCTTGAAGACTTTTATGCCGTGACATTGGCAAAATTGTTGTTGCACACACTCTGGGTTTTTCTGATTTTGTTCTAGACTAGACAAAAGCGTTATTTTACAGCAATGGTCGGCAACCTTTTTTTAACGCGGCCCAGATCACCCTTTCAATAGCTATTGAAGGCCCACCACATGTAAAACCAACCCCGTGATAGCGTATTGCAAACCGAGCACGTGTGTGGTTCTGCAACACGAATCTGGTCGGTGCGTTGTTTAAAAGCAGAGAAAATGCAAAGCGCGAACTTTTTTGCTACTCGCTCGCATCGATAGATCAGAAGAAACAAAGCGAGCATTGCATGAAAGATATACAGACACACGGCACCCGTTTTTGGGCATGATACTACGGGTTTTGCTTTTGTAGCCATGTAGGCTACTGCTGGGAGAAAAAGTATTGGATTGTTTTCCGTGCAAAGCATCAAAGGGAAGGTTTTTATTATTATTTGTATGGACTTGCTTTTTATTTGCAGCTAGCATGCGGCCCACAAATACTTTGTTAAACCGAATTGCCCGCGGCCCACGAAAAATTGCTAAAAGGCCTACAGGTTGCCGACCACTGTTTTACAGTATGATGCATGCGTAACTTTTTCGTAACGATTTTGTTTTGGAATAGAGAAAAGCGTAGATTTGCCGGTATAGCGTGCGTGCAATATCGATTCCACAATAGCACAGCATTAAAAAGCTTTCAACAAAATCCTTTCTCGTCCCTATGATTTTACAGTCAGTAGAATCCGGTCTAGCGCTAATTTGCGTAAAGTGCATCAAATATTGTACTTTGCAAATGGCACCCTATATTTGCGATCACACTACACGCACGGCAGTGAGTAGGGTTGTGGGTGTAGTTCTTTAAGCAGCGCATAGGATTAACAAAAAACACCAAAAGCAACATAATTGAATTTTAAAATTGACGCAAGTTACTAATACAAAACAATATCATGGAGAGAAAAGTATCGTTTATGGTACATTATCTGCGATAAATTTATTTTCATCGTTATCGCTCAATATGTTTTCTTATCAATTAACGCTTATTCAATTATTATCAATGCTTATCAATTAACGCTTAAACAAAAAAAAAATTATCGTGCCCAACTGTCCATCACGTGCACAGCTGACAAATATTCAAAAAATATGCGATTCCACAGTACGTCTTGTTTAGCAATACAACTCTGGCAGCACGTTTCATAAAAACTTCACTTAATTAACTGGCATCTACAACTACAGCGTCAGGTACCCGTACATGAAGAGCTGGCTACTGCTAACTTCAGGCATTTGACTACACTAAAGACATGAAAAGAAATAAATCTGTTCCAGTGGTTTCTACATTTTTCAATCAATAGATCTCTACTGAATATCGCACCGTTACTGGTTGGCATGATATGAACCGATCCATTACCATGCCAAAACTGATTTATTATACATACAGGAAATGATACATCACAGAAATATTATGATTTCTTGATCAACATCAAGGCGCAGTAACAAATTTGCATGTCTCGTTATAAAGCTAATACTATACTGTTGTCTGAAATCGATGCTCTCTTTGCGATTTTTGTTATTGGAGAAACAAACATGTTTTGTCAAAAACTTTGAGAACGATAAAGCAACGAGAACTTGTGTTTTAAATATTTGCTCCAACTTGTCTTCATCCATAAGCTACTACCTGTAGCACAACATAATTATACTCTATTTAGGTTACTCTCTCAGCATGATTGACTATAAATTGGTTTCAAATTTGAATGAACAGCCTTAGAAAAAGACCTCGATCTTTTTCGTAGTATTATTCTATAAGAAATGTTAACAAAAGCTATAAAAAATACGATGGACCACAAATCACGTCAGATTGAGTAAAGTTATTATCTTTTTTTAGCGGCAGTTATATCTTTCGCCAAAAACGTTAAAATTTTACAACCGTTGATAAATTAATGGGGCGCTTTCGTTAATCGATGTTTTGAATTCCATTAATTCTAACTTGATTCTAACTTGAATCAGCTAATTTCTGACAAGTTCTTGCTTAACTTTAAAGCTGAAAACGAAATCGACTTGCACAGAATTAGGCTGTTGAGTTCATGGTTTTACGTATTAAGCTCAGAAAAAATTCGATGGAGTGATTGCTCAAATTACTGGCTGTAGCTTATACATTTTTTTATCATTTTCAAAGAACTTTACCCACCTCACGCATCCGCATGATTAGTCACTAGTCACAGCATTGGGTCGTAGCGCACATAATGAGATTTGATACAACAGACTAACAGAGCATGAACAACAGCATCAAACTAGCAGTTTACTCCAGTTTTCTTTGTTACGGTTTAAAAATCTGCTAAGAATATTGTATTGCTAGTGTTGTGGTATACGACAAACAAATCTGTCATTTTACTGCAAAGGCGTTTGTCGACAACACCATCATATTTAAAGTTTTTCTTTTCTGTTTTTACACTGAAAAGGTTTTCCAATATTAAAAGTTGTGTCTACTGGAGTGAACTTGCAATCAAGATAAGTTTTTCCGAAAAATTGGCTAATTTCTTTCCGCATGCGATTGGAAGCGACGAAAAACAATGACAGTTGAAAAAGAAGGAAGCCACGTTCGTATTTTGTATTTAGTTGCATGTTTACCCGCCGATCACGAGAAAGTAATCAAAGCGCTACGAGGAGCTTGCTGAGGAGATATCTGCCACCTGTCTACCACACCAACATAGGGAAATTCTGCTACGTGCCTTTCCCAACGACACAACTAGTAAACTTGCCGGCTTGTTCTCCACACTGTCCCTTAATTCTGAGTGTCAAGTAAGAAAACTGTGAATAGCAATTTTAAAGTCATTGGTTTGACCTGACTCGGAATCAAATCCGAGTCAACAGCTCCAGAAACGTACGCTCTTACGACTCGGCCATCTAAGCCTTAAAAAAGAAAACAACAAAAACTTACTGCTTTAGATTAAACCAAGTTTAGACCAAAATTAGCGATATAGAATTCCCCACAGTGACTTTCAATGTTGAACAAATCGGAAGAATTAAAACATTTTTGATAATTTAATGATTCAAAACTTGCGACAACGCATATTGTCTTTTACACATTTCTTTTTAAATTCCAGCTATTAGTATGTCGTTCAAATCTTGATTGAAGTTTACTTTTTGCGTGTCGTTTTCCCTGGTCTGATTATTTTCATTTTTATCAACAGTTCAACCAGCATAAAAACGAGAATAATCTTGATTGAAGTGCTTATGGCTACGAGCTCAGCTGCTGCCAGTCGTGAGAATTATATGTCGGGCCGGGATCGTGGCGAAATTTGAGTAAATGTCAAGCTTCTAATTTGGTTCACTGACGTGGCTTACTCAATGATGACAACTTTTTTCAGCGCCGTGTAGCTGACTGTTTAGACTATGTGCCGAAGCCGATGTTTAATTGCCCAAATCTCAAAGTTTATAGAAAAAGCAAAAGGTTTAATAGAGGCTCATAAATGCTTTGAACCAAACTTAACCGTCGGGTTTTTTTTGGCCTGATAATGGTTTTAAATCCGATTTGAGTTCGCTCCAGATCCGTTTTTGGATCGGACCCGAACTATCAGTCCATGTATAGCTCATCATTAGCATGTAGTCGATACTAGTGATGTAGGGCTCGAGACCAATTTTTTACCACCTTGGTCTCGGTCTCGAACGTAGGCTCGTGAATCTTGGTCTCGAGATTGTGCGGGGTTGGTCTCGTATTTTTTAAGTAGGTCTCGAGACCGAACATTTTTTTGTCTGTGATACAGTACACAAATAATAGTTTTTGCTGTATCAACAGAGTGCACAATATTATTGCACCATCAGATTTTAAGCTTCGTTAGGTACGGCACCCTCAGACTGCGAGCCTCGTATAGGTGCAGCAGCCTGCTATTAAAACGATCTTACAAGTCTTGAAGCAAGATAAAACAGCGGAATTCATGATGCTAATAGATTAATTTTCAAGTGGCCCAACAGTTGCCGGTCTCGGTCATGGTCTGGATTTTTTTATTTTTTTATTTTATTTTTTTTATTTCCAAGACCGCAAAAGCACACAACAACAACACGCAGTAACGGCAATGGTCAAGAAATAGGCAGAAGCAGCAAAACGATATACGTTATAGCATGCACTGCAATATGATCATGAAGCCAAAGATAATAAAAAAAATTTGCATGGCTGCTACACCTGAACAAAGAAAGAATAAAATTTAAAATAAAAAATGAAATAAATAAAAAAAATAATTGCTCACTGGTAGCAAATCAGGAGCACCGTACAATAACAATACAAGCTTGATGATTTGTCAAGTTATCTGCTGCAATGAATACAAAAGTATAAGTGGAATATACTGTAGCTAAATAATGACTTTAAATTTAAGCTGCAAAAGCTGTAGGTAATCATGCACACTGCTCATCAATAAGAGGCAATATGACTTCTCATGACAAAAAAAATTTTTTTTTTTTTAATTTTTTTTTAGAGCTTAAGTAAATGATTATGCACCTCGTTACTAAACTTTTTTAAACTTTTGCAGTCTAGCGTATCGCTGGTGGGAGGTTGTTCCAAACCACAGGGCCCTTATATCGATGGATTATTGTTGGTCTCGGTCTCGAACCATAGATCTCGGAAGACAACCGGTCTTGGTCTCGACTACAACACCGATAGATAGGCTCGCACAAGATGAGAGCCACTTTCAACTTCAAATCCCAAACAATCAGAAAATTCAAATTGCAAGTTTTCTGATCAATTATTCAATTTCAGCGTAACATTTTGCACAACTCGATACCTTTGAATTGGGATAAATCGTCATTAAAAGCATTAATCCGTTACAAATTCATTTCATCCTAACACCATAGCAACTAAATTAACACACAATCATCTTAATTATCATCTTGCTCATTCTGGTCATTTTACTGGATTTTCTTTTTTTTTTTCAAAATCGGCATCAAATAAATTATTCACTAGGGTATTTGCATCGAAACTGGCACTTGTAACTTGTTATTCCTTGTCGTCAAAAATTGAGAGCAGAAAAAGGCAAGATTTCTCCCTGTCATGCAAAACCACTATATATAACTTGTAGCAGTTGGCCCAACTATTGCAATATTAATAATTGCAGCTTAATACAAGCATATCCATAACGAGGACTGCAAGGGGAGAAAATGCAGCTCAAAAGGTCAAATTGATAATGTCTCTGCTTCTGTAGTAGAAGACTCGGGTTTGTTTCCTAATTTACCACTCGCATCACACCGATGCCTTAAAAATAGGTAGGATATTGGGAGTTCCCCGTCTTGGCGCTCGGCTATCTGCGGTATACGTCCGACAAAAATTGGAAGTGTTGAAGTACGAAGCAGACACGTTCTCAAGTTTCTTGCAGCTGAGTGTATGTAAGAAGCGAAATATACTTATTTGGTCTTTAAATCTAATTTATTCTTGGCTAGCTACAAACACACTACACGGTGTTTCATGCCACGTTTGGCGACCTTCAGGTGCGAGTAGTGATGCAAAAAAACGGTTTTTTGCAGTTGTTTTTTTTTTTGACCTCGTTTTTTTTATTGTTTTTTTTTTTGTGCATTTCTTCCTGATAGTGATAAGTCTAAACAAGTTTGTTTTTAATACAAAGCTTGGTAAGTAGCATGAAATCGCGTTAACATATTGAACATGACAGTAGGTGGTAGAATGGTATTGCTTAATTTTCACTTTTTATTTGTAGCCTAGATTAGTGTGAACCTTACCTAACGCTTACCATTTAAGCCTATTTTTCGATTTGCACGGTTCGGCTGTGCTAAATTTTGAGTTCCGTAGCCCAAATACTAGGTGTAGACTCAGGGCCGGCGCCCAGGGGGAGCAGAAGAGCCAGGCACCCCCTATCGATATGCTTGCCCTCTCAATCAACAAGCTTACTTTTTTGAAGACAGCGGCTTTTACGCTTAATTTCAAACTCTGCCCCCTCCCCCCCCATAATAAACGCTTGACCCCCCTAAGTCGACTGCTCTGCCGCCGGCTCTGTGTAGACTGTACCTATTACACGATACAGTACTTTTGGTTTTTATTTCAATCAAAGCACTATTTCGGCTGAAAGCTCAAATTTAAAGAAAACTATTTCTGGTATAGTTACGATTATTTGTAAGATACGAGAGCTCAGTAAAACATGACTGTCAGTGCAACTGACGCCAGTGCACTTACGCTATAGTTGCATTATTGGGAAAAATGAATGTGGCAGTTACTGTATCACAAAATATGCAATAGGGTGAACCATTTTGCACGACCATGGCCGAATTTTCTATCAGTTAAATTTTGTATGCAATTTGGTCTGTTACCTCCAAAAATGCCAAAAAAAAAATTTGGTAGGATTACATTTGACCCTGGTTGAGCCTTACTTTTTACCTAAAATGAAGGCGAAAAATTTTTTCAATGTCGCGCCGATTGTTTTTAGCAAATGAATTGATATCGTGATAAGCAAAAATTTAAGCTTTATGACGTAACACAAAATAAACTTCCCAGAAAACCAACTGCGACAACCTTGGTCTACGTCTTAAAAGTTTGAAGATTTAACGGAAGACATCTCTGGTACCGGTAGTATTAGCTGAAAATCAATCAGTTTTTGAAAAGAGTTATTTAAGTTAACTTCTAAGTTGCTGAAGTTAGGCAAACCAGTTTTTAATGATTATTTTATGCCAGGCATTTACCAGTACACCGTGTTTTGCGGATTCTAAAATGAATTGCAGTAGCCTACAAGCAAGTCGTGAGGTTATAAAATCGATATAGCAAGTGGGCCTACTGATTTGGGGCAGCAATGTGTAGTCAATTTTATTAAAAAATAATTTTTAATATCAACTTGCAACCTATCATTCAGCTGTTGCATTTAGGTGCTGTTGACCAGTGGTGGTCTTAGGAATGTGCAAACTGTGCGGTCGCACAGGCCCTCCTAAAAGAGAAGGCCCCCTCAAAAAGAATCATCGCGTTAACTGTAAAAAAAACTTTTGTATATGAACTTGAACCATATCAATAAAATTATTTTTGGGTAGGAAGTGTCTATTAACCGGAATTCGGCTTCCCTGCTTTAATTTTCTAACTTCGGAAACCGTTTTCCTGCTACCAAACCATGCCTTTCGCGCCAGAGGAACCGGAAAACAGTTAAGTGCGTGAGTGTGGCTGATGAACTGATTTTCGGTGATGGTTTTGAGTGAGCTGAAGAACGGTTCCGCCGCTGCGAAACTGAAGCTATGGCAACCGAAAATTATGCCCAAATATGGGCAAAATTTCCGGTTACCGAACTTTAAAAATCGTGGTTGCGTAATCGTTTTTCGGTGAAGAAGAAGCTTCCTCTTTGTTATCCTCAATTACAAAAAGCTACTTTCACTGTAAATACGCAGACCCCCAAAAAATGAATCGACTCATAAACTAAAAAAACACTTTTTTTTGCAAACTTGAACCAGATACATCTTTAGAATTAGTTTCAGTTTTTCTGAATAGGGGAACCCCTTTGCCTCCTTTGGAAATGAGACCCCCTCAAAAAGAATCCCCTTCAAAAATAAGGCCTCTCCTCAAAAAGAATTAATGCGGAAACTCCAAAAAACACTTCTTTTTCCGTTAACTTGAACCAAACCACTAAAATTCCAAATTTAAGCTCCCCTAAAAAAACCTTCATTTTAATAAAACTTTCTGCATTGACGCACAGCACCCTCGAAAAGAATCCGCTTTGAAAATAAGGCCCCCCTCAAAAAAATCAATGCGGAAATTCCAAAACAACATTTCTCTTATTCTTAACTTGGAACCAAATCATTAAAATTGATTTTAGTTATTCCAAATTTAAGCTCTGCTAAAAAATCTTCATTTTAATAAAACTTTTTGCAATGAAGCACAGCACCGTCAAAAAGAATTCGCTTTGATAATAAGGCCCCCTCAAATAGAATCAATGCGTAAACTCAAAAAAAACTTCTTGTTATGGTAACTTGAACCAACCCATTAAAATTGATTTTAATTATCTCAAATTTAAGCTAACCTAAAAAGAATCTTCATTTTAAAAAAATGTCGCATTGAAACATGGTATACAATTTGTCTGAACCATTTTTTTTATCTGTAATCGAAGCTGAACCACCTCAAAGTGAAACTCGGCAATTTGTCACTAGCAGATGCCGCAATATTGTATATAAGTTGATGTTAAAATCAATCAATGCGAGTATACCAAAACTAATTTACCGTTAATATAGCCAACTACAGTAGTTCGTGGTTTACTCAAGCTACCAATATTGCATATGTACAGTAGAATAAGCAAATCATTCCAGGGGCGGTATACTGTTCAACTTTTGTGCACTTAACGCAATGCGTTAACTTAATGAACAAACAAAACAGCAAAAGTTGCCCTAGCCTTGTTGTAGCCTACCAATTACTGGCAATAAATGATGTTCCTACATTACATGCATTAAATGAACTTGCGTGATTGATTGGTGCTTCTCCGATGACTTCCCATGAAATGCCTATTATAACGTGCTTTAGTACACACTATAGCAAACTTGGAATTTGGATCCCAAATGGCCCCCCTTAGCCATAATTGTCGCACAAGCCCCCCCTCCCTTTTGTCTAAGACCACCGCTGCTGTTGACTGAGGTGAACAATCGGTCTTTCACCGCTACCCCCTGCGCTCTCGCGTCATGGAAAATAAATAAATATAGATAGTAATATTACTTGGCAGTTACACACTAACAAATGCGCATAATATCGAGGATATACTTAATTAAATGATCAGCTTACTGCACTGCAGTTTATTTAACCATAAACACGAGATCGTCTGGAAAACACCTTCTTTGGTTATTACAGAAAGTAGAACATTTTCAAACAATATGAAAATGCCTGATAGACCAAGTGGTATTGATAGTTTTGATCGGACGACGCTTGAAAAATTCAACAAAAAACAAGACAGAAGCAGTGACACCAGTGGCGCAGCGAGAAATTTAAAAGGGGAGGGGGCATAATTTCCACATTTTTTAAGCGTATTTTTTTTTGGCAGAAATAATTTGAAGCTGATTGAGAAGCAAGAAAAGCTCTAGGGGGGTCCGGAGGCATGCTCTCCCGGAAAACTTTTGAAAATTTACACGCTGTAATGGCTATTTTTGTGCTTTTTAAATAATTTTCACGCAAATTTTGTTTAAATTTTTTGACCCTAATTCTGAGTGCTTCGCCAAATATGATTATTTTGTGCGCACATTTTCGATCAATTACGCGTGCTTAAGGCGTAAGGCTTATCGACATCGAAGAGATTCGAAATTATGGAAAAATTGCATTGGCCTACATCAAAACATTTTTGAAATGGCTGGTGGGAAGATCCATAACCCTCATCCTACCCCCCTGGATCCTTCCTGGCCATGAGCTACAGAAGCCATCAAAAGAGTCTGGCACATTTCAATCACTTTGCACCATTAATTTTGTTCTTTTTTATTAAAAGGCAGAGTCAAAAGGGAGAGCATGGCACAATGGAACCCTCAAAATGCGCTTCTGACTGCTACCAAAAAGCTGTTGAGAAAGAGGTTTTCCTGCTGAACTCTTGCTTCCTATAATTAGCGAATCGACTAAATTGAAAGATCTGGTTTGGAGGAGACTCACGACAACTCTTCAATCTCTTGAACCTCGGCGTTTCCTTTCTGCGCAAACTTGCTCGGTTATGGCCTGATGATTTTGAGTACCAAAACGCCAGCAGAATGGTACAGTGTTTGAGCAGTTGAGTTTGACAAACCATTCTGCTGAAAGTGCTTTGGGCCTGGTGTCTGAATTCATACCAATAAAATAACCAAAGACAGCCAACAAAAGCGGTATTGGTATCAGTAGATAGCGATCACAGCAAACAAAACTCTATAAGGAAACTCGTCAGACTCATCAAGCAAGACTGTTTTGTCCAAAATGTTATGGTAGACTGATTTGCTACGTTGCAGACTAGTAGAAATGGTGACTATCATGAGAATAATAATGGATCATGTTTTGAAAGCACACTGCAAACTCGTAATTATGATTTGCATTGGTTTTGGTATTTTGCAATAAGCTAAGAAATTGTTCACTCTCGTCTGTTACCCATACTGATATCATTGTTTAACAGCAGCTAGGCATGCGTCATCTAAACGGCTATTTTTGTGACAAATTGATAAACCGAGGTCCCACATGTTGCACGCAAAATTTTTTTGATCAATTTTCAGCAAAAAATTACAGCGAAATGATCAAAAAGTTTTTCATACTAAATTTTTGACCATCGCAAATATTTCATTTTTTAAATTTTTGTAATTTACCGGTTTTCTAGAATTACAAAAAAAAGTTCTCTTAAAAGAGATAGACACTTGTACATTCTGCATCTTTTGACACCAAAAACAACTTTCTAGCTTTAGCGGTTATGGAGTTACAAAAATTTGGCGTTTTTTGTTTTTTTTTCCAAAAACGAAATGGTCAACCAGGGTCAAACGTCATTCAAAAACAAAATTTTTTTCTGTTTTTCCAACAAGTACAACAAATTATACATAAATTCAGACCGATTGACCTCTGCTTCAAAATTTTCAAAAAATCGTGCAAAATGTGTCACCCTAATATGCAACTTTCGTTTACATTCACTGAGGAATTTGTTCTTTTGTTTTCAATTTTTTTATGGTAGTTGTGGGTTGCGACTTTATGCCTTTATTTTTCAAACTCTGTTAAATTAAACAATTATTAAGTTTTCTCCAAGCTTGTGTATGCTTTCGTTCGAAGTGTGTCCCAGTGATGGTGAGCCACCGCTACAGCAGAGTGGAGTAAACGAGGATGTCCTAATATAGAATAAAAGGAATTTTTTGTCGTCTTGCAAAGCGGTGCAATATATTTTTCTGCGGTGTAGGGCTTCTTGGTGTTAACCTACAAAACCTAAGCCTGTAGAACTAAGCACGACACGGTACTTTCCGCTTTAAATTTGGTGAAACGTTTATTCAGTCGCAGATTTAGGGGCAGAATTAAACGCTGCTCCATTCGCTACGTATTGGATCCATCTCTACGAAAAACGAAAAAACCAAACAATAAACAGTTCGGTGGCCACTGCAGATAATTAGGCTACTTCAAAATATATTTTTCAGAAAAAACAAGTTTTTTAAGCCATGTTTTTTTTTGCAAAAAAAATTTAAGCCATGTTTTTTTAAAAAAACGAAAGCAAAAAAAAAACGATTTACACCACTAAGTGCGAGCTTCAAAACAAAATAGAAAACATTAATGTTATGCGCTTAAATATCGATTCTTACAGCTTACTCCAAATGAATTTGCTTAACCTTCTCAACTTGTAAAAATAATTCGCATGGCATAGACAAAATTCGCATAATCTTCTCAACATGTGAAGATATAACCCTGTCTCACCTCTCTTTATTTGTAATAAACTGTAAGTACCGATATTTAAGCGCTTAACATTAATGTTTTCTATTTTTTTGTAGCTCGCACCTGAAAATTGCCATACGTGGCATGAAACACCGTGTAGTGCGTTTGTAGTTAGCCAAGAATAAATTTGATTTATTTATTGCTCTGACCAATTTTGGACATCGAGCTCTTTGTTGAGATACAGACATCATCACTTCAATTTGTACTTAGTCATTAGATATTTAGATAAAGGATTTGAAAACAGGACCAGGGCTGCAAACTCATACCGAACTCGCTGAACTCAGACTTTTTTGCCGAACTCGAAAAACATAAATCCCTGAATTTGAACTCAGCTTTGAAAAGAAGTTGATTGAGTTCTAAACTTATCCTAAGCTTGACAAAAATTGCTTGAACTTAGCACAAACTCGATGAAAACAACTTGAACTTGGCATAAACTCGTTAAAAATGACTGAACTCGAACTCGCAAAATTAAAAATGAAGAACTTAAACTAAGCTGGCAAGTTTTTTGTGAATTTGATCAAAACTGCTAGCGCGTTCGCAGCCTTGGACAGCATTACCAGCATGTATGCAACCACTGTTCAATGAAACATATAGGGCCTAGTGTTCACTTGTTCGAACACAAAAGCAAATAATCGGAGTTGAAAATATACTATGAATTTTACAACCGCAGCTTCTACTAAACCGTCTCCTACCCAGTGAGTATCTTTATACTCCATACTATGCACATGGTGCGATTTTCCTTTTAAAAGCAGAAGATAAAAGACTATCTCAGTCATTATTCGAATGCATTTCGGCGGTTCTTCGTGTATTTATTTGCAGCATTTATAGTTAGTTGCATAATCATACTGTTACAAATGACAACATAGACGCTGTACTGCGCTAGCTTTGGAGTAAGCTGCCATCTGTGTCTATCATTTAAAAACCTCTAACAAGGATGTTGTGAGCAAGGGCTCCCACACCTGGGATTGCAACCCCAGATCTTGGGTTTTCAGTGCGTTTCTGGGGTTCTGTTTTTTTTTTCACTTAAGATCGTGGGTTTTAAAAAAGCACTGCTAATAGCACTAATTCAAAATAGAAGTTAAAAACCACAACAATGTACAGAATGATAAAAGTACCTAAATATGAGAAAATTTTTCGGTTTGGTTTTTCAACTCCATGTAGTTTTTGCGTTGGATTCACGTCTTCGATGTTTGTTGAAATTTTGATTAAGAAGCAGATCAAAATGGTTACAGACGGCTGGCTACAGCGAAAAAGAGGTGCTGAGTAATACTTGACGCACTTTTTCAACGTATGATCCACTCGGTTATTCGCTGCCGCCTGCAGGGATTTATTATTCAAATGTGTGAAAGAGCTCGAAAGTTCAATGCCTTCTCAATCCGCCTGATTTGCGTTTTATTCGCAAAATCTTGAGACGTGAGTTCACACAAAATAGGTATTATACAAATAAATCATCATGACGGTCACTGGCTGTAGACTTGGAAATAACGAGCAGTGAGCAACTATACTCTAAAAAAATATCTACAGTATTCCTAAGTAAGAATTTACAAACGGCAAAACTTGCCAAGTATCACTGCCCGAAAACATAACGATACCGACTAGGCAAATCTTTTAGCATAGGGGTATGGGCCTTCCAATTAGCTGTTGATATTATTTCCAATTTTCCATCATAAGTTTTGCTGGAAAATGGCTTTTTGATTATATTGTCAACACTTCCACTCCTCTCAATAAATTTGACTGCAACAGCTTTAAAATGTATACAGCGACCGCCAAACTTGGAAAATAACAAGCAACTACCCACAACCGCATTGATGCGACCACGGTAGGCTACTATTTCCAATTTTTCATCATAATTTCTGGGTGAAAATGTTTTTTAATTTGATTGTCTACATTCCACCAAATAAATTTGACCTACAATTTTAAAATGCCAGTATATCGACCGCCAAACTTTCGAAAATGACTAGCAATTACATTGAAACGTAGAGGGGCGACTAAATCGAAACTTTCAGATTACAAAGCACCAGGCCCGTAGCCAAGGGGGTCAGGGGGGGCGTAACCTCTCTGAAGTAAATCTTGCCCCCCTGAAAAACCCAGAGAAACTCCGAATTTTCTAAAGGATTTACACATGCTAGACAAAACTAAATCGGTGTTTTGTGAATCAGTTTGTGCCAACTTTCGCGGTATACCATCGAACAGGAAAATTAATCAAACCAGGAGCGAAAAATGCAGTCGTTGTCGCCTGTTGCATATCGATGAACGCAATGCGAGTTTATGACATGATAATGGTTTCTTTGTAAATCAAAAAGTACATTGGCAGATTTTTTTATGCAGCTGCAGTAAAGGATTCATGATTACAATCTTTGTAAATGCAAAAACTCAATTGCGATATTTGATACGTTATGTGAGCAACAGTTAGTTTACGTTTGCATCTGTATTAACTCTTTTTATGTTTTTGTGATTATCAATTATCCAAAATCATCTCTAGCTAGTACTAAACTAGTAAATAGTTCTCAAAAGTAATACACCGATCGAAAGTGGCTGATCATAAAGGTTATAAAAATGACTGAGGCAGAGCAGAAAAAAATTTGATTGGTTTACATGTGAAGTAAGTTCGGCGGTAGGCGCACTGGGCCTACCAGTTAGTCAAAAGCAAAATAGTTAGAGAGCTTAGGTTAGTCATGTCGTGAGCTCGTGATATTTATTACTACTACGTTACGTCGTTGTAGATAAGAGCATCCGTATGCTAGCCAGGAGAATGGGATTTTATTACCGGCGGGGTCATAATAAAGACTTTAAAAATAGTATTCGCAGCTTACCCACCAGGCGCACGTAACAAGCGGAAGTGCAAAGAATTAAGTGCATGTGTGTTGCAATGTTGCATGACCCCTAACAGCGTTCAGTCGATCATGATTGATATTTTTAATGGGCTGCCAATTGGGAACGACCTATACAATGTTTACTAATATCACCCGCTGTCCCGTAAGCTACCTCTACCTTTTCTCATATAGGTGTATGAGATATCAGCAAGCTAGAGAAATAATTAGTTGAGCAGAAATATTTTTGTACTGTGCAATCAAACGGATCGTTTTGTGATAAAGATACACTGTTAAAAAATCTTGTAAAATTTACCGCATTTTCAAGCGTATAAGTTACAACGGTGGTTTGTAAGTAAGTTTTACCTAGCTTTTTGGTTAATTTAACAACTGTATGGGTAAAATTTACTGCAGTAGTCAAATAATAATGCTTTACAAAAAATTATTGTAATTTTTACGCAATATTAGTCGGTTAAGTTTACAATCACTGTTTGTAATATCTTTTTATGAAGCTCTTTAATAAATTTAACAATCCTTTAAAAAAAGTTATGAAAAAAAATTAGTGAAGAATTAGGTATAATACATTAGTTTTTTTCTACGCTGTTTGATAATACAGACAACTGCAGCCTCTGCAATTGCGAAGACTACAACTGTTTCGAAAAATCTCATCAGTGCATCATGACAGGAATCAAAAAGAGGGACTACCGATTAAAACTGTCTACTTAATTCCACAAACTACGCTATGTTAACAAGGCAACATTGAAAACATGAAGTGATTTACATCACCACGCAAGATGACATCGTGGTCACAATAAGATATCTTGAAGTTTTGAGAATCATAAAAACAACTTACTCTGGCTGATGTTGAAGATGTACGGTCATAAACTTCTAAAGTTCAGAAAATCAGCTTGATCTGATGGCCTATGGTCAAACTCAGAAAATGAAATTACTGCGCAGGGAAATAGCAACTCCACGCCATGAAAACCCTTTTGACCCAACCTATAGCTAATCTCCCAACCAGTTTCTGTACTTTAACTAACCCGTTTTGCAGCTGCAGACGCGTTTCGACCTTATTAGGTCTCATCAGTGCAGCATAGCATCCCCCACCCCCTAAAAAAACTCAGAATAATCGCTAAATCTCCAGCTTTTCACCTCTATAGAACAATATATCTCAAAGCTAACCTTCTCCTTGACATACTCAAGGCTTAAGAGAAATTTTGAATGCGGGTAAAAAACAGACAGAATTGTTGCCAATTGTTAGCATATAGAGGTATTGTGATTACATAAGCTGTCTTCTATTTTTATGGATCCTCAATAAATATATTCCTTCTTAATGTAAAAACCGGATGGTAATGTAAAAACTTCTTAATGTAAAAACTTCTTAATGTAAAAACTTCTTAATTAATGTAAAAACTTCTTAATGTAAAAATGTAAAAACCGGATCTACGCTGTTTGATATATTTTAGCAACAGTTTCTGAATTTTTTTGCATATTTTACATATTAAGCAGGTAAATTTTACATTGGCAGTGTAGCCTATGTACATAACTTTTATCCAATTTGGAAATAAATTTTACCGTGTTTTTTTGTAGATATCCAATGCATTGTAATTTCTGCTCGCAAATATTGAACAATTAATTTAGGCCGGGCTATCGGCCTGTTGGAGTTCGAGTGTGTTTTAGGCAGTAGCACGATGCTGAGTCTCGATCACACCAATGTAAGAGCCAGAAGAGAGAATGGTATTATTTAAGCAAGCACGCGAATTTAAATTGCTAGCAAAAAAACAGAATACAAGCATTGCCACGTTGGATTGCTGGAAATCACACCTTCTATTTCGGAAAAACCTGCCTGTTCCAGGACGGAGGAGGAGATGATAAACAAATAACGAAAAACGCGTGAAAAGATTGGAAAAAGATAAAAAATCGCACTATCGATGAAACATGTTGAGAAACAGCCAGATTTCGTATGGGAAATACATTGCACGACGTCCAGCAACGTCCAACGAGCACGTAATCGCCACAAGCCTATTTGAGTTTAGACAGTAAGACACTTCTATAAAAACATCGTACATTCTTCAGTAAAAACTTGTAAGACTTCCAAAAACTATCTTGGTCCAAGATACGAGGTGCATAAACTCGAAATGATTAGCGCAGCTGTTTAATACAACCTCCTCGTTCAGCCCATAATAGCTATACCCCTTACCTTGTATCCGCTGCTCTGACCATGTTTACCTCGAACTTTTTACAATTCAATCGAGGTTGTAAGTAACTACAGCATGATCAGAGTATATTTCATTTTTTTGATAAAATTAATCAAGCATAATATTTTGAGACAATCTCATTGATGGAAAATTTTTTGCGTTTTTGACGTATACAACGCTGATGCAACAGTATAGCCTAACATTGAGGGTGACTGGGCAATGGTATATTTTACTTCATTGCTTAGTAAATCAGGCGTGGTGATTTAAGATGATCTCATTGGTGGAACTAAAAATTTTTCCGCCCTCTGACTGAAGTGGGTACGGGGATTCAGCAGGTACTTCAATCGAATACGTTGTGGTCGCATGCTCGCAGCAGTCGCAATAGCCCACAGATATCCGTAGAGAGCGTCTTGCAGTCTACGTGTTACCGCCACTTGCAAATGCTCGTAGACAAAAAACATCACTGAATAGTTGAAGATTTAATATGGAATATGTTGAGTGCCGATACCAGTATTTATCATTAGCAGATTTGTCATTCCTGTAAAGATGTTAAGAGTTTTCTCAAAAGCAGTGCTGTGAGTGATAGCGTTGTATGTTTTAGGTTTGCTAGTTTTTGAAATAATCAAAATGTCAGGGAGTTTGAGATCAGAGAGCAACTGACTTCAGCCTA
Organism: Trididemnum miniatum; assembly: GCA_964006365.1. Taxonomy (NCBI): domain Eukaryota; kingdom Metazoa; phylum Chordata; class Ascidiacea; order Aplousobranchia; family Didemnidae; genus Trididemnum; species Trididemnum miniatum. The sequence continues at coordinate 22,061,110 of OZ023239.1, forward strand.
CCTAACTTTCAAGTTAGTGTTTGGTTGAAACACTGTCTAATTCGAACTAAAAATCTGACAGTCTAGATGGACTGCGACCAATACTTAGACTGTTAAACCTATTGGAAGAGGTGGGTATGTATGGTGTTAGGTTATCGGCCTACACCGGTATTTTATTTGAAGAGTTTCATTGACTGGGAGAGTTTCTGTTAGTTTCTCAAAAACAAACTTTTATAAATTGGACTCATCCAGGATCCCTATCAGTACTGCTGATTTTGATTTGATTTACCAGTTACCTGTATAGGCCTATGTGAAATGAATCACTTTTATAAAATAATTCGCTTTAGCATTCTTTATTGGAAGTATCTATTTTGCCGTTTATGGCAAGATTCTGATTGGCTAATTTCCTCAAAACCAATCATGTGTATAGACGCAAGCCAATCAACAGCTGGGTTATTTTTTCCAAAATTTGACCAACTGCCTACAAAAATTTTGGTCATTTTAATTTTTTTTCGGTCATGTTTAAAATAACAAGACGTGGAACAAAATATACACCTACTTCTTTGTAAATAATGTGCATAGACTATGCGGAATGAGTTTGATGTAAGATGCGCTTTTACTGACTGCTTTAAAGGGTAACTAAAGTAGAAAATTATTTTTTTACCAAAGGTGTTAAAAATACGACAAATTCAAAACTGCCATTAAAAGTTTTAAATGCTTTTAGTTAACGAAAAATCGGCGTTCCAAGCTGTAAGACGATTCATAGAAGTGTACATTTTACGCATTGATGCGTGCAAAAGTTACTTCAACCCTTGGTCAGACAAAAAAATTTTTGTTGACAAACATCCCAGCTGTAACTTTTGCACGCATCACTGCATAAAGTGTACACTTAGGTAGGCACTAGAACAGACAAAGTTTGCTGGTCTGTAGGATAAGATTGTCACGTGACTTGCCAATGCTTTTTGGAAATTCAATCAACATGGGTGCAAATCCAGGGGGGAATGGGGGGATGTATCCCCCCAATAATCTGGCAGCACTTCCCCCCCTATTTATTTCATGAAAGTGGAAAATTCCCTATACCTGCCAATTTCATCCCCCCAATATCGAAAAATGATTATTTTTGCTAAATCATATTCCCCAATATCCAAAAATGGCCAATTTTGCTAAATCATCCCCCCAATGCTCAACATACACTTGCACCTCTGTCAATCAAGCGTGATGTTGGTTACATTTTTTCAAATCTTATTCTACAGACCAGCAAACTTCGTCCATTCTAGTGCCTACCGTACACTTACATGGATCGCCTTATAACTTGGGACGCCGATTTTTCGTTAACTAAAAGCATTCAAAAACTTTTAATGCTAGTATTGAATTCGTCGTATTTTTTAATACAATTTGTAAAAAATGATTTTGCACTTCAGTTCCCCTTAAAAGGTTATTCTATTGTATCTTGATTTTCAACCCACTTATGACGATTAGATAACATCATTGGAAGGGACAGACTGCTAGTCATATACCGCACAGTTAAACCACCTCGCAGCAGTCACAGTGTTTAGTCCAAACAAGTTTATTTCCTGAAGAAACTAATGAAGAGTGTAATTATGATCAGCAATCATGTGCAACATCAGTTGTGAAACTGATAAATTAACTAGCATGGCTTTAAGTAATTCTGTGTTTTAGTGTTTACTTCAATATAAATTTCTAATTTTTTGCAGTACAATAATTTGATAACATAGTAACTCATTCAGAAAATTCAGGTCATTCAGAAAGTTCGAAAATAACCTTGAACTGTGGTTGTCAGGTCTTGAAACTGTATTGGCTAAACATCATGTTGATGAAGAAACGATTGGTAGTATTAAAAATGAGCTTATTTGTGAAAGTAATGTTAATTTTGAGTTGCAGTCTGTTAGAACACAGCATTTAAGAACAAAACATATTTTTGAATACTTAAACATTTGTACACTTGAATGCTTAAACCAGTGGTTCTCAAAGTGGTCGATATCGACCCTCAGGGGTCAATTGGACCATCAAAGGGGTCGAAAATAGCCAAGGGGTCGAATGGGGGTCAATGAATAACTGCTGGGGTCTACTGGAGCAATAAAGCCTCCAATTAAAAATTATCATTAATCCGCCAAGGAATGCAAAAGACGTTTTTGAACAAATCAAACGAAATTAAGAAATTGAATCTCAGCTACAGTAGTTTGAAAGTCCATTCGTTTTAACAAGTTTATTTTTTAAATCATCTATTGTGATGGCATCATGAAAACTGTTCTTTTTTCCCTAATTACATCACAAACAGTGTTGTCGTGAATGTGGCGCAGTTGTTACACGGGCGGGTACAGCAGTTAGGTTATATGCAGTAAGACGGAGAACAATCGTTGTAAATGTAAACTCGAGAGATAGCCATAGTAAATAGTTTTGCAAAGCTAGAGACAGTGAATGTATGTCTCGTAAGGAAAGAGCTTCATAAACTTACATGCATTTCCCAACATAAAGTGTTCCTTTTCAATTAACTTCCTTCGAGTTACATTGTTGTAAAACTCAAGGTTAAAGGTTCTGTGTTGTAGACGTTTGTAAAATCTGTTACGTTTTGTACGTTCATGGTTTTTGTAGATAAGTGCCCTTTATTCTATGGCTAACCCCGTCGTTTAATGCTGTCAGCTCTCGTTACCTGAATTTTGCGACTTGCGTTAAAATGAGTGTTTATAATGACTGCTGTTGCTGCGAAGAAGAAATGCCGCCAGTATTCTCAAGAATATTTAAAATATGGTTTCATTAAATCAACAACCAATGACACCATGCCACTATATCTTTTGTGTGAAAAGACTTTTAGTAACGATGCCATGAAGCCTTCAAAGATGAAGGACCACCTGGAAAGAACTCACCCTGACAAGAAAAGCAAAGACCTTGATTATTTCAAAACACTAAAAGAAAAACTCGAATGCCGTCCAAACATTAAAATTTTTTTCAGAGCTCCAGCCAATGCTGATGCTGAAGAGGCCTGAAAGCCTCATACAACATATCTCTCATTATAGCAAAACAAGGAAAGGCCCACAATACTGGTGAGGATATCATAATACCAGCAATTAAAGAAGTTATAGAAACCGTTATGAAGCAAGATTCTAGGTCTGTTCTAAAATATTTACCATGAAGTAACAGTACAGTGCAAAGAAGAATAGATGAAATGGCAAGTGATGTACAAAATACGTTGGTATCGAAGATTCGGAATAGCAAATTATCTCTACAACTTGATGAGTCAAGTTTTGGCAACTCCAATCTTCTCATGGCTTATTTGAGGTATTACAGTCGAAGTCAAAAGGACATTATTGATGAATTTTTGTTTGCTGAATATCTCACAGCTGATGCAAAAGGCGAGACAATTTTACAATGCGTGCTACAGTATTTTGAAAAACACAATATCCCTTATAGTAATGTTACAGTAGAGGCTACTGATGGTGCTCCAGCAATGGTTGGTCGGTGCAGAGGATTTGCAAGTCTACTCAAGAAAAAAGTGCCTGATGTACGCACCGTGCACTGCGTACTGCATAGACAACATCTTGTAGCCAAGAAGCTCAGTGGTGGACTGGATGATGCCCTGAAAGTGTGCATCAGGCCAATTAACAAAATCAAGGCCCATCCACTCAACTCCCGACTGTTTGTACTGCTGTGTGAAGAGAATGATGACATGTATAAACAATTACTCTCACACACTGAAGTAAGGTGGCTGTCTAGGGGTCACAGCTTGCAAAGACTTGTTGACTTATACGACTCAACTGTTCAGTTTCTGGTAGATGTGGATTCATCATTACGTGAAGAGCTGAAAAATTGCAAAAATGCCTTATTCTATTTGGCAGACCTCTCTTCAAAATTTAATGAGACACAGAAGCGTCTGCAAGGTAGAGATGTTACTATTATTCAGGCAAGGACAATTTTACTAGGATTTCATTTCATTCATTCATTTATTGACGTACCAGTGTCAAGTCAGTACGAAATTTCAACAATGCCAAAAAAATGAATATAGCGTAAAAGTTGACACAAAGGCACACTAGGAGACCATAAAAGAGCAAAAGCTCACCGAGTCATGGCCACCCATTGTTATTCAATCGCATTTGTCTGTCTCTCGTAAATTAAAATAAAACAAAACAAAAAACAAAACGATCGGCAACGAAAACCTAAGCTTACTAACAATAATGATAATAATAAATAATAATAGTGATAATAATAATAATCCTACGGCTAAAGTAATACAATGTTTTGTTGAGTAGGTATGGTAATTGCACGAGAAAAATTTAAATAAACCAGACCGGTGACCAGGGATAAAATAAATAAGTCCTATTTGTTTCAGTGCTAGTACTTCGAAATTAAGTGATCTTTCGTAAATCGCTTGAATTTGTAAAATGGGAAATTCTTCCGTTCTGGTGACAAGTTGTTCCAAATTTGAACGCCATTAAATTGTATTGCGTTCTTTGCTGCGTTACTGTTAATTGAACCCAAATAGAGGTTGTTGTGGCTTGTGCTTCTAGTGTTGTAATTGTAAATTGACGCTGTTGGGGTGAAATAAAAATTACACAAATTTGGTAACTTGTTGTGCTGATGTTGGTGCATAAATTTGGAAACTTCTAGCTCATACATATCTTTAATTTTTAGTATTTTTAATTGCTTGTGTAGGGAATTGTTAGTAATGCGCTCATTAGTTTTAACGTTGGAAATAATTCTTACGATTTTATTTTGTAGAGCTTGTAAGGGGTGAAGAACAGTGTTGTTTGTGGAACCCCACGTTAATATACCATACAGTAAATGGGAGCGTACAAAACTATTGTATGACATGAGTAGGGTATTCTGGCGAACATAATGACGAAGATAGCAAAACAGTCCGCAGATTTGAGATACCTTCTTGTAAAGATGCTTTATGTGGTCATTCCATTTTAAATTATCATTGACAAGAATACCCAAGCATTTAGTTACACTTGTTTTATTAACACTCTTGTTGTGCATATTCAGAGCAAAGTTGTGTAAAAATTTTTTTCGAGGAGTAAACAGCAAGAAGTTGGTTTTGTCATGGTTTAGTGTTAGTTTGTTTGAGGACAGCCAATTTTCAATTTTTTTAACTTCTGCATTAGCAGTTTTGTTCAAGTTTTGTAAATCCCTGTCACTCATAATCAAGACAGTATGGTCGGCAAACAATCGAACATTGAATTCAAATATTTTAAGTAGATCGTTGACATACAGCGAAAAGAGAGTAGGTCCTAAAATAGAACCTAGAGGGACACCACACTTCACTTCTAGTTTGTTAGAAGTAGAGTCATTCACGTATACATATTGAAATCTTCGGGTTAAATAACTTTGAAATAGATCTAAAGCATTACCCCTGATACCATACCTATCTAGTTTATATAATAGTAGCTTATGATCTGCGGTATCAAATGCCTTTTTTAGATCTAGCAACAATACGCAAGTATATCTGCTGCAGTCTATATTATTACTGATTTGAGAGAAAATATCAGTTATAGCATGAGTTATAGAATGTAATTTGCGAAAGCCCAATTGTTCGTCAACTAAAATCTTTTGCTCTTCCAAAAACTTGTTTAATCGTTTAGATATTAAAATTTCAAATATTTTGCTGATTGGTGATAGCAAGGATATCGGTCTATAATTATTGGGAGAGCAATGACCATCACCTTTATAAATTGGGATAACTTTTGCCAATTTGATAGGATTTCAAGGCAAGCTTAGCTTATTTAGTGCTTCACTCTTACGTAGAGATTTCCAGTATTTTTCAAACTTACAGCAAATAAGTGAAATACTAACTCCTTTTGATGTTGAAATAAGGAATGCAGACATCGACTCACATTTGGAGGAGGAATTCATTGACATGACTGTAGACCTGGAAGCACGTGCCTTATTCAGAAGGAAAGGTCTCCGTGAATTTTGGATCAACGAGATAAACGTTGCTAAATATCCTCAGCTCTCTGCAGCAGCTGAGCCATTTTTACTCGCTTTCCCAAGCTCATACATGGTTGAAGCTGGTTTCAGTCATGCAAACGCAATCTTTACAAAACAGAGGACCATACTGAATCTGGAGGAGCGAGGTGACCTACGGCTGAAGCTCACTAACCTGCAACCAAATATCCGTGTGCTTGTTGAGTCCCATCAGGGACATCCTTCCCATTAATGATGAGGTTGAAAGTAGAGAATTGGGGGTGCTGCGCTGACAGTTACGTTTTATGTTACGCTTGCATCTGTGGTCCTAAGCATATTTTCAGGTTGCGTATTATTTTAGCATGCATTTCAGTTGAAAACTCGACTTATTTTGGTGTATTTTGTTTCCTTGTAATTATTAAGCTAGGCTAGGGGGTCTACAGTAAATTTTATATTTAAATCAGGGGTCAACGAGCAAAAAAGTTTGAGAACCACTGGCTTAAACAGTGCCTTGTCAAATTTTTGCTGTGGATATAATGATCTGCGTTCTACACCCCCACCCATTTGTAAGAGCGCAAGAAGGTTATTAAGTAATGCAATCCAAAATAGATGCTTCTGCTCTGGGTCGCCCGAAGTGTACAAGTAAGCTATTTGAAACAGCATTTCCAACTTTGATGTGTAAACTAGGCTAATTGTCATTGATATTTTTCTTCCGCAATTTTTTATAAAGTGTGAAAAGTCGAGTCATATTATCGCCTGCAAAGAAATATTTCTCGCAGCATTAAGAACAAAGTTTTACTTATTTAGCAAAAATAAATATTACGTTAACTTTGCTATGACAAGATGACCTGTCTTTACGCAAAGAGTTGTAATTTACTTTTAGACCAAAATATTGTACTTGATTACGAAACGCTTGGACTTATATCTCGTGAGACAAGTCTAACTAAGCATAAGCAGTCTAACCTTATTGCAATAAAGCACTTTTTTATCTGACTTGCTTATTTGTTTTCATACAGCAACTTTGTTGGCTAATTTTATGGTTTTGTTTACGCAGTGATTCATTTTTAGGGGATTTACACTATCCCAAAAAAGCGAAGTTAAGAAAGTAATTTAAAGCATTCGAAACAAGCCAAAACTATTGAACTCTCAAGACGCCTCAAGCAGGAAGTGTACTCGGTCTCTTGACAGCTTACTTCGGCGAAAAGGAAGAAGTCCTCGTCAGATATTTCGAAGTATGTATTGTATATATGCTATACTTTTTATTGTGTGAAAGGTGTAAAGCTGTTTGAGGTTTTGCTAGAAAAGAAAAATTGCACTATTTTTTTTTTTTTATTTAGTTGCATATTTATCCTCCTATCACGAGAAAGCGATCAATGCGCTATACGAGCTCGCTTAGGAGTTGCCGGCCATCTGTCTACCACACCAAGATGGGGGAATCTCGCTAAGTGTCTTTCCCAACGGCACAACAAGTAAACTTGCCGGCTTGTTCTTCACACTGTCCCTTCAATGCTGAACGTCAAGCAGAGGAGCTGTGAATACCAATGTTAAAGTCATTGGTTTGACCCGACTCGGAATCAAACCCGAGTCTACAGCTCAAGAGACAGACGCTCCATACCACTCGGCCATCTGAGCTGTACGAGGATCTTTTTTGCGTTTGGAATGGAATGAAATTACGTTCTGGTATAGGCAGCATCGTTTTATGACCAATCACTTTGAGCATGGAAAACGATGACGCATACCTTCGACTTTGGAAGCTACCTTTTAATGAGTTAGTTCTAATAATCCGCCGGCTGTGTTTTAGAATTCGTTTGGGGAAGAAATCTGTGGTTTTAAGCAATATATGCACTACAGTGGTACAAATATAAGAAATGTATTTACAGTTTTTTTAGACAAGTTGAAATACCACATTTCACATGTCTCAACATCAAACTAAATGCTTATCTTTATTTTCATTTTTTGCGAGCTTAACTGCGGGACTCGACAAAAAATTGTGATTGTTGATTGGCTCTGTGGTGCGTGCTTATGGACGTGACTAACTGGGCTATGCAATTGCAAGCCAATTAACGACCATTTTTTGTCAGTAAATGCGGCTAAAGTAAATGCAGCTGAAGTTTTTTCTCACGACAAATACCGTGGTTTTGTTCTCCTTGCCCAACGCCTTAAAACACCAGCTATTGGCAGCTCTGCGCAGTATAGTTTATATTTCAATTTGTAACGCAACTTAGTTTGGAGACTTAACCAGCAAGGTGGTGTGCATGTGAAACCGACTTTTTATGAGACATCTAAGCGGCTAAGGGCTAAGTTTGATTGAGCGGCTGTTTAAAAATGCATTTTTGCTGTAGAATGAAGAAGGACTACTGCAAGAAATGAGAGTGAGAAAGACGGTACTTTAACCACCATCACCCATGATTTGTAAAATAGGTACGTTTGGAAATTATTTATGGCAACTTCTTAAGCTATACTGGACGAGTTAGCCGTGTGGTTAACGACAACGCGCCCAGGGCGGGAGATCTGGGGTTATATTACAGGGCCGGTCAAACCGGACACATTGTTGCGATCGGCTCGCCACCTTTACGACATTATTTTTGTGCTGTCAGGGCCGGCGCTAGAGGGGTCCGACCCCCAGTCAACAAGCATACTTTGGCTGTTGTGCATGATGGGCCAACTATTCCTAACTTTGACCCCCTTGATAAACGTTTGGTACCCCTTAGTCGATTGCTCTGGTGCCGGTTCTGCGTGCTGCTTTTGCGCAAAATCGTGGGGATGATTCCCGCCTACTCGTTACTCCAAGCGTTACACGCTTCGTCGCATTTCGGCTAGTGTAACGAAGATTTGATTTTTTCATTTGAAGTTCTTGAGCTAAGCGATGATGTTGTAATTTAACACGAAAATTACATCTTGGTCTTTCTGGCAGGTACTGCAAATTGGAAAGTCATTGTAGAAAATGCCATTGTATTTTGCACCACGAATTTTTTGAGGCATTGCCGTATGTCGTACGCAGTTGGGGACAACACTAAAGGTCTCAATAAACACGGTACCCAGTCAAGAATTTATATCTGGGCCAAGCATGAAGTGCCTTAGATATATGTTTGGACCATGCATGGGATTGTAACGATCTTTCGAAACGCCAATCCCCACTACCTCTCGAAACTCTCGATCGTCACAGGACTCGTGAGTGATATTTCGCGGTTTCAGAGAATTTCTCAGCAGTGGGGGCGATCCAGGACAAAGATGCTACACCAACAATAGGAAATAGTATTGCACTATAACTTTGAGCAATGAAGGCTCGGGATGTAATCCAAGAAATGTATAACTTAATTTCATACACTATAGAATGAGCAGCAGCTCGGGAGCAATGAAAGCTCTGGTAAAGTTATAAAAATTTTCGATTAAGTGATTCGGTCTTCACATAAAAAATTTCTTATAGCTTCGACACTGCACTCTCAACGTGCAGGCAGCTCGTTTCATCGTACAACACAGCAATGTCAGTTGAGCAACCAAAAAAAAAAAAAATTATTCACAAATTCGGTGCGTAATCACGCAGCTTAGTGAGTTGTAAAGGTCATCGCCCTTTTTACAAGCAGCTATCAGTTCTAGTCTCGACCACGTTAACAGATACCAAGACTTGGAATCGATTCCCTGGTAGTAAAGTTCACATTAAACTTGTGACAGCGTAACAGGATCTTCATAGATATATCTCTGGATTACCCTAGGAATAGATTAGTGTATGTAACACTGGCCAATGCACGATTATTATGTCTGCTCCATGTTAAAACTTCTTCTCAGATCCAGACATGGGTCTCATACTTGATCCTGATATAAACTGCATGTATAGGCCTTGCATGGGTTTTTATACTTGATCCAGACATAAACTGTATGTATGGGCCACGCATGGGTTTCACATTTGGCCCGGGCATGAAGTGCCATAGATATATCCCTAGATTATCCCAGGAATACAACAGTGTATGTAACACTGGCCGATGCACGATTATCATGTCTGGCCCAAGCTAAAATTTATCTCAGATCTAGGCATGAGTTCCATACTTGGTTCATACATAAAGTGTATGCATAAGCCACGCATAGGTTCCACATTTGGCCCGGGCATGAAGTGCCATAGATATATCCCTAGATTATCCCAGGAATACAACAGTGTATGTAGCACTAGCCGATGCACGATTATCATGTCTGGCCCAAACTAAAATTTATCTCAGATCCAGACATGGGTTCCATACTTGGTCCAGACATAAAGTGTATGCATAAGCCACGCATGGGTTTCACATTCGTATCAAATCCGTAGCGCACACGAATTGTATAGGTAATTAAAAATTCGGTTTAATCAGGTGAAGTAAAATGCATTTCATAAGACAAATTATTCAAACTTGTGTTTTAACACAGCTTTTTATGTAAATGTTGCTTCTAAGAGACTGCACAGTAGAACAAATTAAATTATTTAATGCAAATAAGCACTAGTAAAAATAAATTGATTGATTGAATACAAAAGTTTGAAAACATTAAACGAAATACTTCGATGTTGATGAAAACACAGACTATACAGGTAAAATAATTACTCAATTGAATACAAAGTATCGCAAAACACCAAACAAAATAATAAAATAAGCTTTACAGTATGTACATCATACGGTATTACGCGGAGCACACCAAGGTTTAGAACATTTCATTTCATATCGTTGTTGCAGAGAGTAAGTACAAATGAAGTTGGAACTGCTGCATTATTAACTAAATTCAATGATTCAGTACGCCAACTTCACCAATGCAAAAACTTTGTCTCTGTAAAGGCCAAACGGCACCTCAAAAAAAAACATCAAGAAGCTTTGTATAAACGTGAAATCTTAAGTTCACGACCATTTCTTTTCTTTGACAAACTGCTTCAGTTGTTACCCAAATATACACTCCGCAACGGTCACACATAAATAAATTATTATGCAAGTTTGGAAAATCTGCTGATTCAGAAATCGCAAAAAAGGCCTAATTACTACAATGTTCAGTCCAATGATGAAAATTATTTCTAATACTGAATTAAACCGAAGTAGACACATTAATAAATTGTTATTTTATTTCTCATGAACAAGAATCGAAAGCAAGTCTGCGCAAAACGAATACGGACTCGTACCAGATTAATAAGAGTTTATACAGTTGCTTGCTTTTCTGGTTGAATTTCTACCTTCACTTCTTCAATTTTGCTTAAAAGATGCTTAAAAAAATCCGCCTAAAAAGATGGTGATAGAATCACAAAGCCCCTTATTTAAAGACGCAAAAATAAAACTTGGGCGCGAGTTAAACAACGTATTTTGATTGTGGATGTTCTTCAAATTTGGTATCTCCAAAATTACTTGAAAATTGTTGTAGTTTTCAGGCGTTTCCCATGAAACTTGCTTTTTCAATTGCTTGCCTACCAATTAATCCATCGGGATGTCACGAGCCAAGTTCAGCAAATTTAAAATTTGCGCGAAAACAATGTACCAGTTACGAAAGTGAAAAAACTTGGGTCAACTTCACAATTGGTCCAAAAATGTACACGTAACAACACGCTAGGTGTCGCAAAAGAGCAGCAAAAAAAGCACAAGTAGAAACACGATAAACCAGTCGACGAAAACGTACATATCGCAACAAGCTTAGGTATCTCGGAAAAGATGCAAATAAGCACTAGTAAAAATAAACAACACCAACATGTGTCAAGCTTAGCGTACATTCCCGAAATAATTTTTTGCCTTTGCAATGTCGAACTAATCGAATTTGACTCTCACAAGCAAGAGTCATAATGATGTTAATATTTAAACAATGCAAAGAAGTAAAATTTGAAAATTTCCACATAAAAAAAAAACGAATTTGGGCGATTTCTTGGTTGAAAAATAGTTGACTATCTTGTAGCGCCCTTGTCGTTAGTCCATAAGTTCCTTGTGGTGTTTTCAACTACCTTGTAGTTGGTTTAAAAGTACCTTGTAGTTCCTTGTGGTGTTTTCAAGCGTTTCGTAGATTTGAAAGTACCTTGCAGTTCCTTGTAGTGTTTTCAAGTACCTTGTCGTTGGTTTAAAAGTACCTTGTAGTTCTTTGTAGTGTTTTCAGCTACTTTGTACTTCGTTTGAAAGTATCTTGTAGTTCTTTGCACTGTTTTCAGTACCTTGTAGTTCCTTGCGGTGTTTAGTAGGACCGCATTAGATGTATACTCATCTTCGTTATATATTTGTCACAGATTTTATTCTTATGCTTCAATATGAAAAATAAAACATCATTAACACATCAACAAGAAATTGTACTCTGCAATGACAAAGTGTTTTACAAATGCTTTTTGTCAGTCATAATAAAGAAGACTACACTTAGAACAGCTTGAATATTTGTTTCCAGTTTTTCTAATTGCGCAGTTATGCACTGTCGATATATGGTCAGTTATGCGCAGTTATGCCTAATATGAGTCAATCAGGTTAGTTTATTTTTAACAATTCAGCAGTAAATACATATGCACATATTTTGAAAGAACTCAAACCGCTATTTCTGCTGGCTGATCTCCGACCATACAACTCCTACCGGTGCTTCTTAATTCTGTAAAAGGTGATTGCTACTACGTTTATTATTTTTGTTTTCACTGTCTTGAAGCCTACGGTAACCTTTTCTTTTTTGCACTACGGTACGATAACTTCGCAATCTTTATTTTCAAAGCATGTAGTAGGAGCACTCCTGACCTTATTCCGAAAACTGCAACTGCTCTGAGTGCCCTTATTCTGCAAATGACCTATGTATCAAAATACTGTGCGCCTTCACGAACAAAAATTGAAAAGAAAAAGAGAGAGGGCCGACTGCTGATTGGCCAGAGTCGGATAGCGCAAATATTCAAACCTTCAAATTGCAGCGTCTAGGGCTTTGATGGGGTTGGGACAGCACAGCACTGCAGATTTATTTTGCTTACACCATGCATTTTTCAAATTTCGTCTTAGTCGTTTGACCGATTTTAACTAGGCATACGCATTTTTTCTCGATCACTTCGATTTTTTTTTGCTTTAATTGTTTTTTCAAACCATATATTTTTAATACTCTTTTGAACTTGAGCTATGAAATGTATTAAAATTTCGTCCACTAAAATCGGAAAGGCGAAAAAACGATGCGGTAAAAGTAAAATAATTCTGGTAGGATATTGGAAACTGAACAAAGTGTTAAAAGAAAGTTGGAATAAATGCGGCAATAAAGCAAATGTTAGCGTCATGGTTTACTAAAAAGCTTCAGAAAAACGGTGAAAAAATATTTCAAATTCTTTGGTCATATAATGACTAAACCGGCCAAAAAATCGATGTTTGCGAAAAAATCGGTCAATGACCGAAAGATGATTGCAAAAAACAACTTGAACTACTCTCAGGTCTTAATAAGATGTTCTAAAACAGCGTTTTTCAAACTGGGAGGCGCGCAAAATCAAGTGAGGTTATTATTTAAAATTAATTATTAGCTCGTAAGCAAGAAATCTAAACCAGTATCTAAACTAAAATCTTGCTTTGCTGTTACTCTTTACTGAACTTCCAAGGTCATTCTGACGTCCTAATGCGATATGATTCGTGTTATCAAAATATGGTTTCGCAATATTGCTCGCAAATGCAATTGCTAAGTCCAGCTTGTCCTATCACCTGCAGTTATTTATCTTATTTAATCAAAAAGTAAATGAGAAATAATCAAAAAACAATGTAGTAAATGTCATCAAAATTAAATATAATGTAGTAAGATCATAAAATTTGTGAAAGCTATAAATTGTCAGATATATACATATCGCTCCTAGCTGCAAGTGTGTAGAGCATTTTGTTAAGCAAAGCTTTAAAAAATACTGCTGCCGTTCGCAACACCATATTTACGCAAAACAGGATTTTCTGCATTAGCTGCAATGAAATTGAAATATCGAGCTCGGTTGTTTGTAGAAAAAGAGCTACCAGTATAGCTGTCTCGTCAATAACACCGAGATTTAACAGCCTTAGCGCTAATAGACAAGCACATCCATCTCATTGAAAGACAAAAATAAATTGTTATTCTTTCTTTGTTCCATAGTTTGTGTTAAAGTTTTTTTGTATTTTCATTATTTTATAAAATGCGGGGAGGCATCATATGACTGAATATCTGTAAGGGAAGCGTGGAAACACAAAATTTGAAAACCACTATTCTAAAAGAAATCGCTTTCACTACAGTTCGCAGAAAAGTAAAAGCCTGAGATTTCTCCTGCGAATATGGGCCTACGCAATCGATCTTTGTGAATTGTGATATATACCTAGCTCATAGCGAACTTTAAATACGATTAAATTCAGTTACTGATTCACGGGACATATTTGTTATAGTCTTGCAACCTCGTGGTGTAAGTGCGCGCTTCTGGCTGGAGACTTTGTTCATACTCTTTTCATGGATATGTTTCAAATTTTGTCGGGCAAATTTTTGGCATTCAGTAGCCTATGTGTGACCCACGAACCAACCATTGAATGGAGTGAGAGTTAAATTATTCATTAACAACCATAAAGACAGTGATGGCCTTAGGTTTGGTGTGTGTGTGCGGGGTGGGGGGGGGGTGCAGATTGTGATGAGACGTTAGTAAATAAAGTTCCGGTAACGTAGATCCACAAAATCAAAAGGGAAACTAAAGGAGTCTTCGCTTTCAATTACAGTAAAAGTACAAATGTGTAAATGCAGAGAAGCTGGCCTCTCTATTGCTCGCCTGTAACTAAAACCACAGCTGCGTAGGTGAGACTCTTGATATCGATATATCAACCAATAAATATTCATAATATGTAAGCAATCATTCAACACATAATAGTTGCATTTTTGTAATTACAGCATGGAAACGATTCATGGAACGAGTAAAAGTTTATTGCTAATTCAGAGTTTGTTTTCGTAAATAAGTTCACAATAACAACTTCTCTGGCTTTACTGCCTACTGGGCAACCCGCACGTGCAAAATATTCACACCTACACCAGAGTTAATTAGTTGCACTGAAACGAGAAACAAAACATGTTTGTCTTGTCGCGCTTTCGGAAAAGTCAATAAGCGCAGCTGGACGTTCTTCTCAGGCAACTTTAGATCACACCTTTCATAATTCTTGCTTTAACTTTATTTCGTTTATGTGAAAAACTTCTTGTCTTTGTGTTACCAGTAGAGTAACAATCGGCTCTTGCTTTTCTAACTCGTGAATTCCCTTTTGCAAGGTATAACAAATTAATTAATAATTTGTTGCTTCTCCTATTTTCTTATTCATAGTGTATCAATCGTCTTGTCGCATTTATTGTCGTTTTGACGGTGCAGAATAAAAGTCGATAGGCTATTAATTATGTCTATTACGTCTACGAATGGCTGTTTGTGATCTAAAACGAAATAATGGCCTAAATAGCCGATAACGATCGAGATAGAGTCGACTAACTAAATCGATTCATAGACTGTGATTCTTGCTTTGAGGAAATGTTTGCTGATAAATATTACTTTATAGTACAAACACTAATCAGCGGGGCGCCGGACTTCAGCCTGCCTCTCCCTTAATCCTCCTACATCCAATAGCATTATATATGTATTAATCACGCTATGCTAGCGGTTTTCAATTCATTTGGAAGCTCGCACCCCTTGCGAAAGGAAGATGTGTTTTTGCACCCCTGCACAATTTAAGTTAAATTTTTTTTGTAATTATTGTCGTCGCTGATATCAATAGTTACAAAAGTTCTTCCAAAAAGGAATTAACAAAAAATTCAATGAATAAAAATGCACAAAACATGTAAGACAATAAGCAAAATGCAATCAGTGACAATCGCTACATTTTCATTTATGACCCACAACTTTTTTGTCAATCAACCACCTGAAATTATGCCAACCACTTAATGACGAACTTTCACAAACAGGAGAATACCAGTGCAGGGATAAGTGCGCGCTCAACGTGCACAGGTAGACAATGAGTTTTTACGATGAGAAAAATTTCACGCCTTCTATTCCATCACGGTCAATTGTTCATAACTACATGAATAAAGTGAATGCTCTTAGGTTGGTAACATCTGTGTTAAGGTTCAAAGGTGTAGCTCATTTAGTAATGTTTGCTTCGAATCAAAGAATTATCCAGCAGATGCACGGAACCCGCGTCGGCCGCATCATACATCCCTCTCGTAAACCATTCATTGGGTTGGTAACATGCAATAAACTACCGCGTGGCAAAAAATCTTGTACTCCAAAGGTCCCTTCTCGCACCCTCGATTGAAAACCACTGGGCTATGCTAAATGCGCCGCTTTTCTAAAAGTGTGAATTTAATCTTTAGTTTGCTTTTGCTTATACAAAAGAGCAAAATGATGTCGATTTAAAAGCATTTCAGATCACTTTAAGATCACCATTCACCAAGCTTTCATTCGGAACGTACGTAGATGTTGCACAGATTAAATTTGAATGTTTCACGTATTTCTCGAACAGCAGCTAATTAATTACCTTTAATTGATTTGTCGTGCTGGTCAACTGCAATAGTTATGAAAATGCATGCAATGCAGTACAGCATAAAATCTGTTCAATGTCAGCAAAGTCACTCTACAGTATACAATGGTGCACTATTCAGAGAATCCCACAACTGATGTGAATCTGTACTGTACTCAAATGGAGTGGGGATGCGGGGAAATGCCATCCCTTGGAAAGCAACACCATCCCCCGAAAAAAAATTTAATCGCAAACCATCCCCCCAAAAATAGCCATTCCTCTGTACGTCTGCACGTGAAGCTTGTTAGAACGCATTATTGTGAACTGAAAATTCAACAGTAATCGAGGGAGACTGCGAAGGAAGCTTCCGCTTTTCGAGTCAACAACCACCTGAAATGTCAAATGCGATCGCCTCCAGCCGTAAATCGAACCTGTCAAGTAGGATTTGCCACCTGCGCGCGGAGTACCGCTAGCGGCTAGGCCATGTCGCTGATATTAGCGGCTAAGCATTCCTTACAACATTTAAATTCATTTTTGTTGCTGGTTATTTTACGAAATTGCCGTTAACAGGTGTGGTATGGTAAGCATAGATCACCTAATTAGTGTAAGTGTTCATTACTATTTGCAGCATTGTTACGAAATCCATGGCCAGTTTATAAGCTTCGTATGGTATGGTAGTCACATCACTTACATGTCATCAATTTTTTATCGCATGTGGGACATCCACTTGGCAAATGTGAAATGCGAAACTTATAGCCTAAGTGGTTCTCAACCTGTGAGTCACGGCATAATAGTACGTGCGCCATGAGAAGTTTTCAAGTATGCCGCCAAATTTTTTGTAAAATAACCTTATTTTGTGTTTCATGACAAACAGAAATATGAGACTTGCATGTACTCCAGTTGCTCAGATGATTGATCATATTATATGGCACGCACAAAATGCGCAGAAAATAATTGTCAGGTTACTGTATGTATTGGACTTTTTCCGTTAGGCCCATGTATAAATGCAGTAAGCGCCCGCATGTTTAGTGATGGCTATTGGCGAATCAGATGGCTAGATGAAAAGAAGGGACTGTTTGCCTCTGGAATGGTAAACTTGAGATTCGGTTCGGAGTCGGGAAAAGTTGAAGGCTTTATAAACTTTATTTGAATTTTATGTGTTATAGTTCCACGCTTTGTGAATAACTTTTTCTTTCTGTCCTGTTTCTAGGCACCAGAAATTCAGCAGCAAGCCTCACCTTGAGTTGCAAAGGGTAGGCTTATCTGAGCGAGTATGGTATCATATAAAATACTTAGGTTTGAGTGAAGCGCATAAATTACTTTAATTCAACCATTCAATCATTAAACAATTTTGTAATAAGCTGCTAAAACCTTACTTTTAATGTATAAATATGCACTTAAACTAATAATGGTTGCAGCCTTCTTTCATTGATTTTGAACAAGCTTCTGCTTTTGGACACAGGCTACTAAAATATTTTTGTAGAACCTAATAGTGAGATTGCACTCACTGCCGGTATCGATATGCTTTTTTCAATAAAAAAAAATGTGCTAAAATAAGTGTTTTTATGGAAAACCATAAAAATCCGTTAGAGGCTGGAAGCTCCGAGCTCAGACCCCAGTTGTGGACTCCCCTTTGACAAAACCTGGCCTTTTTACCACTGACCAAGACTGTGTGCTGAAAACATTCTTGTAGATGTGGTAGCCTACTATAGACTTGCCGAGGTTGCAGTACAGTTATTCCACACGCTGCTCCTAAACGGTTGACGTTTCGCCGCCTTAACACTTTTTCAGATTGCCGGATGCAGGCATTTGTTGAAAATGCAATAGTTTATAGGCCCATTGTAATTTTTTTCGAAACGTATCAAAACTGTGTGCGACAAGTAGATAAAGCATCATCCCCTCAAGTGTTTTTACAACTCCAGCACTGAATCTGTAAAGTTATCATCTCTGTCTGAACCAGTGCGCATCCTCATAGCAAGACCATCATCAATCAAAAAGTTTTCGCAGTGAAAAATCGGCAATAATTTGAACTCGGATTTTAAGTCTCTTATTACTGTTCTCATTGTTTGACACACTATTGCAAGGATAATTTCAGGCCGATAAAATAATTTGAAAGCATTCACCTCGATGGTCAGGAGCAGCATCAGTACGAGGCTGCTGCGTCAACATAGTTCTTCTCCTGAGCCTAATGAGAAAATAATTGCTATAATATATTGCATTTGCAGCCGTTAGTGCTACTTGATCTTCATCTTTCATTGCGTACGGCAATGCCTACGGCAATGCGGCAATGCCTCAACGGTAAAGTAAAGGGTAATCAGTCTGGTTTCGCAGCGCGTATATATTTGCCTCATCGATAGTGTACCAAACAAAGTTGTGTGCATTGCCACGAGCGGGATGTCCATGTCCAACTCCAACTTATCTATCTAGCTAGCTGCATCGTTTCAACTCTTGGGAGCAATATTCTCCTTAGCCAATCGTGGTATCCGATACCATGACCATATTCTCATTTATCTGGTCAGAAAACCGGATGCCTACAAGGAGAGATTAAAATCCCATTTGAGTACTGAACTATCTGATTACTGTGGATATTCCCGCAACACGTACAGTATAGACAATATACAAATAGGCAACAGAGTACCTAGAAAGCTCATCGAGGCTCAGTGGTTTGGTGCCTATAGAGTCAGCATCGTGCCACCTGGAATGGGTTTTTCAGGTTAGTCTGGTGAAGCTGAATCGTCTATACAAACTGACGTATGTGTCGATTTCGTAGGTCCATGCTTACATGGAGCACTGCTAATACGGAATGAAGTTTTATACAGCCTTTCGGCGATCCCTCACTGTACTCTTACTGGAGATGAAGGAAGAAGCGAACCAAACCTTGATAAAATAAAACTTTCATTGACGGAAAAGTCCCCAGCCACTGCATGCAGCCAAAATTAATCGAAGTTGACAAGGCTAACTACAATTGCGGCTCCAAAACAAATCAGCTTGAAATAAAACCACAAAAATTAAACGTTTTGCTTGCTCATTTCATTTATCTCTCATTTTTTATCTGTGTGTTAGTGAAGTTCTGGCTAGAGGTACAGTAGCATTACCTTAGATGACTGCACGGTCTTGCGCTGTGTCCTTCCACTAGTGCATTAATTGTTATATTGCTTTTGGTAAATAAATAAACCCTAAACTTTAATCCATAGTATTTTACTGTGACATGTATAATACTTGCATGTTGGATTTCAGTTATCAAGGTTTTGTTTCATCAAGTTCTAGATCGCACCTTAATTGCTTAGTTGCAAGGACGTAGCTTACATCTCGGGGGGATGGGGAGTATGCATCACTTCAATACTTTTCCAGGGGGGATGCTAATGCATTTATCACCCCCAATGTTGGAAACAATTTTAATGCGATTATTTTAAAACATTTAATGTTAGGTGACGATTTGCAGAGGAGTGGTAACCAGCGAGCTCACGCACCGGTGCGATTAAACCAATAAGATGAGGTTTTGCATGTTCCCTATCACCACACAATACATGATTTTTGTTAGTATGAACGTCTGTGGTGTGAGCGCAGTTTTAAAGATTTTGATTCTGCTTTCAGTTATTTAAAAAGATTATTTGATCTTTCAGTTATTTGATCGCTAAAACATATTTGATCGGGGTTATCCATTTCTTACTCCAATAAAATAATTCGAACTGTTAAATAAAACGGAATTTTACCTTTTTATAACACAAAAGCTAAAACAAATATTTGATGATGTCCTACTCTAGGGTTTTCCAACTTTCCGCTCATTGGTACCCCCTGGACAATTTAAAGAGCAGCACATACCTCCAAAATTTATTCGCCGATCAAATTTGCTTGCAAACTGAAGGCTTTAAGTGACTGAAAAATCTGGTTGTTAACTTTTTAGTACCCAGCTCACTCAATGGAAATCATTGTCAACAGCACAGGGAAAACTATGATCAGGTGTTTCGAGTTAGATTGAAATTTTAATTTGATTTCAAGAAGCATATTAAGAGTGTTTTTTGACGAAACCTATTGATGAAAATAACGTAGGGCTTGAAGAAGGGGTACTACTACATAATTAGGCACTGTATGCGTTTTTGGGGCTTTAACTCAAGTCAGATTTTATGCTTAGCCCGAACCTTTATTTTTTTGGCTACCCAAACTAACCTCCGAGCCTCGAATTTTGCTTATGCACAACCGTTTTGTGGTAGTACCTACGGTTCTTAATTATAAAAACCACATAGAGGCAGTTTGAGCAATTCTTATAGGAGTTTTGAATCGCAACTTAAAAATCATTTAAAAGTTTTTGTGGAGTACACCTGCAGTCTAATAGCCCCCAAAGCCATAAGTTCACACATTCCCTTAAAAATTCCAAACGTTGGGGAGTTAGGGAAACCCTGTTCTACGTAATAAGCACGATGTTAGTTCATACCCCTTCCCAAATAAATTTTATAAAGCAGTATAGAGCACTGAACCGGTTTTCATAAACAAAACGTTACTGCCCGGATCGCTTGATTTCTTTACATGATATAGATGCCACATCATCAGCAGCCACTTAAAACGTAAACATAAGAGGGTTAATGTGCAGTTATGGGTGAGCGAGATTAGGTTACTTTGGAGCTGATGTGTTCAAAAAACAATTTAGACAGAAAAAGCCTGCCGGTCACTTGGATCAGGGGTAGGCAAACTTTTCACCCGAAAGGCTTTATTTGAAAAAATATTGAAGCCGAGGGCCGCACTGATTGGAAGAGCAAAAAAAGGTCTTCGGCTTGATTAACGGTAGGACTTTACATTTCTGTAAAGGCCGGGGGGGCGCACAGAATGGTCTCACGGGCCGGAATTCGCCCACTCCTGCCCCTAAACACTACCATTTCACAATGGTAAGAGCGCTATCCTAATAATATTTGAACTGGTGACCGTAAGCCTTAATTTTTGAAGGCATATATGCAATTCTATAACTTTGCTAAAATAAGAATTATCAAAATTTGTTTCTTAGTTTCTCCTTGTTGTTTTTATCTAGGCTAATTGCAGCAGTTAAGGAGCGGAAGTGCAACTAATATTAGGTCTAAAAATGAATAACTGAGGTTATTTTCAAATTCCAAACGTTAGGGAATCCAAATCGCTAAATTGGCTGTAGAGTAGAACAAGGGTGAGTGAATGCATTTAAAGGATGAGCCCCCTCCCCCGGCCTTTACAAGTTGGAAAGTTCCGATGTATTTTATATGCTGCATGCCGGACAGTATATGGTGCAAATAAGCTTACAAAACATGGGCCGTAATACAAATGGCTTTTGCCCAAACGGCATCTCATATAGCCCTAAAATATCAAACGGCGCACCATTCTGACAGTAAACGTCAAGTGTCAAGTACAGTAAACTGTCACGTACAATAAACGACAAGCGGATAACTTTATAATTACTGTGTTTGTTCTCGAGCGCCACAACGCGGAAACTATCACAGACTTAGAAGCTGCACTAGTATTACTTCTGAATTCTGCCAAGTCTGATTAAAGCAATCAGTGTTTATTTAAGAACACAACTCCAAAACAGTTTGAGTAAACGTCTGTATTGATATTGGGGAGCCGCTTATTTCAGCAAGAAAAAAAAAAAAGACGAAACATCTCAGCAACAGGCACGAAACTTTTGCAAGCATGAGAGTTCAACATTATTCCATTTCTATTCATTAACTTTTGCTTTTTGACACCCGAATCACAAAAATATTACGGAGATTCGGAAACACGCTACAACAAGTTTGCTTGCGTGTTGCCAGCCACCCGCTTGTAACATTCATGCAACCATATAACGTTCACACATTTACAGTATGTGCAGTGTATGCGTGAATAGGCCATGTCTAGTTTAACCCGAGTATAATTATTTTTTCACATTACACTTCGGTGGCTAGATTAATTCGCCTAAAAACATTTCAACAAAACATACCGACTCACATGAAACACACTAATACCGACATGGGAAACTTCAAATTCACGCCAGATAATTTGGTATTAACCACACCTGGACCAGACATGAAATTTCACGCTTGGTTTATCCATGTAACGTGCACACATATATGTGCGGTTTGTGCGTGAATAGGCCATGTCTAGTTCAACCCGAGTATAATTATTTTTTCACATTACGCTTCAGTAGCTAGATTAATTTGCCTAAAAACATTTCAACAAAACATACCGACTCACATGAAACACACTAATACCGACATGGGAAACTTCAAATTCACGCCAGATAATTTGGTATTAACCACACCTGGACCAGACATGAAATTTCACGCTGGGCTTATGTATGGAATGTCCACACATATATGTGCGGTGTATGCGTGAATAGGCCATGTCTAGTTTAACCCGAGTATAATTATTTTTTCACATTACACTTCGGTGGCTAGATTAATTTGCCGAAAAACATTTCAACAAAACATACCGACTCACATGAAACACACTAACAGCGACATGGGAAACTTCAAACTTACGCCAGATAATTTGGCATTAACCACACCTGGACCAGACATGAAATTTCACGCTGGGCTTATGCATGGAATGTCCACACATATATGTGCGGTTTATGCGTGAATAGGCCATGTCTAGTTTAATCCGAGTATAATTATTTTTTCACATTATATTTCAGCACCTAGATTAATTTGCCGAAAAACATTTCAACAAAATACACGGACTCACATGAAACACACTAATACCGACATGGGAAACTTCAAATTCACGCCAGATAATTTGATATCAACCACACCTGGACCAGACATAAAATTTCACGCTTGGTTTATCCATGTAATGTTCACACATATATGTGCGGTTTATGCGTGAATAGGCCATGTCTAGTTTAACCCGAGTATAATTATTTTTTCACATTACATTTCAGTAACTAGATTAATTTGCCGAAAAACATTTCAACAAAACATACCGACTCACATGAAACACACTAACAGCGACATGGAAAACTTCAAACTTACGCCAGATAATTTGGTATTAACCACACCTGGACCAGACATGAAATTTCACGCTTGGTTTATCCATGTAACGTTCACACATATATGTGCGGTTTATGCGTGAATAGGCCATGTCTAGTTTAATCCGAGTATAATTATTTTTTCACATTATATTTCAGTAACTAGATTAATTTGCCGAAAAACATTTCAACAAAACATACCGACTCACATGAAACACACTAACAGCGACATGGGAAACTTCAAACTTACGCCAGATAATTTGGTATTAACCACACCTGGACCAGACATGAAATTTCACGCTTGGTTTATCCATGTAATGTTCACACATATATGTGCGGTTTATGCGTGAATAGGCCATGTCTAGTTTAACCCGAGTATAATTATTTTTTCACATTACACTTCGGTGGCTAGATTAATTTGCCGAAAAACATTTCAACAAAACATACCGACTCACATGAAACACACTAATACCGACATGGGAAACTTCAAATTTACGCCAGATAATTTGGCATTAACCACACCTGGACCAGACATGAAATTTCACGCTGGGCTTATGCATGGAATGTCCACACATATATGTGCGGTGTATGCGTGAATAGGCCATGTCTAGTTTAACCCGAGTATAATTATTTTTTCACATTACACTTCGGTGGCTAGATTAATTTGCCGAAAAACATTTCAACAAAACATACCGACTCACATGAAACACACTAATACCGACATGGGAAACTTCAAATTCACGCCAGATAATTTGGTATTAACCACACCTGGACCAGACATGAAATTTCACGCTTGGTTTATCCATGTAATGTTCACACACATATGTGCGGTTTATGCGTGAATAGGCCATGTCTAGTTTAACCCGAGTATAATTATTTTTTCACATTACACTTCAGTGGCTAGATTAATTTGCCGAAAAACATTTCAACAAAACATACCGACTCACATGAAACACACTAATACCGACATGGGAAACTTCAAACTTTCGCCAGATAATTTGGCATTAACCACACCTGGACCAGACATGAAATTTCACGCTTGGTTTATCCATGTAACGCTCACACATATATGTGCGGTTTGTGCGTGAATAGGCCATGTCTAGTTTAACCCGAGTGTAATTGATTTTTTTCACATTACACTTCAGTGGCTTGATTAATTTGCCGAAAAACATTTCAACAAAACATACCGACTCACATGAAACACACTAATACCGACATGAAAAACTTCAAACTTACGCCAAATAATTTGGCATTAACCACACCTGGACCAGACATGAAATTTCACGCTTGGTTTATCCATGTAATGTTCACACACATATGTGTGGTGTATGCGTGAATAGGCCATGTCTAGTTTAACCCGAGTATAATTATTTTTTCACATTACACTTCGGTGGCTAGATTAATTTGCCGAAAAACATTTCAACAAAACATACCGACTCACATGAAACACACTAATACCGAGATGGAAAACTTCAAATTCACGCCAGATAATTTGGTATTAACCACACCTGGACCAGACATGAAATTTCACGCTTGGTTTATCCATGTAACGTTCACACACATATGTGCGGTGTATGCGTGAATAGGCCATGTCTAGTTTAACCCGAGTATAATTATTTTTTCACATTACACTTCAGTGGCTAGATTAATTTGCCGAAAAACATTTCAACAAAACATACCGACTCACATGAAACACACTAACAGCGACATGGGAATTTTCAAATTTACGCCAGATAATTTGGCATTAACCACACCTGGACCAGACATGAAATTTCACGCTGGGCTTATGCATGGAATGTCCACACATATATGTGCGGTTTATGCATGAATAGGCCATGTCTAGTTTAACCCGAGTGTAATTATTTTTCACATTACACTTCAGTGGCTAGATTAATTTGCCTAAAAACATTTCAACAAAACATACCGACTCACATGAAACACACTAACAGCGACATGGGAAACTTCAAACTTACGCCAGATGATTTGGCATTAACCACACCTGGACCAGACATGAAATTTCACGCTTGGTTTATCCATGTAATGTTCACACATATATGTGCGGTTTATGCGTGAATAGGCCATGTTTAGTTTAACCCGAGTGTAATTATTTTTCACATTACACTTCGGTGGCTTGATTAATTTGCCGAAAAACATTTCAACAAAACATACCGACTCACATCAAACACACTAACAGCGACATGGGAAACTTCAAACTTACGCCAGATAATTTGGCATTAACCACACCTGGACCAGACATGAAATTTCACGCTGGGCTTATGCATGGAATGTCCACACATATATGTGCGGTGTATGCGTGAATAGGCCATGTCTAGTTTAACCCGAGTATAATTATTTTTTCACATTACACTTCGGTGGCTAGATTAATTCGCCTAAAAACATTTCAACAAAACATACCGACTCACATGAAACACACTAATACCGACATGGGAAACTTCAAATTCACGCCAGATAATTTGGCATTAACCACACCTGGACCAGACATGAAATTTCACGCTTGGTTTATCCATGTAACGCTCACACATATATGTGCGGTTTATGCGTGAATAGGCCATGTCTAGTTCAACCCGAGTATAATTATTTTTTCACATTACGCTTCAGTGGCTAGATTAATTTGCCGAAAAACATTTCAACAAAACATACCGACTCACATGAAACACACTAACAGCGACATGGGAAACTTCAAATTTATGCCAGATAATTTGCTATCAACCACACCTGGACCAGACATGAAATTTCACGCTGGGTTTATGCATGGAATGTCCACACATATATGTGCGGTTTATGCGTGAATAGGCCATGTCTGGTATAATCCTAGTATAAACAACCGGTGTAAAAATGCAAAATTTTGGGTTTTCTGGGTTGCAAATTCGTTGGAGTCAACATTTAGCATTGCTGAAATCAAAAATCTTATCTTTGATTTGAGAAGAATTTCCCATGCATAGGCCATGGATACGCGTAGGATAGTTTTTGACTGGGTAATCAGGGTTCCCACGGTTATGGAAAAATCCTGGAAAAATAAATTTTCCTGGAAAGTCCTGGAAAAGTTATGAAAAACTTGCGAAAAGTTGAAAGTCATGGAAAAAAATCTAAAGTTGTCAAAAAAATTTTTAAAGGACTTTTTAAAAATAATTCCTTTATTCTAAAGCAGTGGTTCTCAACCTTTTTAGCCCATGGACTATTTCCAAGCTAGCCTAATTATACGCGGACTCAAGTCACTCATAGGTATGAAAACAAGGTTGTTCGATAACTGAGTGGTCACACGTGGCGAATGCATGTTTTTTGCTGTAGCCGCTGCTATAGCCCACGCCGCAAAACCAGTGGCGTAGCGAGAAATTTTATGAGGGGTAGGGCAATAATTTCTATATTTTTTTCATGCGTATTTTTTTCGGCAGAATTAACTTGAAGCCAATTGACAAACAAGAAAGGCTCTCGGAGGGGGGGGTCGGGGGGTATGCTACCCTGAAACAATTTTTAAAATCTACACGCTGTAATGGCTATTTTAGTGCGTTTTGAATAATTTCACGCAAATTTTGTTTAAACTTTTTCACTCTAATTCTAATTGCTTCGCCAAATAGGATGGATTTTGTTCGCACATTTTCGGTTATGCGTGGTTAAGGCGTAGGGCTTATAGAGGTTCGAAATTATGGTAAATTTGTATAGACTACATCCAAAACATTTTCGAAAATGGCTGTAGAAGGATGCATACACCTCATCCTACCCCTGGATCCGCCCCTGGCCATAAGCTACGGAAACCATCAAAAAAGTCTGGCACATTTCAGTCACTTGGCACAATTAATTCGGTTGTCTTTTACTAAAAGGCAGAGTAAAAAGGGGGGCTTGGCACAATGCCCCTCATAAATAGGCCTACGTTCCTGACCGAAACCAGTGATTTGGAAGCTGAAATTTTACATTCATGCTGAAAAATTGACTGCATGAAATAAACCGTATCAATTTTTTTATTTTGTTCAGTTCGTTTTTATAGCAATCTTTTTCGTTTCTTATTTATTTGTTTTTTTTGAATGACTCTTCATTGTCAATATGCAATCCTGCAGCTGCCAATTCCTGCATCACTTTGTTTATGCTATGCTCTCTGGGATTTTTCTTCATAGTTTTCATTACCAGTGTCCCTCAAAGCTTCGAAGTTTTTGTATGTTCAAGACTTTGACAATGTCTTCTTCAGACCATTAAAAATTTGCCACTTTGCCTGCCATATCCTTTTTTGTAACACCCGGTATATTATTTTTTTTAACTTGCACATGTTGGCAATATAAGCTCGCAAATGTTTTGTGGTACCCAGTGGCGTAACTAGGCCTTTTTGGGGGGGCAATGCCCAGTTTTTTTAGGTGTTTAGGAGCGTATCCAGGGGGAGCCGCTGGGTCTAAATATACAAACCTTTTGCGGTGTAAAGTTTTTTTTGCCTTTTCACTTGATTTTGGGCGAAAAATTGCACATCTGCGGATGTGATGACCTTTTTTTGCTCTTCAAATTCGCTTTTTAACCTTGTAACTTACCGTACCTGTATGTTTCGCGGACTCATCCACGCCCTTCCGCGGACTCATTTGAGTCCGCGGACTCGGGGTTGAGAAACACTGTTCTAAAGACTCTTACAAGTTGTATTTGTAAGTTTTTTTTGCTTCAGCTAATAGGCCGTGTCAACTCTGGACTAAGGTAATTTTTAGCTGTTTGTGTCTTCTGCTATTCGGCTCGGATCACAAGCTTGCGGGGGGCAAGGGATTGCTGGAGGTACAACAGCGACACCGAGCGGTATATGGAGGAAGTAGTCACGCTAACATTTTGCTGAGAACATGGTCTCTGATATACTACTGTCTCTGTGAGAACATGGTCTCTGATATACTACTGTTTGACGAAAGGCGCTAGGACAGAGATTTTTGGTTGTTACAGCCTGGGTTCATATGCCATGCCACGTAAGAGCACGCTTACAAACGAACGCAATGCAGAGCATAGGCAAAACTACTCCCATGAGCGTTGTTACATAACAAAGAGAGTGCTCAGGGCATTCAAAATCAAGCGCTATTTGAACACAGTGCAATGCTGTGTAGCAACAGTTAAAGGTTATACTAATTCTGTCAGCTAGTAACTAAAAGTTTTACAAAGCTCAAAGAAAACGAAAAATTGTTATACTGCTGGATAAATCGTTGCACAAAAACAAGATTATGCTTTGTTTTAAAATGAATCTGACCTTACTCTCAAGTAGCATCTGAAAGGCGAGGATTGGTGTTTAAGAACACGGATCATCTTGAAACAATAACACTGTAGTCATCTTCGTTCTTCCCAAACTTTGAAATGATGCGATCAATGAATTTTTTTTATCTTACTTACTTTTGACTTTGTGCACGCTGACCATTGTCACCAACATGCACAGGCCTCGTTCCTCGGACCCGATAATCTCGGCTGCTTCCCTTCTGCATAGTAGTGGAATATTGTGCCGTGGTAAAATATACCGATTGATTGATTGAATTTCCTGGTCGATTTATTGAGAGTTTGTGTTTTGTGGCTACTGTGTGTTGTTGTTCGATGTCGGGTTTGAGTCCATCAATTTCATTTTTAGGTTGGAAGTCGAAATTTAATGTATAAACTCACTTGGTAGATTCAAGATTTATTAGCCATCTGATAATGCTCGCATTCCTATTATTAGATAGCGATGTGCAGTACTGATAGCCAGTATGACGCATTAACTTTTAGTGGACTGTTTTTTCTTGCTTTTTCAGATATTACTACTAGCAAATTAGGGATAGATCCAGGATAATAACTGCTATATACGTTCTTGAGTATCGTGCACCACGTTCTACTGTACTCTAGAATCTAGATACCTACATTGATGACTGTGCTTTCTTTAGTGATACGTGGTAAAAGAATATAGATTGTACTATACACAATTTTTTCAGCACTGAGATTGAAGGAGTTGTTTGTGTTGGCGCAGTTTTGCTTTTTCTGTTTTACACTACTGGTGCTGTAAACCACAAAACTGAAACAAGTCTCTCATTCCACTCTCCAATGATGCTAATGAGCAATCCCTAAACTACAATAACATTAGCTATCCTTGTACCGAATTTCAACAGTTAAATCTTTTTGGTGTGCCTATTCCATAGTTTGTTAGTAGGATTCCTTGATTTATTGGTGAATATAGATGTTAAGTTTCGTGATATACCGGTACTCATATTAAGTTATAGGTTATATATACGTGGTTAGTTTTATTGGAGGCTAAAAGGGTTAAAAACAGAATTACTTTGTCAGACAAGAGTTTCGCCTAGCCAATATCGGTGAGTATTTACAGCTGCTGGTACCCCTCATTCGTATATTATTCCAATAATTAAGAGCCTGAGCAAGAATCCAAAATTGCTAATGTTAACTACTAGAGTTGTTGTTTCTTGTGAAAATTAAGTTTTGTTTGCATGTACAATCAGGGATGTGGAAGCGGTACATTTGCAAACAGCTTCCGCTTCCACACCTATCGCTTCTGCTTTCGAAAAAATTCACCGAAATTTTGCTAGTAAAATACGACCAGTGCGTTGGTAGCCGATAGCATAAACTGTAGCTTTTTTTCCAACACGCTGAAAGCTCTTGGTCAAGCTTCAGCAAACGTTTTTTTAAAGATAATAATTCACAAAAAGCAAACAAAAATGTAAAGAAATGATTGAGTCACAATCCTGGGAGTCTTTTATTACAACTCTGCTGCGAAACTTACTCCTCTCATTAGGAAAATGTTGATACACAGCACTCAGTGGCATTGCAAGAATTTTTAAAGGGGGGGAGGGGGCATAATTTCCACATTGTTTTTAAGCGTATTTTTTTTTCAGCAGAACTAACTTGAGGTCATTGAGAAGCAAAAAAGGTTCTAGGGAGGTCCGGGGGCATGCTCCCCTGAAAAATTTTTTGAAAACGTACAGTACATGATCTAATGACTATTTTAATGCTTTTTGAAAAATTTTCAGCCAAATTTTGTTTGAATTTTTTGACCCTAATTCTGAATGCTTTGCCAAATGTGATGCATTTTGTTCGCACATTTTCGATTATGCATGCTTATGGCGTAAGGCGTATTGTTTTCGAAGAGGCTCGAAATTATGGAAAAAATGTCTGCATCAAAAACATTTTCCAAAATGGCTGGTGGGAGGAGGCATATCCTTCATCCTACCTCCCTAGATCTACCCCTGGCCATGAGCTACAAAAACCATCAAAAGGGTATGGCATATTTTAGTCACTTAGCACCATTAATTTTGTTAATTTTTTACTAAAAGACAGAGTCAACAGGAGAGGATCGGGGGGAGGGATGCACAACCCTCCTCATCTTAATTCGCTCCTGACAGCACTCTGTCTATTTGGGGACATGATTATAATTGGAAGAGAGTCAAATATTGCTCTTAGCCCTTTTTAAAACTTGAGAAAACTGAAAGAAAAAGAGATTTTACATTAGTAGGCCTACTATCTGAAAGTCAAGCGAAGAGTAATGGCCTATGGTGAGATTTGGCATCCATGCGAATCTAGCATTGCAAAATAATGTCTAACAAATTGAATAAAATATAATATCTAATAAGTTATTTACAATATGCTTTTTGAATGATGTGGAAGCGGAAACGGCATATTTTTCGCGCTTCCGCTTCCACATACCTGTGTATAAATTAGGGTGGTGTAGCCTAATAACTGCCTAATGCTTTTTGTCAATACTAGGTGACAATGACAGCAAAGTAATTGAGAGCGAAGTTTAAACTTTAGTTACTACGTTGCAACAGCAACAATAGCATGGCAATAGTGTTTACATATTTTTAACATCTTTGCATTAATATAGTTTTTCTGTTTAGCGCATAATCAGCTGTGTAGCTGTGACCTTGATTAGTTTTGTCAGCAAGTCACGCTATGAGATAAAAACGTTATTTACATGCTTTTAAACGCAAAATCCTGCGGCACACCAACGACATTTTAACATTAGTGTACCGCTGCACAGTGGTTGAAAATAACTGAATAATATGATTAACCGACTCTCTTCTTGAAACTATTTTCATGCTTTTGCACATTACTTTTTGCAGTTTTTATGACCTGGTTTTAGTTGTTTACAATATTTGGTTCGATAGTTGAACGATAAATTTAATGTGATTCAGATAAATATAGCTAGTAATGTTTGTTGGTTTAGTTCACTTGCTACACCGCTAATGCGCAACAAGCAAGTTTACAAAAGTTAGATCATGGTCAATTGCACAAGTTTTTTATTCAAATGTGAGATGTATGCATCAGGGATGTGAAAACAGTCGAATTTTTATTCCTTCAGGTTCCAGCTCTTTTTGAAGTCCAAACACCCGAGTTTGCTTTTGTTTCCACTGAAAAATAATTACTTCCTCAAAATCCACATAGCTTACATAAAATAACGTAAAAAGGTGCAATAATTGTTCTAAAAAATCATAAAAAAGCCATGGAAAGTCATAAAAAAGCCATGGAAAGCCATGAGAAAAGTCATGGAATTTGATTTTTAAAATTGTGTGGGAACCCTGGGTAATTCTATCGGGCACAATGCTGCCGTAAATATGAGGATAAGTAAGAAGGTGAGGTTGCAGAATGCAAACTTTGTTAATTTGATGATTTCTAGTGATGTCCTTGAACGGCGTCGATATTACGTTCGCAGTATCGCAGAAATTGTCCAATTTCTTGCAGTAAACGAGCTTGCTTTTTGAGGTAATTATGATCTACAAAACCAGGAGGAGAAAGGTCTTTTCATTAATTTATTCCATTTCACTGCATCAAAGGATTCCAAACTGGCAGCAATCGCTGAAGAGATTCCACAGAACGCAAATTTGAAATCTCCGGATATCCAAAATGACATAATCAATGAGCTAGCTTCAATGGTATTGGAAATGGTGGCAAGAGATGTAATTGAATCAGACACCGGAAAAATGACCCTGCTGGCTGACGGTTGCCAGAATAAAGCAAACGTTGAAAATATATCTGTGGCTTGCAGGTATGTTAAAGATGAGAAGCCACATGAATCTTTATTAATAATGCCCAGTAGCGATGCTTTGGATGCTAAGTCTTTGAAATCTGTGCTACTTGATACTATAGAAGAGTACAAGCTCACAGAACGTGTTGTTGCGCAGTGTTACGACGGTGCTACCAGCATGAGTGGAAGCAAAGGTGGTGTTGAGCGACTTATCCAAAACGAGTTAGGAAGAGTTATTCCTTACGTGCATTGTTTCAACCACCGATATCATCTAGTTATTGTTGCGTTGATTGGACGAATTACTTTTTTGGGAAGTTTTTTTGATGAAATCCGGTTATTGTATAAATTTTTTAAAAAATTTAAAATTGATCGAATGAACGAGGGAACAAGTTTGTAAAGAGTGTTTAGATACTCGATGATCTGCGCACTATGACTCGACGTGTGCTATTATTGGCAATTACAAGCACATTATAGCAGCTCTATCCACAATTGTAAATGGTGATAGAATGTTTGAGGTTTAGCAAGATTTTTACCTTTGTAGCCTAGCATTTTTGTCTCTTAGCAATATTTACGCCTTTGTATTATTTTCCGTATTTTGGCAAGATTTCCGTTTTTTCAACATTTTCAGTCTTTTAGCAAGATTTCCTCTGTTTTGTAATATTTTCCGTCTTTTCCTGTTTCCGTGTATTTCAGCAAGATTTTCACCCTTTCAATATTTTCCGTATTTTAACAGAGAAGTTTATTGTGTAAACGATGGAGAGAATTACAAGCACCCTTACAAAGTTTGATCGACGATTTCGCATCGAAAGATCAAAATTTAATTACCGGCAAGAAACTGCAGCTTGATGCAAAATTCAGTCAATTTTACATCAAGATTGGACTGAATTTGCATCAAGTTGCTGTTTCTTGGCAGTAATTCAATTTCCGTACTTTAGCAAGATTTCCGTCTTTTCAACACTTTTCTCTTTGATCAAGATTTCCTCCGCTTTGGAAAACTTATACGTCTTTTCTTATTTCCGTATATTTCAGCAATAATTCCGGCTTTCCATCATTTCCTATTTCCGTATGCCTTTTTAACATTTTCGTCCTGCAGCGAAATTTCTTCTGACTTTTTCCGTCATTTCCTATTTCCGTATTTTATCAAGATTTCTCCCATTTCCGCCTTTCCGTTATTTCCGACATTTCCGCCCTTTAGTTTAGCACTTTTTCCGTATTTTCCGCACTTACCGTATTTTAGCAAGATTTCCGTAATTTCCGTCTTTTCCTATTTCCGTATTTTATACCACACTGCGTAAGATCGTTTGCCCTACTAGATTCACGTGTAAATTTTTGTCTGCTGTTGGTAATTGCTTCTAAGTGCGGACATTACTAAATACCGCTACAGCAATAATAGCACTAAGAGGACTGATAGCACTAATAGCAGCAATATAGGGCTAACAGTGATGTAAGCGCATACAAAAATTTTCGACGCCGTCAGCGTAAAAGTAAACGTTCCAAAAACTTTGCGCCGTAAGCGTCAACGTAACTTTTCAAAAAATTGGCGGCGTAAGCGTAAAGCGTAAACTCTAGCGTAGACTCATGTTAGCTTAGCGTCCAAACTTCCTGAACAGCAAAAAAAGTAACAAACAATTTTATTTTAAACTTCCTCGCAGGAAAACCAGCATTTCAAAATGATGGTCAGACATTTTACTACGCTTTGGCTTTAAAACATCTTTTCCCATGGAAAACATTCTTTTCGCCATTTTAATTCTGGAGTATGTTACAGTACAACAAAGGGTACTACGTTGTAGTTTCACAGTAGGCAATGTAACCTAAGCAAATAGACGTACATAGATTAACGTTAAAATTGTTATGTCAGTAGAAGTCGCTTCAACGACACTTCTAGAGGATTACAAAAAACTAACAACGTAGGCAAATTTACTTTATCAACGTTATTCTATCGGTTTTTCTTTCTCTGCGTTTCCTCCAGCTTCAAAAACAGGTATCATTTTGTCATTTATCTAAGATCGTTTGCAATTACGACCTGTAAATACCTAATTCCCCGGAAACTAGCTTTGCTTAAACTCTCTTCTTTATCTTCCGTAGCCTACTGAATCACTGTAGTTTTTAGTTGATTGAACTAAAGATAGTTGGATTTGTCTTTTTGTTACGTAACAAACGAACTACGACAATCAGTTTCGAAACGTTTTACGAACTGGAAACAACAGATGAGGAGTCAAAAAGTCTACGTTTAAGCTATACGCTAAAAACAGCCAAAATGTAAACGGCTTACCCTCTTCCGTAAACTATCCAAAAAAATGATGGCGTAAGCGTCAGCGTAAAGGTGTGTTTACACAGAATACGATGAAATTTTTCGTACGTACAGTGACGTAGGTGACGAAACTATTAGAGGTTATGACGTAAGGCTACGTCACTATCCGCGGCATTCTAGAATACAATCTTTAGGGGCTTCCCAAAACAACTGGTAGGAAGCAAAACTGTTTGGGTTTGTATTGCGTGAAAAATATTTTCGTCAACTGCTTACGTCAAAAATCTGATGAAACTTCGTACGACAGCAAATCGGACTGAAATCGCGTTTAGTGTAAACAGACCTTAAACCAAAACTTTACGCCGTACGTTTACGGCGCATAAAATGCGGCGTAAACCTACATCTTTGAGGACTAATAGCAGCCAGGAGTGGCCTTTGCGGTAGGCAAAACAGGCGATCGCCTCGGGCCTGTACATTAACAAAATACGCGCAATATGAGTTATAATTAAATAGAATTTGCATCAACGAAAAAAATTACTCAGATTGCTGTTGTAACTTGTAAATTACGACTAGTCGTAAATACAGAAAAGCTATGAAAAGTTTCGACTAGTTGTACGTATAGCCACAGCAACCAGCAAAATGAAAATCAACCAATCAGGTAGCGATAGCAATAAAGCTAGATACCGAATGCAAAATTTACTACTAGTCACCGAAACCTTTTTTCTGGAATTATCAAGCCCGAAATTAAACAATAGATACCTAACCGGTATATTACGCAGCAGCAGGTAGCTTGAATATTCCTTCACACACTTGGAAAAAGCCTGCACTTGAATATGATACATAAAGTGTGGTACAGTCGTCGATATTTCTCAACAACAAAGTTTTTAATTTTCAGCTGATTTTGGTAACTACTTTCGGTTATTTAATCAACTGTTTTCGGTGACTCTCTGACATGGAACATGGCATGCCAGGCAAAGACAACGCCATTGAGCTGCTGCTGCAATAGCATACCAGGCTCGACTAGTACTGAGGATCTGGCTTGTGAGGTGAATAATGCAGTCATGTTGTAAAACACTTTTATTTTTTCCTAATATTATTGAACACTTAGTAAATAAGCCTAGTCTTTAGCCAACTTAGGCAAATACGAGTCGAGTACACCACACTCCGTCAATGAAAGTGTATATTGTTTAACCTAAACAATGCTACCGTACAATAGAATTTGGTCTTTTTTCCAGCACTGCTGAAAGGGGCTCACATATTGTTTCTTGTCTGGGGCCCGCAAAACCTTAAGGCCACCATTGATAGCAGCAATATGCATTGGACTCATAGCACTAATAGGATAACAGCACAAACAGCAGCATTATGGGACTAATAGGACTGATAGCAATGCTATTGGACTAATAGGACTAATAGCACTAATAGCAGCATCATGGAACTAATAGCACTAATAGCAACAGTATACGTTGGATTAATAGGAC
The DNA here is from genome assembly GCA_964006365.1 of Trididemnum miniatum. Lineage (NCBI taxonomy): Eukaryota > Metazoa > Chordata > Ascidiacea > Aplousobranchia > Didemnidae > Trididemnum > Trididemnum miniatum. Next base: position 22,097,081 of record OZ023239.1, read on the forward strand.
TGTTATGTTTGTTGGTGATAAACTGGCAACACTGCTAAAGGACTAGTAGAGCTATCCGACTAATAGCACTGATAGGACTAATAGCAGCAATATAGGACTAATAGCACTAACAGCAGCAATATGCATTGGACTAATAGCAGCATTATGGGACTAATAGCAGCAGTATACATTAACATTGGACTGATAGGACTGTTATGTGTGTTGGTTTTAAACTGGCAACACTGCCAAAGGACTAATAGCACTGATAGGACTAATAGGACTGATAGCACTAATAGGACTGATAAGACAAATAGGACTGATAGCACTAATAGGACTGATAGCACTGATAGGACTAATAGCGCTAATAGGTCTGATAGCACTAGTAGAACTAATGGCACTGATAGAACTAATAGCACTAATAGTAATGGGACTGATAGCACTAATAGGACTGATATCACTAATAAGACTAATAGGACTAGGGAGGGTCGGGGGTTGGGGTGGGAGAATTGGGTTTGAGGCAGTTCGGGTTGAGGTCAGAGGAGTTGGGAGGGGTCGGCGATACTGGGGTCAGAGGGGTTTGGTCGGGAGAGGGTGGGGTCAGGGAGCTAGGGTTGGGGTGGTCGGGGCCATAGAATTGGGGGGAGTTGGCGTCGGCATGGGGTGGGGTCGTGGTGAATTGCCGTCAGAGGGGTTGGGTTAGGAGTGGGTTTGGGATCGGGGGAGTTGGGTTTAGGAGAGTTGGGATTGAGTGGGCTGGGGTAGGAAGAGTTGGGATCCGAGAGTTAGGGTTGGTGGGTTTGGAAGAGTTGGGGTTAAAGGGTGGGGTTGGGGGATTGAGGTCAGGAAATCGGGGTCGAACAACCCTCACGACCCCAACTCCCCTGACCCCAATTCCCCCGACCCAAACTTCCAAGACCCCAATCCCCCTGACTCCAACCCCCTGACCCCAACCCCTCGACTCCAACTCCCCTAACTCCGACTCTTCCAGCCCCCCAACTCTAACTTTTGGACCCCAGCTCCTCCTACCCCAACTCACTCAATCCCAACTCTCCTAAACCCAACTCCCCCGACCCCAAACCACTCCCAACCCAACCCCTCTGACGGCAACTCACCACGACCCCAACATCCTCGACCCCATCCCATGCCAACCCCAACTCCCCTCAACCCCAATTCTATGGCCCCGACCCCCCCAACCCTAGCTCCCCAACCCCAAACCCCCTGACTTCACCCCCTCCCGACCCAACCGCTTTGACCGCAACTCCCCTGACCTCAACCCCAATTCTCCAAGTCCAACTTCCCACCCCTACCCTCCCTAGTTCTATTAGTGCTATTAGTCTTATTAGTGCTATCAGTCCTATTAGTGCAATCAGTCCCATTACTAGTAGTGCTATTAGTCCTACCAGGGCTATTAGTCCTATCAGGGCTATTAGTCCTATCAGTGCTATTAGTGCTATCAATCCTATTAGTGCTAATAGTCCTATCAATGTTATCAGTCCTATTAGTCCTGTTTGTCTTATCAGTCCTATTAGTGCTATCAATCCTATTAGTGCTATCAAGCTTGCGCTATTAGTGCTATTAGCCCTATAGACGCTTCTCACACTAACGCTCAATCAAGCGTAACGAAGTCGTTTAGCAAAAAGTTGCTATCAAAGCGAGTTTGCATATGGTAAACCATAGTAAAATCGCTCTTTTGCGTTGTCTTTTTTGATGAAATGAAAGCTATTTTGTTTGGTAAAACAAAAGATATTCATTTATTAATATTTTATAAAACAGTTAAAGTCAGAAAATTTTTTTGAAAATTGCTTTTGACGCCGGTGGTTCTGGTATTTGTAAACTGGAATTACGTTAGGTTGTCTTAACCATAAGAAGCGCGTAACTTGGCTCTTTCAGATTCAGACTTGAAATTTTTCCTGATTTTGCATTCAAGATTGCTTTGCTGAGTAACCCGTGCAAAACCTTTGCTGAAGACAGCGTTATTTCACAGGTCGCTTTCATGTTTTGAATGGTTAAATTGTTTACAAATTGCATTACTGACAATGCAGATTGCAGAGTGTTTAATTATTAAGTTTGTGTTTTGTCCTGAACCTAAACAAATCATAAAGCTTAAATAGTGTGCTTTGCAAGTAAGTTGAAACTCATTTATTATAATTATATGAATGATGTCGCAGTTTAAAATGCCTACGTAGCCGTTGCGGTAAACAGTAAACTTAACAAAATTATACCTTACGCAGCTAATACTTTTGATTTAAGATGATATTTATGTTCTATCACACATTTACTGAGCAGTATACTCACTTATGTAAAAGGTTTGCCGTTGTTATACGAAAAAACGAAGCTTTTCTTGTTTTTTGCCATTCATTTCTATAGTAACTTGATCGCTTTATGGCAACTCGCGCAGACATCGTTTTGTCGCGCATGCACAGTAAGATACAGCGCAAAGGGTCTATTAGTCCTTTAGCAGTGTTGCCAGTTTAAAACCAACACAGATAACAGTTCTATAAGTCCAATGTATACTGCTGCTATTAGTGCTATTAGTTCCATAATGCTGCTATTAGTGCTATCAGTCCCATAATGCTGCTATTAGTCCAATAACACTGCTATGACCAGCCTGCCTGAACACACCAAATTCAACGTAAGAATGTTTGCTGATGACACTGTGCTATTTATTCGAGAAAAAAACTTAAATAAACTTGAACAAATTGTAACTGCAGAGCTTCAAAAAATAAGTGATTGGACAAACTTTAACAGGCTGTCATTAAATGCAAACAAATCATGCTACATGATTGTTCCCAGCAAGAAGTATAAAAACAGAGCAAGTAATTTCAAATTAATTTTGTGTGGAAACGTCATACACCAAACTGATACAGTTAAATATTTAGGACTGCATCTACAAGATAATCTAAAGTCAAATTCTCAGATTAATTATGTTCTCAAAAAGGTCTCTCAAGCTGCTGGTATTATCTCCAAAATTAGGCATTTTGTAAATAAAAAAACGTTGGTTATGATGTACTATTCATTTGTATACTGCCATTTACATTATGGAATTCTTACGTGGGCAAACTCAAGTGTATCAATGCTGAAGCCACTCAAGATAATGCAAAATCATATCTTGCGACTGATGTCATTCAAAAAGATCAAAGACAAAGTTGATTTAAATAAACTGTATGCATCTTTTAATATACTTAAACTTGAAGATATTTATAATCTAGAATTGGCAAAATTTGTTTATTTGTACCACTATAACGCACTTCCAGAAATTTTCAAAAATTACTTTAAACATGCTTCTGAGTATCATAATTATTCAACTAGATATGCTTCTAATCAAAACTTTTTTATCCCCAGAATGCTCACTTCTCAGGGTCAATCATCAAGCCTCTATATTGGGCCACAGATATGGAATAACATTTCCTTAGACATTAGGTCTTTGTCTTGTGGAAGATTTAAAAAAGTAATAAAAAAATCTCTAATCTCTAAATATGCCTAGAATGAGAACAAATGAAAATGTATACCTTTTTTGTTGCTTACAAACTCAAGCTTGAGCTTATTAAATATTGAACTAGTAACCACCTGGTACTAAGTTGTCATAAAAGTGGATTACTTTTGCTTGAGGAGGAGGGAAGGACTTATATTGACTGTTTTTGGGCTATCTGTAGTTTTCAGGATCAAAATAACTACCGGTATTTGCAATGCAGACAAATATGGTTAATTGCTAGGTCATTTTTTCAAGTCTTTTTATGCAATTAAGCAGATTATGCATATATCCAAACTTAATTCAACAGTAAACATTGATTTGTGATTAATAATTCTTATGCAATAAAGTAAATTATGCCATTGGCCGGATGCAACTGTAATTGCAACAACGGTACCAAAATTTGTGCTTCAACTCATTATAACTTAGATAGCAGACTGTATTGTTTAGTGAGTAACTGAGTACTACACTATTTTGAGTGTGGGTAATAATGCTGCTAGTAGGATGGGTGGAGTGTTAACGCTTTTGTGTGTGTGTGTTGTACCCCTTGTTGTACATTGTAGCCTTTAAATATGCTTATATCCACTAGTGTAGGTTTCAGAGGATTAGAACAGTGAAAGAGGGCACTGTTGTCACTGCAAATTGATATTTAATTTTTTTTTTCAAGCTGTCAGTATGCATAATAAAAGAACATGGTTATTTTTACAGAGCATAAGTTAACGTAATTCACTTCAGAATCACTTTTTTTTTGGCCTTTTTTGTTATTGTTTTCAAATGAGAAGCCTGGTTTCATCTTTCTTCTGATGCCTGCACCGGTATAGATGTTTGTAAATAAAGTTTTCTTGTTCGTTTTTTTGTTAGCAACGTTAAGAAGATACAGTGTTTCAATACAAATCTGGGGGTGGTTGACTAGGTGGCTGCTGAAGCAGCCTTTCCTACTCCTTTCCTTACAGCATAATTTATAGGTGAGATTAATTAATTATCATTAAATAAATATTGAGCTAAAATAATTATATTGCGTCATATTGAAAATTTTTCTTTTTTTTTGTGACCAGTGTTTTAGTGAATTTATGACTCGTTTTAAATTGTGTTGTATTGAAAAAAAAATGCTACTACTACTACTACTACTGCTATTAGTCCCATAATGCAGCTATTGGTGCTATTAGTCCAATGCATATTGCTGCTATTAGTGCTGTTAGTCCTATATTGCTGCTATTAGTCCTATGAGTGCTATTAGTCCTATTCGTGCTATAGCGTTATTTCGTAATGTCCCTGAGCAGAGATGGACATGATCTTGATCTTTAAGATCAGATTGTGATCTTACGATCAAGATCGTGATCTAATCTTAAATCACGTATTTCAAGTGATCTTGATCTTCAAGATCACCATCTGCTGTAAACATTTCTATTGAAGGTAGACAGCAGTCTCAGATTTAGGTATAGCGATCATATTTTATAGGCAGTTTAGTAGTATCATTCATTCATTAAATGGAATGGAACAGAAATTAAGGAGTCTACTCCGCACGTCCTAGGCAACAGTAACTGGCAATCATAGAGACTACACTTAAGGTCCGATCACACTAACTGAGACGTTGAGACCTTTGAGACATTGTGCAGGTTTATTTTACTGTGACATCACATTCCCACTAAGTCATATCACAATAAGATAAACCTGCACAATGTCTCAAAGGTCTCAACGTCTCAGACTCTCAGTTAGTGTGATCGCACCTTTAGAGTAGCAGCTTAATTTAATTTTATACAATTTTTCATGAAATGTTTTTCGTGAAAAAGAAATACGAAAATTCCACGTGTCTGTCTTGTAGCTCAATGGAATAAGGAGTTCGGCTTTGAGTGCAAAGGTTTGTAAGTCGTAATGGCCGTTTTAACTCCATTAATTTGTTAATCTCGGGAACACCGGTACTGTAGCATATATACTAGGTTATGCATTGCAGCATAGTGAAACTGTGGCAATGGATGGAAAGATGTTTTTCATATAAATAGAACTTCAATTCAATCATGTTTTTGTAACCTCAAAATGTTGTAATGTGCTACTAATCAGAGTTGTCAGTCAGGGACTTGTTGTAGGCTAGAGTTACCATATTTTCACTGAGCAAAAGGAGGACAGGTACTTTATAAAGGTCATCACGTCCGCAGAAGTACAAATCCCAAAATCAAATGAAGAGCAAATAAAGGGTCATCACGTCCGCAGATGTCCAATTTTCTGCCCAAAATCAAAAAAGTCATCACGTACGCAGGCCGTAGTTAGCTCTGAAACTTCCCAAAACTTTCGTGTAGGCATGATTTGACATGTTTTTACTCTTCAAAATGCCGAAAAGGATGACATATGGACATTTTTTAACGTCCTCGGAGGACAAATTATTTTTTGTTAAAAAGGAAGACGTGTCCTTCAAAAGGAGGACGTACCGGTATGGTAAGCCTATTGTAGGCCTACATGAAAAAATAAAACAATCAGTAACAAGATTAATTCATCGTTTAAAAACCACTGTAAAAAGTAAAACTTTTAATTCTTATAATGCGTTGAATTATGTTCATGTACAAGTGGGGAGCGATTGGCTTACTGCTTTATACATTAGATCAAAGCTAAGCAATCACTTTGGTTATTATTAACTTGTCAACCAATATCTAATTGCTACGCTGTATGATAAGTGATCTTGATATTCGAGATCACATTGTTGCGATGATCTTGCTCTTGGTCTTGATCTTCAAGATCACCAAAAGTCGTGTTCTTGCCCATCTCTGTCCCTAAGTGCTCCTTAGTTAGGTGTTGATGTGTCATCTCTCCTTAGGGGGTTTACAAATCACACTTATTATTATTATTTTCCATAATTTTGAACCTCTTCAATAGTGATAAGCCTTAGATTTAAGCACGCATAATCGAAAATGTACGAACAAAATGCATCATATTAGGCGAAGCACTCAGAATTAGGTTAAAAAAATTTAAACAAAAACTTGCCGGCGTATTGTTCAAAAAGCACTAAAATAGCCATTACAGCATGTAAATTTTCCAAATTTTTTCCAGGGTAGCATGCCCCAGACTCCCCTAGAGCTTTTCTTGTTTCTCAATCAGCTTCAAACTAGTACCGTTACTGTCAAAAAAAAAACGCTTGGAAACATAATTTCTCGCTACGCCATTTGTAGTCCATGGTGGAATCGGCGAGTTTGTGCCGCCAAAGATTTACGCCAGCAGTATCACGATTTCCGCCGTTACGCCAAGACCTTATTCATGCCCAAAAAGATACCGCCAAGCTGAGACAAGTGTTTTTAGCTGTTTTGCTTATAACAAAGCTTCCGCCGTTGCTCGAGTCTCGCTTAGTACTACTGTACTAGCGTATTATGTGCCAGATACAAGCGCGGATTTGCAAGGGGATTCAATTAGACTAGATTTTGGTAATTTTACCAGATTTAGATTTTGATGTTTTTTAGTGTTGGGTCGGTTGGATTCTGTGCAATACGTTTGCAACTCATCACACTTCGATCGAAGTCTTTCTTTCTAGGCTGCTATCCTGAGTTTCTGTTGCTGGCATAGCATTTTTCCTTCTACTATTTTCTGGGACAAAAACATAAAAAAACAACTAAAATTTACTACTGCACGTATGATAAAAAGTGATGGTACCGGTAGACAAACTCTTCCACGATGGCACGACCCATCAAGAAGGCTTTTGCCACTCACATCTGTGAGACGCCCACGGTTTGACAAACCTTGCTTTAGAATAACGCCGCTGGTCATTTTAAAGACTTTTCTCGCCTATCATAACCTCAAAGGCTTTAAAGAAAATCCTTTTCTTGGTTTAAAGACTTTTTAGGGCAACAGCTCATAAGCACCTACAGCAAAAAATACCGTAACCAACCTTCGAAGATGTGTGCTGACGAGACAGTGACGATGCAAAAATAATGAGCAAGGAAATATCAATCTGTATGACATCATAATGACTTCTGATTAAAATCGAAAGAACGTAGCGCTTTAGAATCAATAACTTCTTTACGGGAGGAAAGAATTGGAGTACCGGTAATAGTAATAGCTTATTTCTTTGATGTTGAACCTTTCATTACGGTAAAATATTCGATAAGGGAGCGATTGTAGTTTACTAATAAGCTGTGTATCTTGGTAGCTGTATCTTAGATTTATTAAAAGCAAGACTTCCATCCTTTCACGCTGTGGTTACAATATCAGATGACGTAGATAGGTCTACGTCGATGGTAGGCCTACGAGTATGTACATTTCAAAAACGCACTTTTTTGTATATTCCAAAACGATTGACGCTTTGCGGACGTGTTACAAACTCTTATGGCGTATTAGTAGAAAAACAAAAGATTACAAACAGCATAACCCTTCAAAAGTTGACTTAGTTTAGATTTTCACAAATAAATTGGCTGCTCTTGGTAAAATAGGGGTTTCAGAACTTGTCCTCTCGTTATTATAAATACTTTTGACGTAATTTTTCGATCAGTTGATCGGGCACATGGTTGTGAACTTTCGTAGTGCAGTTGTAAAAATTGAGTAGATATAACGGTACGTTTACGCTTAGGTAGGTCGAGTTACCGGTAGGCTATAAGAAAATTATGATTTCAGTAGTCATTAGCGATTCAGCGCGGAACTAGTAAACTTGTCACTCGCGCTAACGTGCAAAACCCGTAAATTGAAAATCAGTTTATTCTTTCAGTTTTAAATTACTCTTGCTGCTACATTTTGTTGCTTAGTTTCTGTAGTTTGCCATAGTACGGATACACGGATTTTTTTCGAAAACACGGACTTTTTTCGAAATGTAACATGACCACTTGGGTGTTGGGTCGCTGCTCATCAGGGTTAATACTTTAAACTTGAAGACAGGAGTTGAGCTAGATGTTAATGTGCGAAAAGCTAGACTAGTGAAGACCGGAAAGTGTGTTGAAAACAGAGTTTCGTCAGCAGTTTTTCGAAATATTTACTACTTAGGCTGTCTCTTTTCGCCAAATGAACTAAAGCAAAATAAATTTTCGCCAGTCGTCTTCCAGCTTCTGCTGTTTTACGCCAAAGCAAGAAATCTGCTGAAAATTTCCGCTGGCTGGCGTAAATTAGCGTTCTAATTTCCACCGAAGATCTTCGGCGTAAATGCCCCCGACTCCAGTATGGCTTGTGGTAGTCTAGTTTTTTTTGACTGTTAAGAAGCTAAAGGTACAACTTTAAAATACCAAACATGATTTGGCAAGGACTTCATAAACTTCTCGTTTCAGGTTACTATCATGGCAGATCACTTTAGTTTAAATTTATACTATGCACTTTCTTACGAGGTCATACAGAATATCATCATTCATCTTATATAAATTGCGGTTGTTTGTTGCTTAGTGAACAAATAATACCTTGGTCAAGCATCATGTTAAACAATCCCAATTAAAACAATTTTAGTCAAACAGTTGCTTTGCACTGCGCACTAATAAACTTAAACACAATCTACAATTTAGGGTGTAAAAAAAATTCAGTTCTATTTTTTGCTATTTGGTATCATTACTATATTGGAAAAGACTTGGTAGGCCTACTGATCTTGTAACAGTCTAAGTGCACCTAGAGATACTGGTGGTTAGTGGGCTATTTTGCGATGTTTTCTTCAGTTCTTTCTTTGTCGTCCTTTGCGGTGTTTAGTAGGACCCTGCAAGTACTGTCCTAGTAAACTAGAATGTTACATTTTGTCCCTTGAGTCATCGTTGCAATAGTGCATTTTTTATAATAGCCTAATGTTTAGCGCTGCAGGCTCAGGGTGCCGCAACATTTTGTACATTTTTTAGGTAGGCTTTACTAAAATATTTTTGTATTGTCTATGAAAGACTGCACTAACTGCAGGTATGGTAGGCTACGTTCTTTTTCGATAAAAAGTTAGCAAAAATGAGTGTTTTACAGTTTTATATGTGAAAATTGTAAAAATCTGTTGGCGTCTAGGGACTCCGCCCCAACACCCCCAATTTTGCACCACTTTGCCAAATCCTTAGTGTGCCACTGAACTGCTGAATAAGTCTAGTGGTAGCAGTGATAAAGAAAAAAAAAAAAAAACATTGCAAGCATTGTAATGTTTATGCCAGAAAGCGTTAGTATGGCATACACAACTTCGTAAAACTTACATTAAAATTTTTACTATACTGGTAGTGAATACTCATACTGCATATCAAACCCCCCCCCAAAATATTTTTCTGGATACGGACCTGCGTAAGGTGCTTTGCTAAATAACCAATAAAAAGCAACACTGTTTGAGTTTCAATTGTGAAGAATTAACAGATTAAGATAGCTGTAGAGTATTTTCTTCCATCAACTCCTGCTTCAAAAAATGGACAAAGTTTGGCGCTCAACGAATTGGATTGAAATTGCATTTAGCAGTTTAGTGTAGGCCTAAACAGACTCTTATCATTTTTATGTTCTTGCTTTAGGCTAGGGTGTGTATAGTCTAGATGATAGGCTACCAGTACCAGTCTTATTAAAATTATGATTGAGTAGTCTAATTGTGCTAGGTATATAGAATACCAGTACTTTGATGAAATAATTTTTGATGCTTTATCATTACATTGATATGAAGAATCTTTTGTGGAAAGCTTTTCCCCATCCTCACAGCTGTAAATCATTACCAGGTAAAAAATTATGGTACACTTGAATACCCAGTGCTCTAGTGTGAATAGTGGTGTGGGAGCTCATTTGAATGAAATTGCATCTTATAACAAACGAATATATCATGAGCACAAGGACCGGTAGGGGTGCTAGTGAGTTATTGGTAAGAGTTAAAGCCAAACCCTAACCTGGAACCACTTCTTTATTAATTAATTCTTAATTCAAACAAGCCCTGTGGTTTGTTGGTCATACTGGTAAATTGTTTTGTTCAACATGAGCAGATAAAATATCACTACCGGTATCATATGATAGTAATAGTTTGCATGCTGGTACTTTATTGCAGTATTTTGTCTGTTGTTTGATATTGGTAACATTCTAGTTAAGAACATGTTTTGAATGTATTACCGATATGCATTCGAGTTTTGTTGAGGTCTGTGTGTTTTGTTATACAGTAATATTTCCGAATGCTATCAAATTTACCTCAACATTTTGCAATATCAGTGAAAAGAACAGTTTATTTCCATCAGCACAAAATCAGAACATCGCAAAGTTACGACTTCAATGAAGTCACTTGAAAAAATTGTTAGGGCCCTTAGTAATAACTCACTTGTGCCCCTAGCGGTCCTTGCGCTCCTAACTCACTTGTGAGCGTGGTCCTTGTGCTCCTTCAGGTTTTAGCTGGACCCGTTTTAAACACCTTAGTTCAAAAGCAAATTTCCAAGTTCAGCTCTACTTGTATGGGACTTTAAACCATCAAATCCTTTGGTTGCTTAGCTTCATATTTTATGGTACTGATATAAAAAAAAAATGACCTTTTGATCTAAATTACGGGTATGCTGTCTGGTGTAAATTACAGTATGTCATCAGTTATTTTATTCCAGAACAAAATAATTAAAGGATAAAGGTATATAACTGCAATTGTCTCAAGTGCATATTCTGCAGGCCATTACACTATCAACAAAGAATGTTTGAATGACCTTTGGTCTGACTGCCTGATGTACGTACTACGTAGTGGACATAGGCGTCGATCCGGCGGGGGCAGGGGGGCGATGCCCCCTCAGATCTAACATCGAAGGGGGCGACACATGTCTGGCCCCCGCGGTGTTTTGATATGTACCTATGTTAAAAGTTAAATGCATGTGCAGTGTCTAAAACAGTTCCAAAGTACAACAACACAAAATTGCAGTAATGTTTTGTCGCAATATTACGCTCACGTTATATAATTGGTGAAAAATAAATTATCAGCGTGTGTTCAGCAACGATGCTACTTGTACGGTACCATACCTTGAAAAATCGTTTTAAACTCTATTCCGCCTGAGCTTTTTTCAGAGCGTCAGAAGACTGGGGGTAGACCCGTTGTGTCCGCTAGTTTTAAACTTCGCACGTACACACTTTAATACGGCGGTGAAAGTTTAGGAAAGCAGATAATTTTATTGCTGTTTCGACTATATACTTTTTATGATAAGACTAATTTATTCATGCGCTAATTGCACCTTGTTATAGCGGGTGTCCCAAAAAATGAACCACTCTTCGTTAAGTATTTTCTTGGTGATAATAAACTCAAAATTATTGAAATTCTATCAACAGCAATCCAAGTATGCTCTTTACACTTTTATGTAATATGTAAAAACTTGGTTGCAAGTTATGCTAGTATTGTGAAATTAAAAATATTTCAAAAAATTTAGTATCAGGGGAAATTTATGTGAGCAAAGGTTTAATAAGCGCTTTGTTGCATGCGATTTGTGACGTCATAAGTCTGTAGATATTCGAAATAGACGTAATATCTGTAGAGGAAAGATGCCAGAGCATTTGTTTTTGGAAGAAACACCTTTGTTAAGTTGTGGGAGAATATGGAGGTCACATTGAGCATAAACTGAAACCAATCACTCTTTGCTTGTGATACTGAATTTTTTTAATTATCATTTTTAATTTGGCAATACTCGCATAATTTCCCACCAATATTTTAGATATGTAAAAGTGTAAATAATATACCAGTACTTGGATTACTGTGTATTGCAGGAGTGGGCAAAGTGCGGCCCGCACGACCTTTTTATGCAGCCCGTGGGCACTTACAAAAATATGAACTCCTATTGTGACTCAAGCCAAAGATCTTTTTTTTCTTTATGTTTAGCTCCGCGCTGAATGTCAGTGAAAAAAGGACATCTGCGGCCGCGTAGATCTTTTATTTTTGCTCTTCACCGATCTTCACTGGTGAAAACAGGACGTCTGCGGACGTGCAGACCTTTTTTTTTGCTGTCCACTGATCTTCAGTGGTGAAAACAGAGCGTCTACGGACGTGTAGACCTTTTTTTGCTCATCACCCATCTTCAGTGGTGAAAACAGAACGTCTGCGAACGTGCTAACCTTTTTTTTTTGCTCTTCACCGATCTTCAGTGGTGAAAACAGGACGTCTGCGGACGTGTAGATCTTTTTTTGCTCTTCTAATCAGTTCGGTCCTCGGCTTCAAAATCTTTTCGAATGCGGCCCTTCGTATGAACAGTATTGTCTACCCCTGGTGTATACAATTTCAATAATTTGGAGTTTATAATTTCTGAGAAAATACTTTACAAGAAGTAGTTTTTTTTTCTGGAACACTCGATACGTAGAAAACAAAGTTTTTATAAAAATTCTCGCCCCTCTATTATTTGCCTTTTTCAAGAAAAAATCTACGCTTATGGTAGCGGATATGTATTTAATGCTAAACAGGAAAAACTCTAATCATGGTATTTACAGCACTATGTTTTGCTTTCATTACCCAACTTTCAGTATGATTGTGTTTTAATAATGTTATTTTACAGGAATACGTAATCAAACATATGCTAATGCTGCATGTTTGAAAGAGAAGGTTGAAGCAGATACTAACGAAGATATAAAACCAGTAAAAACGTTCATCAACAGAAATCCAAGAAATCTAGAAAGGTTAGCATTTGGTCACAAAGATGTGGGGTGGGGATTCCGAAGCAACCCTAACTCTACTAACTATCCAAGAAGAAATTATTACCATAGGTATGTAACCATGATAAGTCATCGAGTTACCTTTGATTGTGTTTACGTTGGCAGTTGTTCCAACAGGAAACTTCTTGAACCAAAAACAGTTACGGTAGTTCAATAATTGTTTCCTACCTCTTTAATGCTTTTGCTACCTCTTTAATAATTCAGCCTGTGTAAAGACAGCACGTTTTACTGTTTTTTTTTAAAAAGAGGCAAACTACGAAATCCAATGACTGCTTCTTAGATGTGATTTTTATGTGCTGTTGCGATTTTTTGCAAATCTATCTCTTGTTGATTTATCTCCATTCTGCTGCCCAGTATGTTAGTTCACTTCACTTCTTTTGCAAAACAAATCAAATCAAATCTTCATTATACTCGCCGTATTACGCCGAAGCGTGTAACGAGTTGCGGGGCCCATCTCCGCGGCTTAGCGCCTGGGCTACACAGCTCCGAAGAAACGTCGCAACGGGGCGAGTCGTTGGCGACACTGTGCCGATTTGACCGGCCCGGGAATCGAACCCCAGACCTCCCGCACCGATAGCGTGCGCTTTGCAACTGAGCTAACGGCCGGTACTTCTTTTGCACTCGTAGACAATATTCGAATAGAGGGGGGATGCCATACTAGCAATTATGTCCATTTTTAACAAGAAATTGCGTGTTTTCAGTTGTTGACTGTTCGACAAGAATAGAAATTCCAAAAATTGACAATTTTGCTAATAACTTAAAAAGTAAAGAGTTTAGGCCTATAGTTCCTCTTGAAGTGGTATATAAACTTGAGCATTCCGATTCTTTTGACACTAATTGCAGCTCAATACGACAATCCTACTCGAAGATTGAGCAATATCTTGATTTGGGACTACGTCACCTTAGAAACAGGGAGTGTGGGCAGCTAAAATGCAAAAATTGGTCAAAAAAATTTTTATCACTGATCTAGTTATTCGATTTGGCATAGGAAAATTGCTGATACAAAAGTTTGTAAGATGGTCAGTAAAAAAATGTTATATCCTAGGCAGGAGCTCAATTGACATAATGATCATCTTACTGATCGCTTTTGATTCAACTCCGATCCACGACACTTCGTTTGTGTAGCAACACGTTTTTAACGTTAGGCCTCATTTTTTGGGTAAGAAGAATTGTGTTAAAAGAGTGGATTTTGGTCAAGAGTGTGCCGAAAATCGGACGCCAAGTCGGTCGGCTGCCACAACCGCCTATTTGGCGGGAGCAGGAGCAGTGCTTCTTCGGGATTAATACCAAAGGGGGCGACATATGTCTGGCCTCCGGAGTGTTTTTATTATTTTATTAAAAGTTGACTGCATGCACATTATACAGTAGCTAAAACAGTTTCGAAATGTATCAGCGCAAAATCTCAGCATTGTTTTGACGAAATTTTGTGCTCATGCTGAGATGCTATGTATAAAGCGAGAAGAAAACTTTACCAAGCGGGTGGCCTGCGTCAGCGGCGTGATTTTACGAACAAAGCAATCGAGTTAACAATTACCACAATACCACATATATTGTGTTGATTTTTGCGGTTTTGCGCTTGTGAGCAGTTGGTAATACCCATCGAAAAGCAAACTTCAACAAAGATTGAATCTTCATCATTCTCGCGGTATTACGCCGAAGCATGTAACGAATGGGGGAGCTCATCTCTGCGCCTGGGCAACACAATTTCGAATCCCGAAAGAGAAAACGTCGCAACGGTGGCGAGTCTCCCGCGCCGATAGCGATGTCTTTAGCCACAGCGCTAAGAGGTCGGTACAAGGCAAGCTTGAATTTGAATTTTCACAATATGTTTTACGCTATCATCAAAGCTACCAAAAAACGCAACATTTATAATTTATAAATACCATTGAATTACTGCAAAAAATCGATCCTGCGGTTAATCTGGAATGATGATATTTTTTTATTAGATGGGTAAAGTACGTCAAACTTTAGTACAAGCAACCGATTATTAAGGACATTAAATTAAAGACTTCACCTTGCATAGCGTTACAAAACCGCACAATTTAAAAGTAGAAACACATTCATTTCAATGCTACTGGTACCTTGAAACGTCGTTTTTTGAACGTAGAAAACAAAGTTTCTATAAAAATTCTTTCCCCCTGCTGTTTGCCTTCGAGAAAAATTGGCGCCTATGTCGGCCGCTCATTGCATTTTTTTTACATTTTGAACAAAAGACGAACATGCAAGTTATAGTACAGAAGACTGGCTTATAAACGTAAATTATTTTCATGGTCTTTACGGATGAAACAACGGTGAAGGTCATCGAATTTGCACCGTCTTGGTTTGAAGCAGATTGATTTTATACTGCCTTGTTGCTATTACAAAACTCACTGCGAGTGGCTTTCCAGATTGCATCAAAATGGCTTTCCTGATTACAAAACTCACTACGCCAAACGAAAAAAAAAATTGTGAACTAAATTTAAATCCACTTGATATAAGAAATTGCCAACGTAGTCTAAGGTTTGGACTCTGTTCTACTTTTTGTAGAGAGTTTAAACAAAGTTAAAGCTTTCAAGTTTGTACCAAATTTTTTTCACATGGATTGAAGTAGTAAATTTGATTTTTACCGAGTCTACTCTACGCAATTTCCCAGAACTGTAAAAATATCCGGTATCCGGCGGGATAGAGAAGCACTATCGGGCCGGATACCTCAAAAAGCGCCGGATACCGGATATATATCCGGTATCCGGCACATTCCTAATTTTAGCGTAAACCATTTTTTAATAAATGTTAACCATCCCTCTTTTATGTCTGAGTGAAAAGCTTGCGCCATACCCCCGAAGTGTTTTTACAACTCGAGCACTGCTTGTGAGATACGGTATTCAGTGTAGATTTTGTATACCAAATCGATATCCCTGCAGTCAGTTTTTAATTCGCATTAAAACTGTTTAAGCCTAATAGATTGATTATAGTGTTGGCTGATAACAACACTCGTATCTACTATTACACAAATTGTTGTTTTAGAATTTGTTTGGAGCGCACATCTGCACATACATATGCATCACTCGAACACTACTACGGTTTCAAAGTCATAAGCATTTCCACAAAAGATTGGTAAGTTGATTTTAATGATGGACTGGACTAAGCTATAGGAGCGTGCACATTTCTTGAAATTATTGGGTAGAATAAGCCGATGCGGAGCCAGCGTTAACTGTTACCAGGGTTGCCAACTGTCCTTTATTTCAAAGGACAGTACTTTATTTTGAGCTTATGTCCTTTTTTCCCAAACAGTAATTTTTTTTTTAAATGTTATTCAATAGAATCAGTGATTATTTTGAAAAATAGCATACCATGTAATTTTTGATGAACAATTTGGGTTTAGACTAAATTCTTCCACCTCTCATGCCAGCAGTAATATTTACGAAAAACTAATATAAAACGCTGATGAAGGAATGTGCACTTGCTGTATATTTCTCGACCTCACAAAAGCTTTTGATACTGTAAATCATGATGTTTTGCTGCATAAAATGGAAAACTTCTATGATTTCGGGGACTGCCTTTAAAACTGATGCGAAGTTATTTAAGTAATAAAAGGCAATATACGAAAATGAAAACGTGCAAATCTGAATTGTTAAATATTGAATATGCTATGGTGCGTCACAAGGGTCTTTCCTTGGGCCACTACTTTTTCTTATGTATATCAACGATCTGCCTTTGGCTAGGCAATTTGACACTATCCTATTTGCTGATGACACATTTTTGGCCATGTCAGACCACAACCTTTCTAAAATTACAGGATAGAGTAAAATCGATCTTTGGATGAAAAAATAAAACAGGCTTTAATTGAACTACTCTAAAACTCATGTTTTACTGTTTGACAAGCAACTCAATCGCTCATGTTCAAACATTTCCAATCTATTCTTAAATTCAATTAATGTTAAACGAATCAAATCTATAAAATATTTGGGAATTTATATTGATGAAAACCTGAATTGGTCTTGTTACATTCAACATCTTTCGTTCATACTAGCTCGTTATTCAGGACTAATATATAGAATACGAAAAGTTTTATACCGGAAGACTCTGTGTATGTTGTACATTCGCTTATTTACAGTCGTTTCTATAAGGTATATAGTCACTTGGGGCACTGCAAGCAAAATGGTTATGCAAGAACTCACTGTGAAGCTAAACAATATAGTTCGTTCAATAACGTATAGGTAACAAATACTGTCCGGTGACTTTTTTATGCATGACCATTTTTTGAAATTAGAAGACATCTATTAACTTGAACTAGCCAACTTCGGTGGGTAAAAAATCTCTGACCTATAGAGGTACTGAATTGTGGGGAAAAATTGACCATAAGGTAAAAAGAATTACTTTGGTTATTATTTAAAAAAAAGGCAAAGCAAATAGCTATTCAGAGTTATGTATCATTTTAATCTTTTGCTCTAAAATCCGAATTCTCTTCATTTACTGTTGAAGTAGTGTGTCTTAATTTCTGCTGCCGAATCGCTCGTTGGACCAAATTATTGTTGTTGTTTTTTTTTGGTTTTTTCTTCTCATAGCTGTTGGTTACACTGCCAAGTCATGAAGCATCTTGATTGAACAATGTTGAATATAGGTTAGCGTAATACGTAGCTGGTAAAAAAAAGGGGGGAAGATCGATCCGCCTAGTAACTAGAATGAGATTAACAGCTTAAGACAATTTATTATAGATGTAAGCAGTCCGGCCAAATTGACAATATGCACAGCTTCACAAGATTAACAACTTACCAGCAATAAGTTGAGGCAGAGTTCAATATAACAACACAACTCACAAGTAAATACCGGTTCTCCAACAACGGACACTACTAAATGCTTCAAATGACTATCAGTATCAGCATAAACTTAGGTGTATATAAGCCTCGGCTAGACTGACTAAGACCAGAAACACGCCATGACAACTGAGAAAAAACAGGGAAATATCTATACAGGGCAGGGATCAACGACTCTGACCCACCTACAACTACTACGCTACAATATTATCAATATAATTATAACATTTTATCCTAGGTCACTTCCCTAGCCACACGATATCGGGACACAATATAAAAAAACCGTAATCTTCACAACGGTTCGGAATTACAATATTAGCAATTTTAAAGGGTCAATATTCAACATTCTGCCCCCTAAATTATCGATAAACATCGTAAGGGTTTTGAGATAATTTACAAGAAACAACACATTTTTAGTCCTACACGCGATACATGCTGCAACACTTCAGCTATTCTTCCTTACTAACTTTGTCAGTAAAGCAATATGTACACATCATTTAGCCTACAAGAGCACAACATAATAGGCCTACGAAAAAACACAATACTCAAGTCTACTCCGAGTCAAGGCCACCAACGTCGGCATCTTCTTGAAATCCTTCCAAGTGGACCACGGAACGAATGTCACGATCAAACTCACGCCCATCCGCCATGCAAACCTTGACCGAACGCACGTTGCCATGCTCGTCGGGGAAAACATTCTCAATTATTGCTTTTGGATAGTCTCTACGACCCTCAGTTTGGGCCTCCAACACCAACACTAAATCTCCAACTTTCACATTCGGTTTGACATCACTCCATCTGTGTCGTATTTGTAACCACGGCAAATACATACGGATCCATCGGCTCCAAAATTCTTCGGCAACAGCAACAACGTATTTGTAATTGCATCGGAACTTATCGCTCTTGTTAAATTCATGAGTAGGCGAGTCGGGATGTAGATTTCCGGTCAGAATTGCCATCGGTGTCAACGCTCGCCAGTCTTCCACGTCTGAGGACAGTTTTGTAATAGGACGACAATTCAACACAGCTTCAATCTCACACATAATTGTGAGCAACTCGTATTCGGTAGGATGACGACTTTTCAAGGCTGGAACGCCTATCAGGCCATTGTGCAACATTGCAGCGTAAACATATTTTATGCTTCGAATTCCTCGCTCCCAGCTTCCGCCAGCATGCGGATTCTTTGGCACGTTGAAACGCCATTGTACATCGACTCCTTTACGAGAAAGGCATTGTGCAATACGGTCTCGGTTGACGGCATCAGGGATTAAAGGTAAGTCAGTATTGTTCATCTCTTTCAATGTACTACGTTTCATCAGTCTCTTTAGTTCTGCATCACATCCTTTGAAGTTGGTACCCTGATCGGAGTATAAAAACCGACAATACAAACCGCGACGCGCCGTAAAACGTACAAAACATTGCAAAAAGGCATCGGTAGATAAATCAGGCACAATATCTATATGACAAGCCCGAGAAGCCATGCATATAAATAGAACTCCCCATCTTTTTACAACACTTCGACCGACCTTTATCAAAATAGGTCCAAATAAATCGACACCAGCGTGTTCAAACGGAAACTTAGGCACGTTAACCCTACAAGCAGGCAAATTTCCCATGACTTGATCACAGCATCTTTCACGACGAATATTACAATATTGACAATCGCGCACATATTTACGTACAGTACTAATACCCCCACAAACCCAAAATTTAGATAGCATTTGAGAAATAACAAAATTCGCTCCGAAATGATGCGATTCAACATGGTAATACTTGACAAGCATATCAGTAACAAAACACGTTTTAGGCAGGATGTACTGGTGTATATTTTCAACAGGTAGATTGGACTTAACAATTCTCCCGCCAACTCTCAAGACACAGTCATTATAATCATAAAATGGCAACAAGTTTTTGATCTCCAGCAACTTCGAACGTACTGACTTAGAAGAGCGACTTAACACAGACGAAAACTCATTCGAAGAAAGCATTTTAAGAACATCTCTACCAAAATAAGATTCTTGGCTAATACGCACCATATCAAGCTCTGCACGGTTCAGCTCATGCTGTTTCAGACAACCGTTTTCAATGGTCAAATCGGTCTTAAAACCAAGTTTTTGTAATTTCAACACAACATAGCGGTATCTATAAGCGATCATTTTTAAACATTTGAAGTAGTCAGAATAACGTTTAGTTAAGTACCAGATGTAATCTGGCACATCAACATACACTCTTTTAGCATCAGTTTTGCCACCTTCATCAACGTCACTTTCAGCAATAACATTGTTTACCACATTCACTTCGTTACATCGCACTTTCACTTCACCATCCTCACAGTCACAGTGGTCAACATCACTCAACTCAGTTACATCAACATCACCATTCCTCACTTCATAAGACATCACCGTCACATTACGCTCTCTCAAAAAACCAGGTCCAGTAAAATACATGCACTCAGGGTCAGCTTTCTTAGGGTTCACACCACGCGAACACATATCAGCAGGATTGCAGTCAGTCCCAATATGCAACCACTCATCATTGCCACACAGTCTTTTAATTTCAGCAATTTTGCGAACAACAAATTTCTTCAGACGCTTGTCTTCAACATGCAGCCAGTTCAACACAATAGTCGAATCCGAGTATAGGTAGCATTCAGCAAGAGGTAATTCGATAGCCCTCTTAACTTGATCATGAATTCGGGCTCCCAACAGCGCAGCTATCAATTCTAGCCTTGGGACGCTAAAGGTATTATCCTTGGGTATCACTTTGGCCTTTCCGATAACAAATGCGACTTTGCATTCTTCTTGAGAGATCATTCTCAGATAAGTCACGCAACCATAGCCTCTTTCGGAGCTGTCACAGAATGTGTGCAGCTCCCAAGTTTCCACTTTATCCTTCCAGTAGCACCGTGGGAGGACTAATTTTTCGAGATGGTGTAAGTTTTTAACATATCGATTCCATCTCTTCGCCAACTCCGTCGGTAGCGGTTCGTCCCAACTTGAGACTGTCTCAGCAGCCTCTTGCAAAATCCGTCGGCCTGTCAAAAGGTACGGTGCACATATCCCAATTGGATCAAAGATTTGGGCAACGGTAGCCCATAATCCCCGTTTGGTCAAGGGCCTCTCCTTTATCTTAACCTTAGGAGAAATGGTATCTGAGACTGCATTCCAGTGCAGTCCCAGTACTGTACAGGATGACTGGACATCATCAAAGTCCTTCGCCGTCGCTTCAGGTAGCAGTCTTGAAGGGTCTAAATCTTGTAGGATTTCTGGTCTGTTGGACATGAACTTTTTAAGTTCGAAACCTCCCGATCTTAACAGCGGGACTAACTCATTCACTGTAGCTCTACCAGCATTCACGTTACCACAAGAAATTAGTCCATCATCGACATAGAAACTGTTGTGCACAAGATTGACAGTTTCGTCAGCAGCGTTAATCAAATTTTCGTCTGCGGTCTTCTTAAGACAATAGTTAGCCATGGACATACTACAGTTTAATCCGTATGGCAAACGTTTGAATCTGTAGCCTACAATTTGGCCATCAACATCATGATTTTCGACCCACAGAATTCTCAGCAAGTCTCTATGCTTCTCATTAACACCACATTGTAAAAACATTTCTTGGATGTCGCAACTAAAGGCAACTGAAAATCTTCTAAATCTCAGCAATATATTCCATAAATTGGGCACACAATCTTCACCTTGTAGCAGCATTGAATTTAATGAAACTCCTTCAAACTTGGCAGAGGCATCGTAAACAAGCCTTTTCTTGTTTTGCTTGGTCACAAAGTGCGGAATATAATTAGTTCGTCCTGGTTCGGACTCGGTCTTCAAATCAACGGGTTCCAACTTGTCGGTGTCCACCAGCTTCTGTATAGTATTCTCATAAAATTGTTTAGCACTATCATCTCTCTTCAATATTCGTAATTGTTGAGTCAACCTCGCTCTGGCTTGACTTTCATTATTTGGCAACTTTGCATCAACAGTTTTAAGAGGTAAGTCACAAAAGTATCTTCCGTTCATCATTGTGACAGACTGATTGTAATTGTCCGTACAGCGTGCATCATTAATAGAAGGAGCATTTTCCTCGTCTTCTGCGAGTGTTTCAAAATCAGCATAGAAGAGTTGTTTCATTTCAGCATGTAGTAACTCACAACTTTCAACATCACCACTACACACAAACGCGGACTCAGAACTCTGCACACCATCATTATTCAACAGGCACGCGTGATGATTATGAATCGACTCACACGAACTATCCACGCATGCAGTCACATCAGCATCATCAGATTCACCACACATATTCGCACATCCCACAAGAAACCAACCAAGAGGGGAAAGCTTAGCAGTCAACCTGGACGATGAGTTGCGCCTTATCTCCAGCACATCAAACATTAGTTCATGATCACACCCAATAATCAAATCGATCGACTTATCTTGTAATGAGGGTAAAGCAATATTTCTCAGATGAGTGTGTTCCGCAAGATTCACCTTTAAATCGCCGATCGGATTGTTGTGTTTGCCAATCTTATTCATGCATATCACATTCTTGAGTGAAAAGAACTTGTCTGAATTGCAGCAGCCAACCTCGACATCAATTTTGAAGGCCTTTTCTTTAGTTTCATTGTTGGACGTAGCCATTATTACGTCAGCAGCATCATATTCTTCTTCATTGAGGCCTAATAGCTGTGCAAGATGTCTGGTAGCAAGTGTAGAGTCACAACCTGAGTCAAGTAAGCAATTGACAAGAGCACTTTGACCAGTATGATCGGATTTCACCATGACAGGTAACACAGGCAACAGTTTTCTTTCAACATCGATTAGAGCATTATGGGATCTCACTTTATCAATTTCACGCTTTTTGAATTCAGTCGCTTCAGCATTCAGTTCAGTTTTATTTCGTGGGTTGGATTCAGCTTTATTCTCTCGGCCTCTACAGCCTTTGTCTTTATCACAGAGTAAATAATGATGAGTGTCAGCTTTACACAGATAACATGAATATCGAGACTTACAGTTACTGGCCGGATGTCCGGTATTTAAGCATTTGTAACAGCAGCCTTGCTTCTTGGCAATTGACCATTTATCTCTGTATTCAAGTTGTGCATATTTGGCACATTTCCACAATGAATGATTGTTCTCATCTTTGCATCCAATCACCGGGCATACGAACGCATTTACTCTGTTAGTGTAAGTTCTCACCTTGGAGTTCTCAAAGTTGTATGACTTCACAACATCATGGTTGACTCTCTTGCAAGAATTCGCAACATCATTTTTGTCACTCTTCTTCGGGCGTTCACTCATTTCCAATCGCATTACAGGGTGAGAGACCAGATCTAATTGTTTCCCAACAAATTGCAGCAGAACGTTAAAGCTTGGCATATGAAGGTCCTTCTCACAGAGAATTTCAGCTAATCGATCTCTGGTTCTTTTTGGCAAGCGAGCAATCACACCTTTGACTACTCCTGGTGAATTCAACATGGCAACTTTATCACTTCCAAGAAATAAAGAATATACATCTTCCAGCTCATTCAGAAGTGACTGGAATGCATCCACAGTCCAACGTACCGTCTCATTCCTTGTGATGTGGGCAATGTGAGATTCAATGATGGACACATCACTTCCAAAAAACCTTTCAAGCTTATCTAATGCTGTCTCCACAGCCAGTTTAGGGTCCTTGATTCTATCACAATTTCTCACAGCTTCAGCAGCTTTGCCAGTGCATCTTGATTGGAGGACATCATATATTAGTCCATACTGATCTCCATACATCATCATTACTCTTTCCATCCCTTGACGAAAAGCAATGTAGTTGCGAGAGTCACCATTAAAGGCCACCTTTGCTCCACTCTCAATAAGCACCTTTCCAGCAAGATATTGGTCACCAAAGCTTTGGTAAGCTGTTGGACCTGTTGGTACATTGATTTGTCCCACTTCATTCAGCATAGACTTACTGCTTCTATAAAGAGGTTGAGCACTCTGTGGATTGCTTGAACAAGGATTGTTTTCATCATGATAGCTGCCCCCATGAGGCCTCTCTTTTTGAAAGGGTAATTTTTGAACAATCTCAACATCACTGTTTTGGATCACATTCACTTCTCGTGATGCTTTATCATCATTATTTGATGAGCTGCCAGTGGTAGCCAGTTGCCGAGTCAGCTCCGCCATCACCATTTTCTTCTCAACTTCAATTTTCGCCATTTTCACCTCACTCTCAGCAACCATCATTTTTTGAAGTGGAGTGAGATCCCTATTCGAAATGAGGGAGTGTCTCGAGATGACTGATCGCGACTTAGTTCTTTTCGAAGCAATCGAAGGCACTGTGTTCTTCTTCGATGTTTGTTCCAAGTCTTTCTTTAAAAGACCGTGTTCTTTAATAGCCTTAGAATAGCTCATTTTCACCATTGAGTATTGAGTGTCTATGACCTCCAGCCTTTCAGTGTAATCCTCAATTTGCGCAGCATTTTTAGTTTGGTCTAGTGAGCTCATAAAGCAGTTTATCGACTCGGTTAAATTATTGTAGGTCGTAGTCATCTCCTCATACAATTCACTTATTTCCTCAATATTTTGCTGATTAGCCAATTGTGAAAAACATGCCATGCTTTTATTAAGTGTTCGATTGAGCTCTCGAATGTCTCTTGCAGTTGGCATTTTATTCTCAGTCTCTGGAATTTCACTGGTACTAGCCATATCAGATTGAGCTTTTCTTTACACACAATAATCAGTATTATTAATCCACAATACAGTCAAGTAACAACAGCAATTTTAACAGCTTATTAACAGACTAGAGCCTACAATTCTTCTAGGCCAACCTTCTTACTAAGTCGTTGATTATGTTGAATATAGGTTAGCGTAATACGTAGCTGGTAAAAAAAAGGGGGGAAGATCGATCCGCCTAGTAACTAGAATGAGATTAACAGCTTAAGACAATTTATTATAGATGTAAGCAGTCCGGCCAAATTGACAATATGCACAGCTTCACAAGATTAACAACTTACCAGCAATAAGTTGAGGCAGAGTTCAATATAACAACACAACTCACAAGTAAATACCGGTTCTCCAACAACGGACACTACTAAATGCTTCAAATGACTATCAGTATCAGCATAAACTTAGGTGTATATAAGCCTCGGCTAGACTGACTAAGACCAGAAACACGCCATGACAACTGAGAAAAAACAGGGAAATATCTATACAGGGCAGGGATCAACGACTCTGACCCACCTACAACTACTACGCTACAATATTATCAATATAATTATAACATTTTATCCTAGGTCACTCCCTAGCCACACGATATCGGGACACAATATAAAAAAACCGTAATCTTCACAACGGTTCGGAATTACAATATTAGCAATTTTAAAGGGTCAATATTCAACAAACAACCTTCGGGTTTTTCGATGCTTTCTGGCCTGAACAAACTAACTATTTGTTGAATTACGTGTTTTTGTTACGTTTGTATTCGGCGAATAAACTGTTTTCTATCTATGTATCTATCCTTTACTAAAGTTGGAAAGCACGCCAGTTTGTCCTTTATTTTCAGCATCGCTCTTTATTTCAAGACGATACTATCTCTCGTCAGCCGCTCTTACCTTTTTTTGTCTATATTCACCACCGAAGTGAGCACACCAGAATATACATTTATCAGTATTAGTTGGAAGGGGGGTCGAGGGTTCAAACCCTTCCCATTGCTTTGGCGTTTATTATTCGAGCTTATTCAGGCGTTTTTTTGTTTTAGCGTAAATATTTGTGTGTAGAGTTAGCAATTATTGTATGCTGAAGGGTTTAGCACTAGGTTAGGCTAATAGTATTTTGAAGTGAGCCGTGAAGCTTATGTTGGTGAAGTTTAGGTTACGGTGAGTACCGTAGCTGAGTTTGAGTCGTATTATCGTTTGGTGAAGGTCTTTTGGTTATTCTGTGAGGTTAGTTCAGGGATCGGTTTACTTCCTACGATCTGTCATCCACCTGTTTTATCGACCATCTTGTGGGTGAAGTAGTTCTTTGTTCTTCGTGGATAATTCCTTACCTATTTCGCGACGAGGGGATATGGCCGGTCAGTCACAGTGTACTGTATTTAAATTTGCAAAAGTTGGCAACTCTAACTTTTACCAAAATCTGCCTTTGCCCCCAATGCCAATGTAACATTATCCTGTGAACACAAAAACCATGTTTGCAGTTTGCACAATAATTTTTTTAAATCAGGCAAGAAACAGAAAGCTTAAGAGTTGCCTGTGATAGTCTAATTGCATTGAAGCAACTTATGAAGAGATGCAACAGTGAGGTGAGAGATAATTTGATCTTGCCGTGTTAATGGTTGGAACGTTCTGGCATAATAGCCTATCGCCCGAGCCTAGTTTGAATAATGACTAAATAAAATAGCGTCCCCTTTGGAAATATTTTTCTGCTCCTGCGTTTTGGAATTTGGTTCATCTTTTCGTTTTATATTGCCTTACCAATAATTATCAAAGTTTATCTTCATTAATAAACTCGCAGTAGCCCGCCGAAGCGAGGAACGAGGCCAGTCTTCGCTACTTATCGCCTGGGCAACACAAAAATATGGCGGCGGTAACGAGCCGTAGGCAACACCGTGTCCAATTTCAGTGGCCCGTCAATCAAACCAGGACTAGGGTTTCCCTTTTACCTGATTTTCAACTTACCCGGTAAACGAAAATTTTAATTTCTCTGGAATCCCGGGATTTTTCTGAATTTTGAAAAATAATTTTTAATAAAAAAAAATTTAAAATTTGCAGTTACGCACTGTTTATATCAAAATAATAGATATCAGTACCACTGAAATCCTTACTAATGCAATAAAGATATCCCGGCAAACGAGAAATTTCAAACCCCCAAATTTCCCTTTCCGACTTCCATGGAGGAAACACTAACTAGGACCTTCGGGCGTTGACTTTAACCTCTACAACTAGTCGGTATTTTCCTCAAAATTTACATCCTAGTCTGGTTTGTCACAAATAAGAACTAGTTTTGTAGATAGAAGGCTGCCGATATTTGTCCGGTAATGCAAAGCCTCCGCTTTTCAGCGACTTTAGCAGACCATGTTCTTAAATCGTCTTTTTTGTGAATTTCTTGATCTGTTTCAAGAGAAAATTAGAGGGGGTATGCACGCACTGCATGCTCCGGTTCATGTTTCTCGCCTCTCGTCTGTCTTGACGCAATTGTCGGGACTAATATTAAGTTTTGCTAGCGATCATTTATATTGAAGTAAAATATTCTTTTATTAAATGGAATTTTCAACTTTTGTGTCATCCTACCATATAAAATCCGCCTCAAAATCTTATGACCGAGAAACAAATCTCTCGTCGATGTGTATTTGAGACTGTAGTAGCCTTCTTGCGCTTTATGTCATTCGTGGTAGGTAAGAGATTTTCTCCAAAACGGATTAATGATTTGGTCAATACCCATTTTCGTACCAAGCTTTGATTGCATTACATTTTTAGTGATAATTATTGAGCGTAACTCGACTGCACTTGATTTTCAGGTCTATACGGAAACGCCTTTACAAAGCAAACGATGTGACTGCATGCGCTGTTTTGGGTTCGATCCTCGTGGAGCTGTGCATACGTGCTGGAATTTCTTGCGCCGAGTGGATACCGACTACAAATGATACCTCCGAAGCGACTCAAATATTTTTAAACGAAATAACTAAAACTGGTTTCTCACTTCAAGAACCCGAAGAAAAGAACTTCACTGTGATTAACAGACATTATCCGCGAGTTGGTCCTGTGCCACCCAAATTTGAATGATTTTATTACGTACAAGAAAAAATGTGCATAACAATTTTATTCCTCTTCGTCTTTTCGCTTTTGAAGATACGGTTTCACGTAGAAATGAATCACTTCAAAAAGAACCTAAAACAAAATAAGTTAGTAAAAAAGCATTTGGTGTGATAGCCTACAAAGCTGCAAAATTAGCATTAAAGAACAATGGCCTTGGGCCTATGAGGCAGAGCGACTACGTCAAACATCAAACACTGGTTCGGTTCCTGGTGTGGTCAAAGCATTTAGTACTCACTGCTTTTCTGCTAGAACACGGATGGACAAACCCTGGCACGCGAGCCAAGTCACGGAAACGAGTCAACAGAAAAGCAGCAGCAGAAGTCTCCCTGACCAATATATGGGCTCTTTAATTTTTTTTTTTTAAGACATCATTCTGCGAGCGTCAAGATTTTTTTTTATTTGCTCTTCACCGATATTATCAGGGAAAGCAGGAATCCGCGCACGTGCAGACCTTTTTTTGCTCTTCACCGATATTTTCAAAAAATACGAACTGTTAGTTGACACGCGAAAAAATTTGAACATAGATTTCAGCCGATTTTAGCAACGCAGACCAAAAAAGGTTGCCCATCCCTGTATAAGACTGTTGGCATTATTGGGATACAATGTGCAGAACAAAGTTTATTTCTGTCGTTAGAAAATAAAAAAATGTTAAATTTTTTCACGATCAACCGACTTGAAACTTTGTGTTTCTGGACACAACTCACCTCTATCAAAATTAATATAACGATTAATATCTCGATTCGAATTGATTTCTGTTCCGCCATGTGAGATTTGACAAGTTCCACCACGTGTGCACAGTATGTCAATTTTTCATTCATCACTTTTACTCTCCGTTGAATGTTCAAAAAACTACAAGTCACATTTCTTGTTATTTTATCTTTCAACGAGGCCAACGCATAGTCAAATTTTTCTAGGCATCGACAGACTAATACCCAAGAAGCGGAGTAGCGTCCGAAAACTAAATACATAGCTCTCAATAAAAGCAGGCACCAATTTATCCTAAAAATTACAAAACTTGTTTATGACCTATAAATTTTTGTTGGCTCAACTGCCTGCCACCCTTCCAGGGCAACTCTTTGGTCAGGTGATCACCTTGCCTGTTCGTACCATCCCAACAATTTTGCGCCAACGCATTGTACAGGTAATAACAAGTCCTTAAGACTCTGTTTTATAGCTAGCAATGAACAACAGAGATAGCTGCAAGACCAACATTCTTTAAGGGTAGAAAGAAGAACGATAGGATTGCGGAGAATTACAGTAAAACCAAACTAACAAGCTAGAACCGTTATACGCAAACCTACTCTGTGGTTTTAACATAGAGCTTTTCCAATTCTTCTTCATCCCAATAAACATCAGGCACTTCTAGCATATGATATTTTAAATTTAATCGATGTCTGAAAAGTAATAATCTTGTTACATAACTATTATTTAATTTATCCATCTCCCCTAGCAGTCGTCTGAAGTAAAAATCAACGATTTGGTCTCGACCAAAGGAAGCTAATGCGAGTTTGAAGCAGGGGTGCTAGAAATCAAACCCGCGAGGTTGTTATGCGTCTCGCTTGTGTTCTTACACACTGGATATGATATTGGGCCGCTGACACAACTTTAATCAAAATCGTAAAAATTCAAATCTTTATTATACTTTTGGCATCACGTCGAATCGTATGACGAGTGTCGGGGCCAGTCTCCTCAGCTTTGCGCATGGGCAACACAGCTCCGAAGAAACGTCTTGGCGGAGGTCGCATGATTTCGGTTTTCTGACTCTGATTTTCAAGATCACACTTTTCAGGTGATTTTGATCTCAAAGGATTACTTGCACAAAGCACATACAGCAATAACCAGATCCAAAAAAAAAACAAACTGAAATTGGAATAAGTTATGACCGTAAATATAATCCCACCTTATCGTTAAAATTTCTCCAATTTTGCTCAGAACAAGATTTGGTGAATAAGAACGTGAATAGATTCCTTTTATTAACGCCCGTGGAAGAGATTCGATTGAAAGAATAAGAGCGTCCAGAGAGTGCTCCCAGTGAGCTAACTTCACCGAAGTCATCAAAGCATTGGAAAAAGCGTATACTTCGCAGCACTTCCGTTCACGTGTATTACTACTTGATATTTCAAAAGCATCTGCAGACACAGTTTTATCGCTAATGGAAACTGATGGCCTGGTGAGTTGGTGACTCACTAACAAATTGCTGCGTTTATGGACTTCTTCTTGAGCCATGCAGTGAGTTAAAAAAATAGGGATAATTATTTTATTACAAATCAAATGAAACAAACCTAACATCAAATCTTCATTATACTCGCGGTATTACGCCGAAGCGTGTAACGAGTGTCGGGGCCCATCTCCGCGGCTTAACGCCTGGGCTACACAGCTCTGAAGGAACGTCGCAGCGGTGGCGAGCCGTTGGCGACACTGTGCCGATTTGACCGACCCGGGATTTGAACCCCAGACCTCCCGCACCGATAGCATGAGCGCCAAGCAACTGAGCTAAATGTAATGTTAATTTTCAACCAGCGTAATACTGTAATAATTTTGAATGTTGATTGAAAACACAAAGCTAACGACTTGCTTTTTCGCTTATTTATCTTGATTACCGCTGGTCACACTGCTTCATAAGAAAGGATATTACCCTTTGAATCTTTTGGAATTCGGAGAAATTGATTGTTGTAAAATGATACACGATATTTACTGATTAGCACGATGGTTCTTTTACACACGACGTAAAATAACCATATGGTTTCACAACTCAACTTCCTGGCTACGCTTAAGTTTTTAGTTAGTTAGTTAGTTGGTTGCATATTTACCCTCCTATCACGAGAAAGCGATCAATGCGCTATACGAGCTCGCTTAGGAGTTGCCAGCCATCTGTCTACCACACCAAGATGGGGGAATTCCGCTAAGTGCCTTACACAACGGCACAACAAGTAAACTTGCCGGCTTGTTCTCCACACTGTCCCCTTAATGCTGAGCGTCAAGCAGGGAAGCTGTGAATACCAATTTTAAAGTCATTGGTTTGACCCGACTCGGAATCAAACCCAAGTCTACAGCTCAAGAGACAGACGCTCTATACCACTCGGCCGCTAAATATCACCTTTTTTATTACGTGTGCGAGTAATAGTGTGGTACTGGTAAGTCTTAAATAGGGATTTGAAACGAGTTTATTCGGCGATAGCGCTAAAAACTAAACCGCTCACCAAGCAATAGGATTGAAAGAACTACAGGTTTGAGCAATTGATTAGTATCACATCTAAAAACTGCTTTTTTAAGTAAAAAAAGACTTTAAGTAGCAGTAATGAAATGCTCATTGCACACCTAGACAAAGACTTTACTTTGATAAAACTGGGATTTTCGAGAAACAAACTTGTATTCCATCTGTTCATTTTCTCGTTGAACCAGAGCATGCGAGTACGATTCCACTTCAAACATCTGCGTATCTTTTATGACCTGCTGCGTCATTTTTTCGGAAATATTCCAAAATGAAAGTGCTCCTTCTCTGTGAAAACAGCAGTGTATCATTATGCGCAAAGCCAACCTTTCGTCATCGCTAGCAGTGATCTACAAAAACTTTACTCCTGTTACCCAGGTGATATAAAATCTATCATGGATTGTAGAAGAGTGCTTTGCAAAAAGTCTAAGCATGATAACAGTTCATTAATTTCTTTACTTCTTTAGAGATACTTTACTTCAAAGAAATAATTGCAAGATTTAAATGAATGCATTCATGAAAGAGTTATTCAATGTTTTTTCTAGTAAACATAGCTGCTTAAACGCTTTTAGGTATTGTGTCAAGGTCATTAAAAGTTATAGGCAAAATTTCATCAAAACGTTTTTAGCAATCAAAAACACAACACGATTGTCACATCCTACCGATCGCTCAAAACATCATGATATAGCTTTGGCAAATTTTTTAATTTCCTATCTCCCACCATTAATCAAGTACAAATTATATTAGAGGTTAGGGATGGCCATAGCCGAACCTTAGCTGATTTCGAATCGAATCCGAATCACAAATGTCGAATCCAAAATTTGGTAGGCTAACAAAATGAGCACAATGCAATGCTGCAAAATCATCAACAAGTGTACTTAAAAAAATGCACAAATTACGCTAACAGATAAGCCTGTTTGCAACACATCTTCATTCACATGAAGAAAGTTTATGGCCTCCACATGTTCGCCTGTCAGTCTGTTTCATAATTTTGTAACGGTAAGGCCGGCGCTTGAAAAAGCTCTCTCTGACGGAGCTGAGGAACCAGGTACAAAGGTGCGTTTACCGATACGCGGCACGCGGCAATGCGATTACCTTTACAAATCATACTGGCCTGCGATCGACGCGATATAAAATTTGCTAGCCTGCGTCAAGCAATCTGATTGTTCAATCATGTCGTAACAATCAAACGTGCATTGTCTCATTCCCGTCGTCAAGGTTATTTCAAATGTTTTTTGATACGGGGCAATGAAGCGGTGAAAATTGTACAGGTACAATTCCTTGATATCGCGTTCCCGTACCAAAATTCAACGTCAAAATGAAATAAACAAAAAACTAGGTAGTCGCATTGCCGCTAGCTTTTTCGCACCTTGCTTGTTTTGTTTTGCAATTCACCGATCACGCGAAAACCTGCGAAATCTTTCTACATTACTGACATTATGATTTTAGTCGCGTTGCCGCGTGTCGGTAAACGCGCCTTTAATACGTACGATCGCCACAAACAGCCATCAGTCATTGGCAATTGCGTGAGTTTGTTGCATAAGCTTGAGCAGTAGGTGTGTGCAGTTTACTCGCGTGGGTGCATCACCGCTATCTACGATATCAGCGCACGCTGTTTAAACACGCGTGTGCACCACTCAGGGCCGGATTTAGACAATGAGAGGCCCTAGGCTATTCGATCAATGAGGCCCTAGTGAGCAACGATCAGACTCATCTCTACGCAGTGGCGTAGCGAAAAATTTTGAAAAGGGGGTGCATAATTTCCACACATTTTTTAAGCGTAGTTTTTTTCGGCAGAACTAATTTAAAGCTGTTTGAAACACAGGAAAGGCTCTAGGGGGGTCCGGGGGGCATGCCCCCCGGAAAATTTTTGAAAATGCACATGCTGTAATGGTCATTTTAGTGCTTTTTGAATAATTTTCACGCAAATTTTGCTTAAATTTTTTGACCCTAATTCTGAGGGCTTTGCCAATTATGATGTATTTTCTTCGCACGATTTCTTATTGCTATAGAAGAGGTTCAAAATTATGGAAAAATTGCATGCATCAAAAACATTAATGAAAATGTCTGGTGGGAGGATGCATACCCCTGATCCTACCCTCCTGGCCATAAGCTACAAAAACCATCAAAAGAGTCTGGCTTATTTTAGTCACTTGGCACCATTAATTTTGTTCTTTTTTACTAAAAGGCAGAGTCAAAGGAGGGGGGGAGGCATGGCACAATGCTCCTCCCTAAATACGCTCTTGTCTCTACGTTTAGGCGGCTAGGCTTATAAAGGTCTTTACGGTCGATTTTCAATAAAAAGGTGTTGATAAAGGTTTTGAAAAAAAAGATTAAAAAAAAAATTTCAACAAAAAAGGTCTTCATTGTTCGTGACGAGGCCCTTTATTTCACCGAGGCCCTAGGCTTCAGCCTGCCTAGCCTATTGATAAATCCGGCCCTGGCACCACTGCGCTGTCGCTCTTATAGTGCAAATGCGTGACTGTGTTTATACTATTAATTCTCCGAGATAAGTGACGCAAATACATCGCATCGATTAAGTTTTTTTCATTTCGAATCGGCAGTATCAAAAAAAGATTCCGAATCATTTAGGATTTGGATTCGACTCGAGATTCGGTAATGGACATCCCCATTAGAGATTAGTTCAGTTGTTAAGACACTGCTGTCTTTTCGGGAGGCTGGAGTTGTTCGAAATTCGAATCCCGGGTCGGTCAAATCGGACATAGCGTTTGCCAACGGATCCGCCACGTTTTTTCAGAGCTGCGTTGCCCAGAATGGGCCACGCCAGTTGTTACACGCTTCGGTGTAATACCGCGAGATTTGCATTGATTTTTAAATTTTATATCTCTACCCATTAATTATGTACAATTATAATAGTGACGCTGTATATTAGTTCAACGTTCATGAAGTCTTGTTATACCGCAGTTTCAAAAATCTGTCACAAAGACAGTTTCTGAGATTACTTTAAAAGCTTTCGTTTTAGTTTAAACAGTATTTATTCTCATTTTCCTGGATAATGCGCCTTCACATCAACAGCAAAGGCAAGAAAAACATCAGAATGTAATCAGTACTTTTCAACACCTTACATATGAGCACCATTTGCTGTACAAGCACATCAAGACAGTGGTTACTTCCTGTCATGTTCCACGTGGCGTATTGGTACTTCAGCCTCACCAATGGTGGTAGCAGCATCAAAAAGCATGGATTTGAAGTCAACGTGTTGTGTACCTTTATTAGTATATGGTTTCCTTCACGCAACCCACAGCAGGACACGGAGTCATAACATCAAAGTCAGATTTTTT
This sequence comes from Trididemnum miniatum, assembly GCA_964006365.1. NCBI lineage: Eukaryota > Metazoa > Chordata > Ascidiacea > Aplousobranchia > Didemnidae > Trididemnum > Trididemnum miniatum. Next base: position 22,131,168 of record OZ023239.1, read on the forward strand.
ATTTAAGCTAACTAGTTAATTTCATGGACAAAATTTGCCTCCATGTATAAGTTTGTGTATAAGTAAAAGAACAAAAAATGTACTTTTGTAAACATGAAAAAATTTAAAAATAGCCCATCCAAATATTTAACCTTCAGAAAAGTTCATTCACACAATAAACGTGAAAATACTGCACTTGAAGAAGACGATGTATCCATTATCTTTCTCATTTGTGATTGCCTCATTATTAGTCAAAAACAAAGCAGCATTGTTGACATCTATGGGGAGAGTAACATGTTGAAGTCTAGTATCTTGTGACATGTATTCAATCAATTTTGAAAACCTGAAATACCAATAAAATTACTAAAAGCATGCAACAAGCACTGCATAAACTATTTACAACGGGCAGGCACATAAGGAATTGCTTTTTTTTCAATTTAGAAAATTGGTTCAGGATTTTCAAGTTTTATTTTCGGGTTAAAACTGCTAGCAATTTTCACTGCTTTTTTTCAATCAGGCATTATAAGCTAGAATGAACTTAATAAGCAAATATTTCTTTTTATGAGACACAAGACCACATATATACATAGGTGTCTCAGAAGCCATGCACTATCCAGGTTTTCCAAATATTACCGGCATAAACGAACAAGATTTTATGATCACAATCCCAACAGATACTCCTATTGTTGATACCATATTCTCAATTATTTTTTCCATCCTCTACTAGATAATCGTCAAATTTAAAACAAACAAAAAATCATAAACTTTATAATGGTGCAAGAGTTCTGAGACACCCTGCATAATATGCAGTCATTTAGCAAAAAAATTCATTCAGCAAATAGCATGCTTATATTTGTGCATCAGTTCCAGAATTTCTGTTTAGGGGCGAATTGACTTTCATGATTGAAAAGCAAGCAATAATAAATAAATACTGAAAATTTCAAATAATTCCTCGGCCGATTTAAAATTACAAAGTGGCGCTTTTTGCGAGGCCCTATAACTACCAGTTTAGTTTTTTTCTAAGTCACACTATTGCAAGAGCGTACTGGGTACTGAAACAAATGAAAACGTTATTTCAATGGGTCTGTAAAAACAGAAACTGGTTTTACTCATCGTTTTTTTTTTTTTTTATCATAAAGGGTATTTCAAACCCCTTTTTTCTTCTTAAAAATATAACACTTGAGTTGTCTAATCTAGAAATACAATTACTGATATGTTTTATGATCTATCGTGTCTATTCGATAACGTGTAAAGCATCAAATTCTTTACCAAAATTAAGGGTGCGCATTAGGGATATCCATTTCAGAATAATTACGTATTCTAGAATAATTCCATACCTTACTTTTTCAAATCCTTAACCGAATCCTAAATCTATGAAATGTTCGTTAATACTATTTTGATATCAGCTCAGCACGCAACTGCTCGACTACTGCAAAACAAAAAAAATCGACCATTTGTTTCATTTTTAATGAATTTACAGCCAACACAAAGTTTATAGTATATACTATAAATTCGAAGCATATATACACACAGTGGCATAGTTATGGAGCCAACAGCGAGCTTGCCCCTCTTAAATTTTAGAAACATATGAAAAATATGGCTCCAGGATATATACCAGCGACGCATACTACACTCTTGGCCTCCCACAAATTTTTTGCGGCCTTTGACAAACCCCGCATGATCAGTCGACCACACACTTGTGTTGACGGTACAGTGCGGAAATAAAATGTTGACAGTACGGAAATAAAAGACACTAACTAACACACGAGGCCGACCGCACACTTGCGTTTATGCGCAACGTCTGTAAAGATTTATCACGCACAATTTTTCTTCACAATTAATCCGAATCTTAAAAACAAAACAGGTTCAAAATAGGAACTGATTCCGTAGGATTCAATCAATTCTGAAATGGATATCCCAAGTGCACATTATACATGACTAAGAATCAGGCCGGAGCAAAGCTTTAATTTTGATGCCCCCTAGCATATCAGTGGCCTACCTCATTTCACTTTTTATGACTGGCTGAACCTGATGCAGAAACAAAGTTTCATCAACATTACACCAACGTGAAAACATATGGGGTGCCATATGTAAATGCCTACATTTACACATTTTAGGACAAAAAACAGCACTAAATGAAATGCATTTATCCCCATTCGCAAATGTATTTGCCATTTTGATATGCATTTGGTAAAAAATAACAACATTTAGCTAAATGTAAAACATTTGTATTGTCTTACAAATATATTTGATTTAACAACATTTATTTGGTGAATGAAATGCATTTGTAATGTTTTACAAATGCATTTCATTTGCGACGTTTTGTTTTTGCAAATCAAATGCATTTATTTTGTTGCATAAATGTATTTGATTTAACAAATGTATTTACTAACACAAATGCATTTCATTAAATGCTTTTTTCGTTAATGAAATGCATTTATGTTATTGCACAAATGTATTTCATTTAACAAATGTATTTGCTAAAATAAATGCATTTGTTTTGTGTACAAATGCATTTGCCACTGAAGCGTATCATTTTAAAGCTAACGTCCTGGCGGTTTTCATCTCACGTGCTGCTACTGTGCCTATGTTTTCTGGAAACCGTAAAATAACGTGGTCTTTTGACCGAAATAGGTAAGAGGTTTCGGAATGGTAGTCTTGGTAATTGCTGGGTTTTCTGAGTTGAAAAATGTGACGGAGATGGTAAGAGTAGGTAAAGTTGTAGCTAGTAAAATAATTGTTGCGCTTTGAACTAGGCCTAAGAAGATTGATGTTTGTTTTCTCAGATAGATCAGTAGATGGTAGGCTACAGCGGGTAATGTCTAGCATCAGCCCCCAGGTTTGGTTAGGGTTAGGTTTGGTAAGGGTTAGGTTCGGTTAGAATTACATTTAGTCAGGGTTCGGTTAAGGTTAGATTTGGTTAGGGTCAGGTTATAGGTTAGGTTAAGGCCATTGATTAGGTTGAGGTTGGCAGACAGAAAAAGCGTAGGGGCTGATGTTAGACATTACCCGCTGTAGCCTACCATCTACTGATCTACCTGAGAAAACAAACATCAATCTTCTTAGGCCTAGTTCAAAGCGCAACAATTATTTTACTAGCTACAACTTTACCTACTCTTACCATCTCCGTCACATTTTTCAACTCAGAAAACCCAGCAATTACCAAGACTACCATTCCGAAACCTCTTACCTATTTCGGTCAAAAGACCACGTTATTTTACGGTTTCCAGAAAACATAGGCACAGTAGCAGCACGTGAGATGAAAACCGCCAGGACGTTAGCTTTAAAATGATACGCTTCAGTGGCAAATGCATTTGTACACAAAACAAATGCATTTATTTTAGCAAATACATTTGTTAAATG